>CM023452.1:159926646-160141002 GCA_013339765.2 Haemaphysalis longicornis
GGGGAGTAGTCCCTTCCCTCCCAGGACACAGGCGGTCCTCTCAGTGCGCAATTTATGTACCAAGAAGTGTACGTCATTTGCATTCGTGTTCATGCCGTGTTAGTTCTTGACTCATTTTGTGTCTGCTTTGCCAATAGCAAGGAGAGATCTCGCCCTGGAATGTAACGGACGGACCGAGTATGTGAACGTGGAAAAGCGTAACCACGAGTGTTTTGTACCTGCTTTTGTTACAGGGGAAAAATAAAAATTCCTTTGATAAAATGTGTGATATTCAGTGTATTCACTTAGCTGCCGAGTTTTCAGTTTAGTTGACGTATGTGATGTCCATGGATAAAATGCCTTAGGCACTGCGGACGTGAGGTGTTCGATTCGCAAACTCGTACGGGGACATTTTTGAGAGCGGTTCTTGTACAGTAACAATATTCAGTAGGAACCGTAACTCACTTCAAATGTTGCCCCATGTCAATGTAGGCGGCGTCCTCGTCTTTCGACTGAGATACGTGGGCAGCCTGGGTTGACTTGTTGGTTGGCGTCTCCGGAGAGCTTTGCAGTGAAGAGGATTTACCCACTTTCGGGCCGTTCCGGCCCGAAGCTATATTGCCTGCTTTTGGCGTCGCGAATAAAATAGATGTTGTTCCCGAGTTTATTTCACAAGTTTGTTAAGGTGTAATTTCGTCGTTTAGACAAACTGAGTTGCAGCAAAATATGGTGACAAAAGTTTTGTGCGTTTGTACACTCTGGAGCGTACAATATTGTGACCTGAATCAAACTGGTGCTATTCGAAAACGCGCATGTAAATGTAAAAAAGTGCCTGTGGGCAGTTTGAGGGGACTGTTTGATTTTATTTTATTGCAAATGCTACTTGCACTCCAGTGTGCTTATTATCTTTTTAAACGGCCATGATTAAAGGCTGCATAGTTCGACACATATCTAGCACATTGGATGGGCTCCATGTTTCAACGTCGAGTTCCCACCACAGTATTAACTTGTGCAACACCATATACATTCGGAAGGTTCTCTGAAATACAGTTACCTTCCGCGGCCCCGACCAAGCGATGCACACTAGTATGATCATGTCGAGAGCCCCGTAACTTTATAACCACTTCCCGCTCGCCGCAAAGCCCACTGAGAGCCCCCTTATGTGTCCACTGTACTATTTCCTTTCTGCCTCTTTGGGTAATATAAATCTTTCAGATACGTATATTGATCTGGTATACCACAAGTTGCTGGTACAAGCCGGCTGTCAATACTGCTCCATGCATTTGGATTATTTTTTTTTGTTTTTCCAACCAACTGCGCCGGGCTGTGTCAAATGTGTTATCCAAGGGCCAAGTGAAGCGCGCGTTCCCTTCCTTATGCCGCACGTGTTATCTCGTTTGATAGAGAGAGTGCATCGAAGTAACATCACCGGCCTTGAATAATTTTATTTATTCTACAGTGTTCTGAAGAAAAATCCGCGGTTCGAGAAACACTCTCGTTGACAGGTAAATGCCTGCTGAGCAGACGCCGCAGTATACTTTTAACCGACACTCGCTTCCGCATGTCAATTCGTTGACTGCTGCTTCACGGCCAATGTATTTTTTGAGTAATTATGGGAGAACAATTTCTCTCGAAATTGTTTTTCCTGAAAGCCAACTCATAATCTTTGGCTTCGTGACAATACGAAGTCACTACTACGAAAAAACCCCACAGCAAATTTATTCACACACGTGATCCGGGCTACAAATAAAAACAACTAAGGCAAAGCAATTTCCTGTAACCGAGGGCGTCGATGGGTATATTGGCCGCCATTCTTTGGTTGGGTGCCCTCGGAACATCATTTGTGTCCATGCTCTGTGAAACGCGAATCACTGCTTCAATCGTAGGATTTTCCAGTAGAGGAGGATTGCCCCAGCAGGTGTAAAAGTGTGCATGTAACTGAAACGCGTGTATTACAGTTCCAAAACAATTCCATTATTCCGTTCTTACCAACTTACTTATTCAAAGTACTACTGCGTGTTTGTAATATTCGGCTGGAAAGAAGGAAATCCTGATTTGGAAAAAGTGGCCACTCCAATTAGCAAATGACAAGACCCTGAAGTCCTGCTACCAATTTACACGATGAAAGTGATACGTTGTGAAAATAGCACCACACGTCGCGTAACAAATTAGAGGGCTAAGGCGTTTCTAAGTGATGTTTTAGGGCAATTTAAAAAAAAAACGTTTTACACTCTTCCACCTATCTCGCAAATATCCACAACGTCTCAGCAGTTTGAAGGAAAAAGATGTTCTACTGCTAAACATTTGCTCACGGGGATTTGCACAGATGGAATTATTTGTGTATAGGGCATTTAGGATAATGTAGTCGGCTCCACCACGCTGGTAGCGCCGCCATGCGACTGAGCCGAGTGGCCTGTTCTTGCGCCCCATAGAATACAGTACAACATGAATACCAGCAGCATGAACCAAATATTTCGTGTCTCTTCTCTCGTCCAGGCACCTGTTCGAAGTAATCTATACATAGGGGAGCAAGTGAATTCACTTTCGCAACCAATTCACGTGCACTCCAAGATTATAAAACTCTGTGCAAAGTTTTGAAGGAGTGAATTATTCTGGAGGTAGGTATATTGCTTCTTTAACATGAATGCTGCTGGGGCAGTCTTTTTATTGGTAATTTTTCCGAGGCTCATAGCAATTGGTCAAGATCAATATAACAGCTTATGTTGATTTTTAATAAATATTTCTTAAAGGTATCCACAGCTACTAAGAGATATAAGAATTCTGAATGTCCTTTTTTGTTAATCATGTTGAGGCATCAAGTTATGGTATTATGTAATGTCCTTTGATGGCACTACAAGGTAATTATCGAGGAACAAGATAACCATGTTTACATGGCTACCTAAATGCAAGGTCTGCAAGTGGTTTCCAAGAAATATTCGAAAAGTCTCATCACATATTTCGGGGGAATATCCGGTGAGGCTTTTTGAAGAAACACGTTCGCCCCTCTCTTCAGAAAGCACCGCATTTTGAAGCTGCGGGCAAAAACAAGAAAAGGAACCGAGGTAAATGTTGGAGAAGCAGTGATTTACGTCTGTATAATAGTAAGAATCTGGCGAAATCATTTACACCAAACATTTATCGACGTACAGTGAGCTTAAACAAAATTTCTCATTTGGGGAAACAGTTTAACATAGCAGTCACAAAAATGCATTAAACCCCTGTTCTTTAGCTAGCCGGTCATCTTGTTTATATTGTGTCGTTTTTGCGGTTAGAGCATTCTGCAACAATAAAGCAGGTAACGAAAACCTTGAACTTACCAATGTGGGAAATATATTAAGTAAATGAAAGACCTCGACGATATGACTGGAAAATTTTAGCTGTTCAAATTAATACATCAAACCGAATTTTCACCCGTGCAGCCGCAGCCAACTCACGCCATGATGCTGTTATACGCCCAAGAAGATACTGAGTTTTGGGAAAAGTCAGAGTGTGCCAGCCCGATTTACCCACATTGCGAATGCTCAAGCACCACAGCAGCTGTACACCAGGAATGGCTTCCTCTGCTGTTTGATGCATTTTATTCCCTTCACATGGAGCTGTCTAGCACATGCTTTATTTAGATTACGTGCTTCTTTGCGGGCACAGCAGGATTACAACCTAAGACAAACAGATTTTATTTAATCCTTGCTAATGTTGCATGTTAACAAGCCTTTGATTTTTTAATCCCGTACAAGCAAAACCCAGTTTCCAGAAAATTTAGTTCAAACGCTGGTAGAGAGGAGTTCATGCGAAATAGAATCACAGGACTTCACTTGCAGCACCGTGCACACCACTATCACCGGGGCTATTTTAAGGTATCTTCTAGCTAAAGTAAATGTTTCTGAAACCGAGCTTAACATCCAGCGACCGCTTTTTTCTCTGGGTCGCATACAGGCAGGTTGCTAGTACTAGGTTACATAAAATGCACCAATGAATTAGGAGAGAGTTTTAAAACAAGCGTGCAGGAGAAATAATACGCATGAGGATTTGCGACAATGTTGTGAGCAGAGTATCCTTATAAGGCAGGACCACCGCATTATTTGGAAAAGAGGATGCAAAAAAATGCCTATGCTAAAATAGTACCGATTGTTGCATTTGAAAGAAGGTTGCCTGAAAGACGATTTTTATTTAGCAGTAATAATTCTTACTTCTAAAAGCCTTTGGATGGTTGATTGTGGAGCGGTATTTCATTGCTCAAACTATCCATTTTTTAGCGTTTCCCTCGCCATGTGGCTAAAATATAACACAAACGAAGACCTCCAGCCTTTTAATTATCCAGTACCACAGCTTGCGCAGCTTCAGCGCCGCTTGCACTAATGGTGGAAGGCTGGTGACACAGGAAATTTGGCAGCCCCTCTACCCTAATCGTAAGCCCAGCTGTTGCAGCTCACAATGATCTTCGAACTTGCCGCTGAAAGTTCACCAGGACTAGGAGGTCCTGATTGTTTTGTTACCAGTTTATGGCATTTCTCCCAAAGTGTACTGCGTTAGCACGAGACAAAATCCCCGGCTAATCGCTTCGCGAACTCTGCGTGTGCAGCGTGAACTCGGCATCCGATCCCCATTTTTGGTGCGAACGCGCGTGAACTGGCGACGAGAACAGGACGCGATAGATCACGCCCGAGCGCTTTGCACAGTTTTCATGAACGTCAAGCTCGCCGACGCCGTGCGATCATCATGAGGCGCACGCTCACGTTCCCTCGCTAGTTTTTGTATTTTTTGCAAGCCCCTCTCGTGGCGAAAGCCCACGCGCAATCTGGGATGACGCCAGGCTATCCTCCCGAGGCGGATGCTCACGGTTGCTTGTCTGGGCTGCGTTTTCTGGTAATGCTCCTTGGCGCAACTAGACCACTAAACAGCTCTGCTGTTAAAAAGTGGCGTTTCCGGGATACGTTAGAATATACATTACCTAAGCCTGTGTCAATGCTACTGTATAATTCTCTTTATATTCTAGCGTAAATCACGGTCACCTTGTCTTCTGTACTTGAAAGTATTCCGCTCTACAACGAGTTTATTCGCATGAATGTTCTATTGCCACGTCTCTAAGTACGTTATAGGAATACAGCCAATGACGTTCCCTGAAAGTTGATGTCATGCCTCGTTTTTTGATGCCTCGTCATGCCTCGAAAGTTGATCCCTCGTCGCGACAAAAAAAAATCATATACGCTTTAAGGAATAACGAACCTTGGACGGTCCCCATGGCTCGTTTGAATACTGCGAAAGATCGATTATAGAATATTCCACCTTCCCATTTCAACACGTTTAAGTGCCTGGATTTTAGGAGTACACATGTTGAAAACGTCAACTACATGCCATGTGTAGCAAAATGAATAATTTGCCTTTTTCGTGTTCTCCGTTTGGTTTCTTGGTTGCTTATATTGTGCACCCATTGAAGATAACCGAAATGGCATGTGATGCGAAGCAAAAATATGCATGAACGGAAAAGTATTAGTGCAAGCTTTTTAGTGTCTATTTTTCTGATTGTCAGTGTTATAACTGTGTTCTCTGTGTCGCGCCTCGGCTGTTGATTCGAAGGGGCTTGCGGCTTCATCAAGCTGTCTAAAGCTTTTTCCCGCCACTCTTTTTTCTGTGTTTGTATTTATGATGCAGGGATAAACTTCCGTTACGATTATTAAATATTGCACACTTTCCTCCTCTATAATTTTAATAGTATTCTAAGGGGATTCGCGGCCACCGACTCCCACGGCAAAGTTTGGCTTTGGGTGTTTTATGTAGGCATGTAGTTTCGCACACGCTCTTGTTTAGGAAGCGCTTCGTCGTGTTTTCTGGCGACTGATCCTACCTTGATGTCTTTTTTTGAGAAGTGTGATGGGTGTGTACGTGTATACCTATACTGCATGAGAAGCGGCTTATTTCTTTCCTTCTGGCAGCAAAAACCTCCTACGAAGCTCGCTTTGGATTTGCAGCCTGCCTTTTTACGATTCCAGAGCCCTATACCCACCTTCCTGCCCCTAGTTTCTCTAATTTTACTCATCCTGCTTTGTTCTGGTGACGTAAAATCTAACCCCGCACCAAAGAACGGTGATTAACAAAGTGTACTTTTGGGCGAGTTGGGCATCGTTCTTTTACAAAGAACGGTGATGTTATGGGTTTCATGAATTAACTCCATGCAGAAACCACGGCTGCCCTAACCGAAAAAAAAAACAGGGCTTCCGTAGTATTCATTCAAAACTCTGTACAATAGAATAAAACCAAACCAAATGCGGCAAGTTGAAACAAAGCGCGAAAATGTAGGTTACTCAGTGCGCGAAGTGAAATCAAGCACTGCAAATATAAACGAGGAATTATTTGTTTTGTATGGTATGAACAACAGGATGCGAAGAAGCAACTTGATTTGAAAAAGCCTTCCGGTAACTGAAGAAGAGGGGTACGAGCAGTCAGAAAAAATCGTGAAAGTATTGTTTACCACCCACCTCGACATGCAAACTGGTGACAACGAACGTGCTCGCAGGATGGGTCAGCGGCGCCCTAACTTTGACCGCCCCATAATCGTACAGTTTTTGAATTTTAAGTCCAGGATGGACGTTTTTTGAAATGCTTCCAAACTTAAAAAGTTAGAATACCCGAAAGTGTGGCTTGACGAAGACTATTCTCCCAAAACACAATTGGCGCGCAAAAAGCTCCGCGACCTCACGAAATCCACCCGCATTGCCAATGAAGCCTATTCAGTCCAATTAAACGACATTTACATGGGAGGTTGATCTTTCGGGTACGAGTCTACCATCGATAGCATGGACGAAGTACCAGCCAGGTTCGACGATCTTGCGAACAAAGCTACAGAGTGATGCAGAGGAATGCGAAAAAACAGAGTGAAATGGACGTAACTGGAAATCACCAACCATTAATGACAGGACACAACATCTCAGTCGACCCAGCAGGCATAAGATGTCCGTAATAGTATGTCCTTAATCTTTGCAAACTTCCGCAGCGTATTTGACAAACTGGACAACCTGAAAGCACGTTTATACACTTGTGATGCTGATATTGTCCTGGGCACAGAGACGTGGCTGTCGGCGAACACAGAAAACAGCGAACTTAACCTTCCTGCCGAGTTCGCAATATTCCGTCAGGACAGAGCTAGCTCTCAGGGAGGTGGGGTAATTAATGCGCTTAAAAAAGTTCTACCCTTTAGTTCTAGCCTGCGATTCGACCCTCGAAATTGGGTGGGTTACTGCGTGCTTGGAACATGTGACTTGTGTCATTGGCGTGTGCAACAGACCGCCTCTTAGCAGCCCGGAGTTCATTGACCTTTTAGACGATACCCTTCAGAATTTTTAAACAAGTACCAAAATCTCTTGTTATTCTTGGTGGGAACTTTAATTACCCTGGTATAGAGTGGTCTGCCTCCAATGTTAGCTGTAGAAGCCATCACCAAAAATGCCTGAATTTTATGCACCCAACACACGAGCATCACGTGTCACACCTTGTGATGGAACCTATGCGCGCAAAGAGCATATTATACCTAATGCTTGCGAATCACCTCCGATAATGTGGTTACCCATGTTCCGGAAGAACTCAGCGACCACGGCTTCGTACATTGCTCCCTATCTTCCACGCTGCGATAAAATCATGTCGGCCAAACCGTTAGGGAATTATGCATGGGGAAATGTTGAGTAAAATGAATCGTATGCTGGCAGACTTTAGACCCCGCTTTGAAGCCCACCTAAAAACCATACAGCAAATGAAAACTGGATTGAATTTTGAGACTTCGTAAAACAAATAGAAGATAGCTGTGTTTCAAAAAAAGACTTTCAGATGAAAGACAGACGACCTGTGGTTCACGCAGGATGTGAAAAAATATTTTAATAAAAAGAATCGCGTGTTTAGAAGGGCGTTACGTACAATAGCAACAGAAGATTGGCATGATTATAAAAATTTATCTAGGGAACGCGAAGGCATCATCAAAGTGCCAAACATAAATATTTTAACCCACACATTACGTACTCTCCTGAAAAGTGATCGTAAAATATTCTGGCGGGTAGTTAAACCCAAAAAACTCTAACGACGCGACTTTACTGGAGGGCGATCTTGCTATTTCCTGTCGCCAGAGGACACTGTAGAAATATTCAGCAATTAGTTTGCCTCCATATTTTCAGAAGAGCTTCAATAAATTGCAAGCATTCCCAGAGAGTCTCATCAACGTTTCATTTCCCCTATTGTCATTATGGTAATTGGGGTAAGACCACCCATTGAGCGACTTCAATACAAGACTAGTCCGGGGCCTGATGGCATAAGTGCTAAACTACAGAAATTAACCTCGAAAAATCAGCGTACTTATTGAAACTAATATTCCAGCAGTCACTTGGCACGGGTTGCGTCCAAGAGATTGGAAATCGGCATTTGTAATACCTATAAATTAATCTGGTCTAAAATCTTCAGCTAATAGTTACCGACCTGTCTCGCCCACTTCTACTTCATGCAAAGTACTAGAGGATATTCTTTTTACGCACATAATTTCCCACCTGAATACAAACAACCTGCTAATAGACAACCAACATGGCTTCCGTACTAAGGGTTCTTGGGACACCCAATTGTTTGAATTGCTAACCGACCTGCACAATTCTAGGAATAACTCTCGATACACCTATGCGATTTTCATTGACTTTTCCAAGGCATTTGGTCATGTGCAACACAAACGGTAATGGCTAAAATTTTGAAATTTACAACATTTTGAGGATTAGACAACGCAGTGGATCAAGGGCTTTCTTAATAACAGGGTCCAGTCAGTCAAACGTAACAATGTTACCTCTAGTCCCAGTCCTGTCAAGCTCGGAGTACATCAGGGTTCCGTGCTCGGCCATTTATTGTTCCTACTCTACATTAGTGATATCGGGTCCAACATTAACTCTGCACTGCGTCTTTTTGCCGATGACGTCGTCATCTACAAACACATCTCTAAACCTAACGACATAACCGTCTTCCTGTCGGACCTGACAAAATTATCGTAATGGTGTCGTATACGGCAAATGGAAATTATTGGTAACAAAGCCAAGCATGTTCAATTCTCACCTGCTGCTGATCCTTCGCTTAATGTGTATGCCATAAACAACACAGTAATTCAAATGGTTCCAGCATTAAGAATTCAGGCATTCTTTTTCTTTCGATTTATCTTGGACTAGCCATGTAGAATACTTACCGGTAAATCATTAAGAAAGATCAGCCTTCTAAACTTCCTTTGAAACACGCGAACAAAGACACCAAACTTCACGCATATAATGCAGTAATCAGGCCAACCCTAGAATATGCTTCCTTAGTACGGCACCCGAACACAGCAGTCCTTACTGAAATGCTTGAATCGGTTCAAAACAAAGCCGCACGTTTTATCTTGTCATGCTGTTCCCGTTATGAGAGTGTTTCATTCATTAAGCAAAGTTTAAATGTCTCCCCACTTGCCATGCACAGAAAATTTTCCTGCTTATCATTCGTCCACAGATTATAACACACTGATTCGCCATTTAATCGAACTTTTATACAACCTGCTTCGTACACGTCCATGTGTTTCGACCATGATCGTAAGATGAAACCAGTATTTTCTCGCATAAACAAACACCAATTTTCCCGTCTTGCTTTGTCAATAAATGAGTGGAATTCTCTGCCTGCTGTGTTGTCGTACACTCTCAGCAATCAACTTTCCAATCTGCGTTGCTTGCTTTTCTTGAAACTGATAACCACTCTTACTCATTCTAATCTTTTGCTTGTGTAAAAGAGATAAGTACTGCTTTCCCAATGTGTTTGCTCTGTGAATATTATTTGCGGTCTATGCTGTATACTTTTGAAGTCCGACTCATTATATTTCTGTAACCTGTATATTTGAAGCAATCTTCGTTGTTATTATTGTCGTATGTCACACCCCTTATGCAATGCCCTGTTGGGCCCTTAAGCCATACATAAATAAGAAAATAGACTTTTAAATACTGGTGCGATGTTAAGTAGATTCTTGTGGGACCACAAATAAATCTTATTCTCGGTTAAATATTTTCTTAAATTAGAAACTGCACAATGGTTCTGTTTTTCTTATTTGGTGATGCCACGGAACAATGCGAAGGGTTCAGTTTGTAAAAAAATAAATCATATGTATTTGTGTACAACCCAATTCATCTGTCAGGAAAGTTAGCATGCAGCGCAGCAGGCTTTGCCTGCGCACATCGATATTGTTAACAGGTATGATCAAATTTTTTTGGCCGTGCGGAGCGCCGTATTTTTTTAACACCTGGTTCCTCAAACCTCTGCGTAGGCTAGATAATTTGCCAAAACTACCGCAGAGCTCTTTGAGATAAACGAACAAGCCTGGTTTTCATAGCGGCTGAAACGCAAAGGGTTATTTGTACACAAAGAGTTCGGAATATCTGCCGGAGAGGGTACCCTATACCAATGCGAGTTACGGAATTGTTATTTGAATAGAATGGACTCTTTGCTAAGGCGAGGTACAGGACTTTCGTTAGCAGAAAACGGACACCTTACCAATGCAGCAAAGGACTGTTTGGCCTAACTCATGCCGGTGTACTTTGGCCAGCGATTTTGTATCCGGCCTTTTTCCTGTGAACGTGTTCGGCGGTTGTCCAAATGTGGGCCGATTGGCCGTATACAGCCGTACTCCCATGGCTATCCGACGGCCAGTCTCCCTCGGCCAGTCGACCGGCTTGCGTTCATAGGGCCAGATTCCCGCCGTAGATCTCCGGCCATTCGAAAGCCACCAGTGTGCTGCGGACAAAGTACGGCCACTGGAGTTAAGCCGATATGTGGTTGCCGGATTTCAGCCGGACTAAAGCCGCCGGAAGTTCTGCCCTCATCGGGCATTGGAGTTCAGCCAGAGTACGTTAACTGTACAGAAGCCGGTTGATGACCACTGCTTGCAGCGCAAGCAGATGACTAGTGGCACTGCGCTGCAGCACAAGCCTACAAATTGGGTCCAGTGCGCCCACATCAAAGTGAGCCCGCGCGCCACGACCAGCCTTCCAGCCCTTTGCGCAGCCTTGCTACTTGATCAGCATCAGTTGACGGCAAAATAATAAACGCTGTTCACAACTTCTGGTACCTATAACTGCTGTGCCTCGTTTACTGTCGGATGCAGAAATAATGTTTTCATTGCTATAGCTGGTGTAGTTTTATTGTCCAGGTCCTAGTACCTTCCGTGCAGTGGGCCAGCTGCAATAAACAGAAGGGGGGGGGGGGGCGGCAGCGTGGGGTGGAGGGCGCATACTTTACTGGTGTGAATGTCACAACGATAAAAGTACCGCTTTTAACCAATTTCTTTTAAGACAATCTTTCTAGACACTTCCATGCTCCGACTAAACCAACCTTTTTTACAACGGTTGCTTGACCGGTTTAGCTGTATATAAAACTCGCGCGAATGCCTTTACACAGACGTATGTCCAGTTTTTGACCTTTTTCGTAGAAATGTTATACTCTATCAACTTCACTCATGAGCTTTCACAGGTATGATTCCAGGAGAGATCGAAGTAGTTCCTTAATTTTCAATCTATCTTATATGTTGTTTTCATAAGTTACGTGCCCACCGTGCACACCACTTAGTTCAAAATATCTTAATTTCCCTCTAAAGTCGTGTTTTGTTACAAAACTTGTAGAGGTGTTGCGGATGACGCCCTGCTTCTGGTCGCTGCAGTTCTATCCAACCTTCTGCTCACGCAAGGAAAGGCGTAAGACTAGAGTTTCATTATTTGTTTGAAACCAACACCACAGCAATGGAATTACGCATATAGCCAACCTTGAAAACTGAAACGAATGAAACAATCAATATTTCATTGGTCGAGTATGATTGCGTAAGGCTATCAAACCCTCGGAGACAAACTTGTGGCTCGGCCCTACGTATACACACCTTCCTCAAGCTTTGGAGTCTAATATGGCTTTTCTCGCAGGCCCCTAGAAAGCAGCGGCAGCCGTCCTTTGCACTCTAACCGTGCCAGTGAACACGTTTTCGCACTTACAGCAGCGTCAATTGCTGCGTATTAGTCCTTTTTTGTGACGTCAGTGGACAGTGACGAAAACAATTTTTGCACCGTGCTATTCCCTTTCTAAAGGGTGCACAAAACGCGCAACCGTCTAATTACTGTCGCATCATGGCGGCGATGGGAGCAGTCTTAGTTGGTGTTACCAAACCGGCCGAACCGCTTCTGCTTACTGACTAGCCCGAGTCACTAAATTATTCATAATAATTTTGGCTGTTCAGGGAGTGGTAGCGGTTTCGCCGGTTCAGTAAAAATCAAGACAGACTGCTCCCATCCAGTACCGCAATCCTATCTGGTGTCTTTTTGCAAATGCAAACTGCTCAGACTATCTTGATTTTACCGAACCAACCGGACAAGCCACTTCTGCTCGTTGACTAGCCGGAGTCACTATAATAATTAACTGCGTCTGTTGCTAGTCAGTGAGCAGAAGCAGTTTAACCGGTTGGGTAAAATCAACCAGACTGCTCTCATCGCCGCCATGATGCGACACTAATTTGCGCCACAAAGGGGCGCTTACCCCTGGGACTTCTTTTTTATTTATTACCTAATTCGCCTTTGCAGGCTTTACCGGAGGGGCATACGTAAAAGTAAGCATTAAATTAGAGACCAAATAACAAAATAATTCTACAAAGCGCAGTGAAAATCGTCATTATAAACAATAGATACAACCGTATGTGGAAGATAATTCCACTCTCGCAGTGATCTTGAAAACTGAACTGCGCACGGCCTCACCTTCAAAGGAAAGTTGATAATTTATTTTCAAGATTGCGGTTCCATATTGGGATATGTATATTTGCGTTCGAATATGCTTCTGCTCATAGATTAGAGTTTTTATTTATTTTCCCTAGTGCTATGTTGACGATTAGAATTACTTAAAACGAATTAACTAAAACCAGCTCTTCGGTGTCCCGATCCCAGCAAGCACATGCATACTCCAACATTGAGCGCACGTGAGCGAAATAAGGTTGTTTGTCAAAGTTAGATGAGGGTTCGCTGAAATTTTGTCTCAGAAAACCCAACACCGGTGCAATCTTGGACTTTTATAATGTGAACGTCCGTAGATCACCATGACAATCACCTACGTAGACAAGACGGTCCCCACCATCGAGCTGGGTACGACGCATCCGAATACCTCTTAAAAAGAGCACGTGGCTACTACTACGATGGTTGACGGTAATAACATCACTATTGTAAACTGCTATTGGCCGCCCAAACAAACAACTGCCACGCTGCCCGTCTTCCATACACTGTATAATGCAACTGTTAGCTCAGACACGCTCCTATTGCTTGGAGATTTCAACTCTCCTCACCCCACCTGGGGCTACCCTCGAACGTTCCCTTTAGGGCGTAACTTGGACGAATTTACCAGCCTCCATCAGTTCACCCATATGAATGACACCACATCTCCCACGAGGCTTGGCTCCAATCAGGGGGCTAACACAAATCCCGATCTTACCTGGATTCGAGGTCCGTTAATCACCGCGTGGGAAAACACCGGAGAAACTCTCGGGAGCGAACACAACATTATCCAAATAAATGTCCCTCTCACTGGGTCATCAAAACAAAACCGTTCAAACAGGCCAGAACAAGTATAACGAATTGGCCGAATGTCCGTAAACACCTGCAATAAATTTACAGAACCGGCATTCCCCTCGCTGAATGGAGCGACGTCATCTTGACAGTCGTACGTAAACACACGAAAAGAATATCCCGCACCGAATCCAATCCCTACATTAACCAGCACCTCCTTACCCTCTGGAGAAAGCGTCGTGTTATCGTCAAACGCTGGAAAAGTTACAAGCCTAACGGCCTGCTCAAAGAACGCCTTTACCGCCTCAATCACGAAGCCCAAGAGTATGCCGACAAGTTACCCACACAGAATTGGCTGCAATTACGCGAAGGGCTCAACGGTAAGCTTCATATTGCAAGGGTCTGGCAACAGTGTCGTACAGTACAAGGACAAAAAAAAACAAAATACACCGTCCAATGGCTTCACTTAGCGATGGGAGGTACACCACATGATATCACAGAAGAGATCCGTAACACACTGTACCCCCTTGTAGTACCACACGCATCGACAGCATTTACACGACTTTTCAAATGGAGAACTAAACATGGCACTGCATCAACTCACTCGCAACACGGCCCCGGGACCCGATAAAATTACATACGGAGTGATCCGCGCAACCTGCCTGACGAGAAACTTGCAGAACTTCTCGACCATATCAATCGGGCTTGGAGATCAGGAAACCTACCCCCGAATGGAAAGAAGCTCATGTTACCCTCATTCCAAAATCAAAAAACCACCCAACACACCCGCCTACCTCCGTCCTATTTCGATGACATCGTGCGTTGGAAAACTAATGGACGAGATGGCGCTCGCTAGACTGGAATGGCACATCGAAAACAACGGCCACCTGCCCGCCACAAAGGTGGGATTTCGAAAGCATGTGAGCACACAGGACATTGCCAAGCGCAATCATGAGGAAGTATAAGCACAGCCCAGTGCGGCCCAATACGCACCATCGTAGGAGTAGATATAAAAAAAAGCCTGTGACAATGTGCTGCATGGCGCGATACTTCTCAGCATCAAGAAAACTAGACCAGGTATCCGTATTTTCAATTAAGTTAAAAATTTTCTAGCAGACGGAACCATCTGCATCTTGGGACCGGATGGGAAACCATGTCGGCCTTACCCACTTCACAGAGGCACACAACAAGGGTCCACATTATCACCAACGCTCTTCAATCTGGGGGTGCTAAATCTCCCCACCAAACTGAACGCTATCCCAAATATTCAACACGCCATATACTCTGACGACGTCACTCTCTGGTGTACAAAGGGTAGCCCCAGAGAGCAGGAATACAAGTTACAACAGGCTCTCGATATCATCAGCGGCACGCCCACAATGTCGGACTCACGTGCTCAAACGAGAAATCAGAATATGTAGTTGTATTGGACCTCAGAACCAAGAAAAATAACTAATATCGCTACCTGATTACTCTGACAGCAAACAACTTGTTCATTCTTCACCGGAGACACATCAAGGTCCTGGGCTTCATCCTCCAACACGACGCTAAAAGTACAGAATGGGTCAAATCCATCATTGCTCAGTTACCAAAATTCACCAAATGCTCCGCCGCGTGACGAGACAGCATCAATACGTCCAAGAACACGAATTACGCAAAGTAGTGGAAGCCCACGTGTTCTCATGCGTCATGTATGCATACTCTTTTCAGCGTCTTACCAAGACACAAGCCAACAAAATTGAAACAGCCATCAGAAAATGCATCCATATAGAAATGGGAGTGCCTTTCTACGCTCCCACGCCATTAATTAATGACGCTGCCCTCCACAGCTCTAATGGAGAAAAAGCCTCAGTTTATCATGAAGCTCAGCACCACCGACTAACATCTTCAATGCAAGAGCGGGAAATTCTTCGCGCCCTCTGATATACCACCGACCACCTCCCACCCATCACTCTTCCGCCACTACCCTGGGAGGAGGAGGAGGAGAAAAAACTTTATTGGTGGCAAAAAGTAGATTTTCGTCTTCCCAAGTGAGAGGAGCCCTCATTCCAGAGCCCCTGTTGCTTTGGCTGTCGCCCGGGCCCTCTCGACCAGTCTGCGCTGATCTTCCAGGGTCGAGCTGGACAGCACGGCTTCTCACTGTTTACTCGTTGGATTGTCATTCACAGGCACTGTCTTAGTTTCGGGACAGGCCCATGTGACGTGGTAAAGAGTAGCTGTTTCTCGCCCGCACAGTGGGCATTGATTTGACGGATGGACAGCGGGGTACATCGAGTGGAGGAGGCTGAGATGTGGGTAGGTGTTCGTCTGCAAACAGGCGCCATTCTACTGTCTCCTCTTTGGTTAGGTGTTTGTGCGGCGGAGGAAGAGAGAGGTTACTTAAACGCTGATGTTGCAGAATATCATGATATGTCAAAAGGATTGGCACTGGAACTGTGGACTGGTCGTCCTGAGGTGGCGGGGCCCGGATAATCATTGCTCGGGCTGATGCATGCGCTCGTTCGTTCCCGCCCAGGGAGCAGTGTCCTGGTGTCCAGATTACTGAAGTTGTGGGTAGTTGACTGGGCGAATGTTTAGTCAGGATTTGATGGGCGATTTTAGATATTCGGCCTTTGCTAAAGCTGCGACAGGCTGCTTGCGAGTCGGATACTACTGTTAAGTGTTTGGTTCGCAGGGCTGACGTGATGGCTAGTGCTATTGCCGTTTCCTCTGCTTCTAAAGGGCGTGGTGTACTCACTGTCGTGGTCGTTCGTTCTCGCATGTCCTCATCAATAACGCTAATGACCATAGCTGGCCTCTCTGGGTAGCTGGCTGCGTCGGTGTACCGCACGTCTTTGGATTTTTGAAATTTGATTTGGAGAGCACGGGCGCGGGCTTCTCGTCTCCCCTGGTTGTAATCAGGATGCATGTTTTTAGCTATAGGTCTTACGTGAATTTTGTCGCGATACATGTGTGGGAGTGTCATCGTGAAAGCATACCAAGAATCACTGTGCTACCACTTCAAAACACATGAGTCGAGCCACAAATCAAGAACGTATAGCATCTCGCGCTCAACATCTGCCAGAACTAGTCCATCACACCTACTGTACGGACGCCCGTTTTGTGGACTATACGATTACGGTTGGCCCCTGCACAGCTTACGTACGGCATCACGTCAACGTCCCCTCACCCACAGCTGCAGAAACTCAAGCCATCGCAGAAGCCATTACACTTCACCAGCATCGGACCGCCCATATTACAGTCCGCGCGGACAGTCAGCGAGCACTACGAAGCTTCGCCTCGAATGATATTCCATCCCCTGTCCTCACTAGCCTGACAACATACATGCACCGTCATCCCCACCTACACGTTTTCCTCGAATGGATCCCTGGCCACCGAGTCATAGAGGGTAGTAAACGAGCTCACACTCTGGCCCGCGACGCTCATTTTCCGTGCAGCCCTCAGCCGTGGCCTGAAGAATACAAACCAAAAGAGGATACAGCAATGCATCACAAAAGGCGCCGCGAACATCTCGGCAACCTCCCTAAGGCAAGAATTATACTTCCCTCCCCATCTAAATTCATCTCACGGAGACACGCTACATATATTAGACAGGCGCCGATATTGTCCCTCCCCTGTGATCTGTTCCTCCACTACATACAGAAGTCACCGGGCCGTCCGCACTGTCAGGTATGCTGTGGCTATCCGGACAATGAACATACATATTGGCGCTGTGTACAGGTGACATCGTCTTCCACATTTTTTTCGACCAACCCCTTCCCACATGGTATTCCCTACTCGTGGTCAAGCTGGGCCGCTCCCCCCGCAAACCTACGGACAGCCTTGTGGTCCCTCTTGGCTGCCCACATTGAAACCCTTTGTGCACCTCCGCAAAGCTCGCCACCGTCAAAGGACCATGGGACACCCCCTTCCTCCATTGACTCATAACTCCGCAACTCGGACTTGAGCTGCAGAATGAAGTTTTATCTCTCTCTCTATCAAGCCACTCGTTAAATAAAGTCAAAGTTACTTATGTTGCCTTGGCTTTTCTTAAACAAGCCTGATGTACGCTATACGTATTCAGTTGGTATGAACGTTTCCTTGTAAAGGGGACGTTAACAAACATTTTTAACATAAATACAACATTTCTAAATCGGCACACCATAAAGCTATTACATTCACGTCAACCTGAAGGTAGTGCAAATCACGTTAATTCCCAATAGTCCTGTAGACTACACCATCGGTCGCGAACAGATTAAACGAACATTTGACCTAAAAGCGTAAGGGTTCCGGCTAGTTGCCAATAGAAGATATTAGGCGAACAGTACTACCACTTATATATAACCGCAACAAAAAAGTGCCCACAACTGAGCCCAGAGGAATTCCTTAGGTCACCGGAACATATCGAGAACAACAACCGTTGTGTACGATCGACTGCTGCCTTTGAGGAGATACCGGGTTATCGATGCAATAAGCGATTCATTTAGTTGATAGCCCCGCAAAGAACTAGCAAGGATGTCATATGAAAGAACGTCGAATGCTTTTTTTCAGTCTAAGGAAAACACTCAACTACTTTACGCTGATCTATGGATAGAGCCAAATCATGCGTGAACTCAACAAACTGTTTTGAGCAAGAAAAAACTCACAAAATACGTGTTGGCTAGGATGCTGGAGATTATATTTAACCAAATGCATCATATCCCAGCTTCAGTTGAGCTCACCTTCAAACACCGCAACTAAATTAAAATCCATTCTCCGCCATTTGCAAGGCTCTGTTGTTTTCGGAAATTTAAAATAACTCTTGTTGTTAAATAGCGAGTCATACAATCAGATGAACAAACAGTGCAGGGCACTAAGTTCAGCCTACAAATACACGAACTTCGCCTATTATATGTTTAGTAGGAACAAAATATTGCAAGATTTTTTCGCAGTATTATTGTCAGAAAAATTTCCGGCAACTTGCACTTTTGCGCGCCCGTGCATTTTTCTTGTGGGGAGTCCTTGATGTGGCGCCGTTTGAGCTCCTGCGTGGTGGTCGCTTGCTCGACGCCCTTGTACACCAGTTATTTTCTGCGAGCCACGGCAATCACGGGTCGGACACCTATGCCTAGTCAATGTCTCAAATGCTCTACGTTTTTCGAGGGGGCGAATAGATTCGAGCTGATGTGTCGATGAAGCCGGTGTGACACAATCTTTTTTTGGCTATAAATGACATTCCGATGGTCTAAAAGGTCAACTGCTATTGTCCAGTGGGCCGTTTCACCTTGCACGTTCACCTAGTACCACTAATTATTGCTTGACAAAAAAGGAGTTCTTTCATTTGAAGCATATAAACACCGACCGAATGAAAAACGCGTCAGCGTCGCACGGCTCCTTAAGGGCTTTAGCAGCGTAAACTAAACTGGCGGAGGTTGAGCCGTTTCGCGTGGACCTTGAAGGGCCGTGCTGGCAAGCGCGAGGAGAATGGTATTGGATTAGAATGGGTCGAATTGGAATAGATGGGCATTGGTTTGGAATGGTTTGGATAGAATTGGATTCTATTGCATTGTAAATCCAATTCAATTGGAGTACGGGTGTGTAGAGAATTGGGTCTGCACATTCGCCGGTCTGCGCATTCCAGAGGAGTGACGTCATAGCCGCGGGAGACGCACTGGCGGCTGCGCGTGCGCCTCCGTTGTCCAGTAGCCGAGTCTGACGGTGCTCCGGAGGTGCTTGATAGCCGTTTCGCGTGGCCCCTGGAGAGCCGTGCTGCAAATGCGCGAGGAGCAGTGACTGGACTGGACTGGACTGGACCGGACAGGACTGGATTATATTGGATTGGACTGTACTGGACTGGACTAGACTGGACAGAACTTGACTGGATTGGATTGGATGGAAATCGTTGTAGCAGCAGTAAGCATAATAAGCAGCTAATCCCAGGCAACCAGGAAACATGAATTACCAGCTGAACCTTAGGTCACGCGAGGTATATCCTTGCATAGCCGAGGGAGGAAACTGCTATCCTTTTTTTCCTCGCCGAAGGAAACACCTGACGTGCACCATCTGGTCTCCTTCCAAACACGCGTAAATGGGTCCTCGGCGCCCAGAGGCGGGCTGTTGTTCGGCTGTACACCGCTTACCGAAAGAATACTGCATAACCTGTGACCTTGGGCCGGCTGTTCCTCTTGTGAACACAGGCTGCCCAATATTCTGCGTCTGTTCACAGGCCGTAATTCAGCTGAAGACCGCTAACCGAATAAAACAACGTATATTAGGGGGCCGTACGTCGGTCGGTCTCTTTTATAACCTCGGTTGCCTGAAGAAAACGAATTTTCTGGCGCGGACCACGCGGTTCGCCGTCGACTGAGCGACTGCAGGCAGCCGCACTCCGGCCAGTCTCCTTCTGAACACAACTGCCCCTAGAATACGAATATTCTGTGGCCGGTTGCTTGCCCTGCTTCGGCGAAACACCTCTTCCCGAAGGAAAAAACGGATGCTGATGATGGTTGGTGTTTATTGGCACAAGACTAACAAGGGCAAAGAGCGCGAGAGAAGTAGTTATTTATGGGTTCATGAGACAGTGAATACTAAAACCTGTGAGCAGAAGGGAAAATGACACAAAACAAAATACAATAGAGATGGCTGGTGTATAGGGCCGGGATGATTACACCTGATATGACAAAGAGCTTGTAAAATTTTACCTACGCTAAAAACTTAAAAACGCGTTGACTAGAAAATGTTGGTTTGTCGGCTAAAAAGTATGATGGGTGCTGTGGAATGTGCCGTGTGTATAATTCAGGGAAATGTTTGTGACGTGTTGAGTCAAGCGCCTCGCATGGGACTAGTATGTAAACTGCGGATAGGTCCCTTCCACACCTGCTGCACATGGGTCGCGAAGATCCAATGAGCAGGTGGGAGTGCGTTACATGTGTGTGGCCTATCCGAAGACTAGCCAAGGTTACTTCAGTGCATCTGTTGAATGGGTCGGCTGTGTAGCGTCCCAATGGCGGTTTTATTACCTGTAGTTTGTTGTCTGTTTGCTGGCTCCAGTGTAGTTGCCAAGTGTTACGAAGCTGTCGTGTGATGTGCGTCTTTAGGTCGGTGTAAGGTGGTGTTGTTATGTCAACTGTGGTCATGACAGCAGCAGCACCAGCCATTTGACCAGTGGTATCATTGCTAGGAATCTCACGGTGCCCTGGTACACAGCATATAGTTATTTCTCAATTTCAATCAAATGCCATCATTATAAGTTTTAAAAGAACATTGATTACATTTAGACGATCTTCCTGATGACAGTTCCTGCCAAACCGAAGAGAGTCTGTGTACACGATGGACTCGGAAATTTCATGTTTGATGATGTGATTTGAAACGAGTAAGATGCCATACGCTTCTGCTGTGTAAATAATGCTATTAAAAATTATTCTTTTAGTAACGCTAAAGTTTGGTCCGTGTACTCCACAAGTGCCAGTAGAAACGGTTTTCGACCCATCGCTGAAGAATTCTGCGCACCTGTGCTTGTTCTGCAGGAACAGAAAGTTCTACGAAATTGCACTCCTGGGTACCCTAACAGTTTCTCTAGATGTGTTAGTGACTAGTGGCGTGCGAGCGAGATGAGGCTAGAAGACTCCTGGACCCTACGTGAATAACAGGTCGCGTGATATAGGGCGCAGATGCCATGGTGGAATAAAGTTCGGGAAGGGTGTCTTGTGCGTGTCTGAAAGGGGGACATTGAGCGCAGAAGCCTCTTCCCTCCCTCTGAGAGATAAAGGTAAGGAAATAAATGGCCTATTTAAAAAGAGTTGCATGCTTAATGTATCGTTCATGATAGGATTAAAAAATGGTTCGTGAGGGACACGATCTTGGATGCATACCGCAAGTCAACATACTCCCGCTGATGCAGTAGGCCCCATTTATCCCACTCCACATACAGACTCTCGACAGGGCTAGTGCGGAAAGCGCAACATCACAGGCGAAGGCCAAGGTGCAGCACTGGGTCGAGCATTTTCAGTGCTGTTTTTGTCACCGACCCATACACGACACTGCGATAGT
The DNA here is from genome assembly GCA_013339765.2 of Haemaphysalis longicornis. NCBI lineage: Eukaryota > Metazoa > Arthropoda > Arachnida > Ixodida > Ixodidae > Haemaphysalis > Haemaphysalis longicornis. The sequence goes on from CM023452.1 coordinate 159,948,189, forward strand.
CAAGCCGACACCCTACCAAGGCAGTATAAAGGCGCGGCAGGAGTTTGTTTGTCGGCCCCATACGATTGGTGTGAGAGGGCCTTCGATTTGATATGGGGTATGAATGTAAGCTTTTCATCGACTAAAATGTCTAAAATTTGTGCTCGTTGTTTCTAGGCATCGACACACCGTTAAGAGTGATGACTGTACCTTGGGTGGTCCCCAATCTTCTTGGAAAACACAACACACGAGCTCTTTCCAAAATTAATTTTAAAACCATTCTTGTCTGCCCAGCCGGCAAGATTTTTGACGCCAATCTAGACTTGACTTTCGCAGATTGACATACTACATGATTGAAAGTAAATCTCAACGTCATCTATATACAACGAATAAGAGATTGTAGGTGACAATGCATTTCCAAAAGAAGTCATCTTACTTATGAAGAGAGTGTAGCTCAACACTCCACCTTGTACTCCACTTCCTTGAACATAAACCTCTGACAGTGCAGAACCAACTGTGACCCAAAATGTTCTCTCCGACGTATAACAACAATCGATGTTCAACATTTTGCCCGAAACACCGAATGACTTGAGGTCAACATGGATCCTGGAACGCCAAGATGTGTCGTAGGCCTTCTCGAGGTCGAAAAATACAGTTACATAATGCTGTTCATGAACGAAGGCGTCCGTGATATATCATTCAAGGACGACAAGTTGGTCGTTCGTAGATAGCCCCACCCTGGAGCGTGCCTGGCAGCTCTTAAGAAGACCGTTGTAGTCAAGGAAGTACACAAGCCTACGATTTATCAACTTCTAGAGAAGGTTGCACATGCAGCTCGTTAGGTCTGCGGGATGGTAACTTGAGCGGGACGATGGATCCTTTCCCTCCTTCAAGAAAGCCACTACTATGGCCCCCTCCAAGAGTGTGCGATGTGCCCAAAAAGCCATATTTTATTATATAGTTGTAGAAGTGTTTCAAGTGTGTCTGCGTGTAGGTGTTGTATCTTTGTATATGTGATGATGTCTAGGCCTGGAGCTGAGGGTTTACATATGCTCAGTGCCACCCTCAGCTCATGCAGTGAAAACTCTAATTAAAACGAAGATGTTGACCTATTGTTATCTTTTATAGGCTTCTTTTCGGCCAATTGTTTGTTTTATGAAAGTGTTTATGTAGTTTGCTGAACTAGACACGTGTTCGAAGTGTTGTGCGAGTGTGTCAGACTGGTCTTCGAGTGTTTCCTCTGTTGTGCTGACCACAGGCAGGCTGTATGTTTGTTGTCCCTTGAGATTGCGTATTCGTGTCCATACTTTTCGTGCGCCTCTGTAGGGGTTTATAATTGTTCTGAATGAGCGCTATCTATATGTTTTTGTGTCATGGCGCACACGTTTTTCAAACGGCTTTGCTCGTTTGAACAAGGGGAGGTTACCCGACATGGGGTACCGACGAATGATACCCCACGCCTGGTTCTGGGCCCCTCGCGCCCGCCCACAATCTTTATTCCACCACGGCCTCCTGTGGTTGCGCGGGACACCAGTGGCGTGAGGAATGAACTTATCGGCGGTGTCGAAGATGTGCGCCGTGACTAGTTGGGAAGCTTCCTCAATGTGTAGGTGTGTTATGGTTGTGTAGTGTAGTTTGGGTGTCTCTGTAAATGTATTCCAGTTGGCTTTGCTTCATTGAACCTGTTCTGGGAAGATGGACTGCGTGGGCATTTACCTATATTTGTTAGGTGGGGAAGTGGTGACTGCAATATGGGTAACCGCCCACACCCCAGTCGAGAAGAGGAAAGAGAACTGCGGAACCAACAGCCAAGTCAGGATATGAGTGTGTGTTGTGTCCTATATTAACGTATGTGGGCTTTTTTTCTTGAGGAGGCATGCTCCTGAAGATGTAGGACATTTCTCTATCAGGTGGCCTCGTGCATCCCTGTGAGAAGATCCCCAAGGAAAACAGTGCTCATTAAGGTCGCTGTGAGGATGTATGGTTCGGGCAGCTGGTCAACCAGTGCCTCGAGAGAGAGAAGTGATTGGATGGAAGAAAGGAAAGGAAAGTGCACTGGGGATATTATTGAGCTCAGTAGGGAGCTCACCTGTATACAACCCAGTGCGGTGGGGAGGGGAAGAGGGGAGTGCCTCGAAGTGAGAGCTTAAAAGTGTAATATCAGGGGGAAAGTATATGAAGCATACCGTTATGAACCTATAACATATTATTGTGCAAATTGCTACAGCATCAAGGACACTGCTCAAAGTGACAGGGTGGCATGCTAAGGACTTCAGCGCGATTATGGCCACACCACCAAGAGTGTGTGTAGCCATCCCTGTCCTTTCTCGATACCAGGTAAAAATTTAAAAAATGTGTTTGGGATTGAAATGGGCTTCTTGGACACACATTGCTCTTTGCTGATTAGCATACAGAATCTCGTACACGTCGTCGAGATTATTCAGAGGGCCTCTGCAGTACCATTTCACAATATTTTCGCTTCCAATTATTATGTGCTCAGAGCTACTGGAGTGCGACTATTTATGTAACGACTTTAGAGGCTTGTTCTCTTGGAAGAGATTTCTTACCTTCTCTGGAGGTTTGGATGAGGGGACCCGTTCCTTCTGCTGCAAGGCAGACAGGAAAGTTCCTACATCCTTCTCGTCATCTTATTTGTGAGGAGTAGCTGGCGGACCGGACCCCTTTTGTTTAGCTCCATTCCCGGTGCCCTTCGTTAGAGCCGCGACCATTGAGGGCGTCAGGAGCACCCCGGGTGGCAGAGGCGGTGCGGCGGGGGTGGGAACTGCCACGGGTGCCTCCGTCTGGATCTGCTCCGTGCCTTCGCGTGTGCTTTGGGCCGGTGGAGAGGAAGCAGTGGATGCAGCGGCATCCCCAACAGACGTGCTTGGGGATGTCGCCATTGTGGTTTGGAAATCATCGACCATGCGGGTTAAAGGATTGTTCTTTGTATTCTACATCAATCAAAACTTGTACGACTTCCCGAAGAGGCTTTCGAGAAACTTGGAAATCAGAAAGACAGACTGGGAGGTGACGGGTTTTGACTTATCCATGGATTTCATTATCAAAAAGCTCGAGAAATGATCAGGCTTTGGAAGACAGATCGAAGGCAAAGAAGGAAAAGAAACTTCGGTGCGGCCCCTTTTCAGGAACCGATCACGTTTGGGGGTAAGGGTGTTTAAAATACCATAAGTTATAATATAAAAGCAGAGGAGCGGGGTACTTACTTCACTGTGGTTACCCTGATAGCGTGAGAGGCCCCGGAGCTCCTGCCTTGTAAACAGATACGAAGCCCATCTGCAGGAGCTTGACCTGAGCTGCGACGGCCACAGTTTCTCACACTCCACCTATAAACACATCACCACAGTTGGATACAGCTTTTCTTTGGGGGTTCAGGGTACGCAGTGTTGCCAGTACCGGTGCCATGATTACTGAAGTTGCCCCGTGCGGGGAAAAACGGATGCCCTGAGGCCGTACGTCGTTCGTTCTTTTTCTGCATGTCGGCTGCCGAAAGTACACTCCTATATCTGGCACCCGGGTGCCGGCCGTTGTGTGGCTGAACAAGGGCGAACGGAGAAATACCGAAATGCTTGTGGCCAAATGTTGGCTGTTCGACGTACGATCAGTGTTGTACACGATCCTCTGAAACAGGAACGAAAGCTCGTTCATCATTCCTTCCCAATTTTGAAACGAGTTCAAGTTACAAGTTCTATTATTGCGAAAGGAACGCCTTCCAGTTCGAATAAGAACATTGGAACGTGTTGTTACATTAAAATTACATCTCTTATTTAAACTAAAATATGGTGTCAGATTCCTCAGGCAAAATAAAGTAACAAATATGAAACTCATATCGAACTACATATGTTATAGGAATATGAACATCGCTGCAGCGGTTTACCTGCAAATAAAAAGAATCCAAAGAAACGCTCCTAGACGATTTTTTTTCAGAGAGAACCGGAGAAACTCCAAACATGTCTAACTGAGATTTTAGTGCTCGTCTATTATAGGTGCAACATATATGACACTTCCCACTTCGGTATTACAAATACGCTGTAAGGTTACTACGCTTCAGTTATGCCAATAGCAAGTTACTCACGTGCAGAAACTTAAATAATTTCTTGCATTAGAAACCGCGTAGAAAGGAACAATACATAGGCCTTTAAAAATGCTGATTTAATATGTCAGTTTATTTAAAACGCCTTACAGGCGTCTTCAGGGAATTTAATAACGGGGTTACAAAAGTGAAGCTTTGGGAGTCATACAGCACAAATATGCGAGTAACCAAACACAGCCGAACGACTAATGACTACGAGTTTGCAATCCAAGTTTAGGCCGGACGGCGATAACAAGAAAAAAAGCCAACAGAATAGTCACAAACGAAATCCACGCACAAGAATTATAAAGTATGCCGAACACAATCAGGGTAGTAGATAAAGGAAACAACCAAAGATATCCAAGTATGTGGACGTGACGCATGAATTAGTTGCGATGCTTAGAAATACGCAAAAGGGAAAAGCACAGAAACTAACGTGGAGCCTCATCATGAGCGTAAAAACATTTACACTATAAAAATATAGTCGGATACAAATTGCGACTTTCTAACCTTAAAGAAACAACCACAAATGAATAAAGTAATGAGAAAACAAGAAAACAGGTGCCGTAGTGCAGGAACGACAGATTCTTTGGTACTTCAAAAGTAAAAAAAGTGAAGTACATAATAAAGTTACAGGAAATGGCAGAAGAGAAAATAAATGTAGAATGAATGAAAAAAAAATGAGAAAACAATTAGTGGTTAAAAAATGCCCCAATGCATCGTCGCAACTAAGTAGAGTCCCTAGTTGGAACTCAGCGAGAGTTGCATGTCGATGTTGCAGTTTCAAAGAAGAACCCGTTTTTACGTCAACACTTCATCAGCAACGCTGAAGAGCCGTTCTGCGGAAGCGCTTGACAATACTGACAGTCTCTCGAAGTTCATCAGTTGGTTCAGTCCCTCGAAGTTTATCTCGGACAGCGGGTAGTCAATTGGTACCAGCAGGTACCGCGATAGCTCATCCAGTCTCTCGGTAGGAAGGGTTTGCTGCCCAAAGGAAAAGAAATCCTCGGGCGTGGAAGAAGCGGCAAAATCTCCGCTGAATAGCTCGGTCGCCGCAGCTAGCTCTGTATTTATGTCGTTGGTCGCCTTGTCTCGCATAGAACTGTCTGGGCTCCATGATAGCTTAAACATTGGTATTAAGCAACTGACAACAACGAGCTCGCGCTTTCCTTTGGTTGGGCACGAAAGCCCACGATTTCAAAAGCCCCGTCTAATTTGCCCGCACCGAAAGCCCCGTGGCTTCAGCCCCTTTTTCGAAAATGGGCTCTAGTGGGCTCCGTGAGTGAAACCCTCCGCTCCCTTTCCTTCCCCTCGCCGCCGCCTCCAACGCGTTAAGAGTTTGTCCTCCCGCACGCCACGAAAGAACCGTTGGCTGGTAGGGCTAGAAAGCTTGGCTTTAACACCTGGAGCTATATTTCAAACTGATAATGGGGGGAGATGTACGAGGTTTTTGTAAAAAAATGAGCACATTCGGGATTTTCTCGCATCCATTATCATTATTGTCAACAACCTATTCAGGTCTACTGTAAGACCATGGCCTCCCCCATTGACCCAACCCGTTCTTGTCCTGCGCTGCCTGAGTCCATTCCTTGCATCCGAATTTGCTTATTTCATCTTACCATCGTGTTATTGGCCTTCCCCTTCGTCTAGTCCCGCCTCTCGGTGTACATTCTGTTGTCCTTGTGGACCACCTATTGTCCGTTCGTCGTAACACAAGGCCATCCCAAGTTCACTTGTTTTTCTTACATTAAACAATGATATCATCTGTCCGAGTTGCCACCCTAATCCAGCTTGGTTTTTGTCCCTAAGCGTCACTCCTAACATAATTGGCTCAATTGTACGTTGGGCGGACGTAAGCTCACTTTCTAATCCTTTAGTAATTCCCCCAGTTTCCGCACCGTATGTCATGACCAGCAGGACGCATTAGTTGAACACCTATCTCTTTGGGAATAGAGCGATCTTACAGTTCATTATTACGAGTGCTTGCCGAATGCACATCATCCCAGTCCTGTTCTGCGCGTGATTTCTTTCTCGAGGTTTGGATCACCACTGACCATCTGGGCAAGGTAGTTATATTCTTGTACTTGTACTAGTGTTTCGTACCCTGTGCAAAAGACAGCGGTTCAGTATGTTTATTTATCATATCATTAGTTTTATTCATGTTCATGTTTAACCCCACAGTGAAGTTCTCTGATTGTAGTTCCTCAATCTTGTTTTTGAGTTGCTCGGCAAATTCACTCAGCACATACATATCGCCTGCAACCTTCAATGGCTCAAGTATTCGCCGTTGATCCGCAAGCCTGAGTTACCCCCTCAAGCCTCCTGAATACACTCTCCGGACATGCTGTGAACAATTTTGGTGACATGGTTTCTCCCGGCCGCACTCCCTTTCGGATAGGGGATTTATCACTTTGCTTGCTGAGGGTAATTCTGCCGTGCATTCCTCGTATATGTCGGCTAGGAGTCTTAGGTAGGTCTTCTCTATTTCTTGGTCCTATAGGGCGTCCATCACTGCGGTGGTGCGTAATAAATCGAGGGTTTTTTCATAGTCCATAAATATCACATAAGGTGGGTTATTATACTCTGTGAATTTTTCTGTTACTTGGTTGATGACATGAAGGTGATCCATATTTGAGTATCCTTTTCTGAACCCAGTCTGTTGCCAGGGTTCGGGGAAGTCTAGGCTGGCGGTTAGGAGGCTAACAAATATCTTGGTATACAGCTGGTATACCAACGAAAGAAGGCTTATGGGTCTATAGGTGTTGATATCTTTGTTATCTGCCTTATTGTGTATTAAATTATACCGGCGTTTTTCCAGGCTTTTGGTACTTCCAAATACATTAAACATTCAGTGAATAGTTTATAAAGCTTTTCTAGTAATATGTCTCCACCCTCGTTGCCTTTATCTCCTGCAGCTTTCCCCCTTTTCATACCCTGAAGTGCGTTTTCTACATCCTCTTTCGTTACTGGTAGAACGCAGCAAGCAAAGCTTGTAGGCTCGGTAGCTTCCCCCGTTCCAGTGTCGCTGGCTTATAGCATGCTGTTGAATAGTTGTGTTATTTGTATAATCTCTTCAATATTGTGCGTAGTGACGCCATGTTTATCTCTAAGTGCGAAATTCTGTATCTGCCAATCACCACCTTTCCTCTTGTTACCTTCAAGATTCATAGTTTTTCTAACGTTTTGTCAATGACCTCCGTGGTGCACGCACGAATGCGATTTGTTTTACGTCTGTTTATCAATTTGACAGTTCTGGTAGATCATTTTCATCCACCTTACTCGACAATTTACCCTTATGATGCTTCAAAATTAGTTCCTTTTTTGCTGAGTTAGTTTTCCCGTTTTTTTTACTACGTGGTGGTCCTTCCTTAGCGGCTGCAGACTCAGTGATTGTTGTTGGTACTTTATCAGTCAGGGTACCAACCCTGTACTCGTTCCGACCGTCTAGAAGCGCGATCTTCTTCTTAAGGGTTATTTTAAACACCTGCGTACTGTCTCTGAGTAACTTGGAACTTGATTGCTTACTTTTTACGAGCTTCCTTTTCTTTTTAGATTTAGAATTGCTTTGCACCTAACCATCTTATGAACAATGCACCAAATCCTGCTTAGTACCTCCACGTCCTGCACAATACCTGGGTTGTCACTCGGGATGAAGTCCATCTTTTTTTTCTCGTAAGGACAGGACTTTTTCAGGTTCATTTCCTACTCTTGCGTTTGCGGAATAATGTGTTTAGTAGTTTGCGGTTATTTGTCTCTTAAAATGCAACCAGTGCATCACCTCGATAGTAGCGAGTGCCTGTTCCCAAATTTCCCAGTTCTTTTTCTCCTACTCTTTTTGCACCTACTTTAGCGTTAAAGTCTCTCATTACAGTTTTGAACTCTCCATTTCCCTTATTCATTGCTGACACGATGTCTTCGTAGAACCGATGTTAGATCGTAGAACCGATCGTAGAACCGTAGAACCGTAGAAAACCACTTTCACATCATAGTTCTCTGCCACCTTTTTTAGACGGTGCGAAAGACCATGTACATACGGAATAACGGTCACTTTGGATCGTTGTGCGCATTCTTCAGGTCTAATTTCCTGTACGGCTTTCAGCTTTCTTAGTAGCCTCTCACACGAAGCCTGCAACACATGTAAAAGATAGCCGGGTTCCCGCAAACGTGACACCTGTAGTCCAAAGGCCTCATTTACCGAGGTGGCAGAGAACTAAGATGTGAACGTGGTTTTCTCGGCAAAACACAAAATAGCAAGTGTGTGTTCAAGGGTAAAACAGAAATATGAAGGAAACGACAAATACAACCGTGTCTGCAATGTGAAACACAAGCTTCCTTTTGTTCAATGTGTAAAAAACGTGGTTTATAGGATACCCTTGCTATGTGGGCACGTGTATGTTGGACAAACCGGAGGGTGCCTGAATATAAGATTAAGAGAACATGCTTCAAGTTTCAAAGGAAGGCCTTCTACACACTTGGCCACGCATTGTAAAAAATGTAAAAGAAGTGATTGCGCACCTATCTTAGAGAAAACTTCGGTGTTGTTTTCGCATCCCTAAAAAATTCAAGAGAGATTGTGGAAGCGTTTTTAATCTCACAGCACAAAGACAAGTGCATCAGCCACCATTCTGTGGCCTTGTTAGATAAGGAATTGACGCTGCTGTCGCCTTTTTTTAGACGCTGATCTACTTATGTGATGTGTGTGCGCTGTAAAGTATTTACTGAGATGTTGTACGCAGGTCTGTGGGGTATATAGGTCTTTCTTCCAAGAAATTAAACCAGTTGTTAGAGTGCGCTCGTCCTTGTCGTTCCTTCCTTGTCCCCGTTTGTTTTCCGCAAGTCCAATCATGACTTGAGCCCCTTCCGCGTGGCATTCCGCGACGTGAAACACGTTATCATAGACGGGGTGAGCACGATGTGTGCGGACAACCTAAACGCAGTCGACTTGAGTCGACCCCATGGCTGCTTCGCATACTACTCAGGGTTCCCCCCAGGGGAAGATGGTGATTTTTTTTTATCATGCACCACTTGCTAAGCTTGATCACAACGACTCCGACCCGTTCGTTCACACGAAGAATTCTTCCACCTTTCCTGCTATACCCCTGTGGAACAAAAATACCACCCCGTGCTCTTCCTTTTCGGGAGGCCCCCGATATCCTAAAATACACCCGTAGGTCAGTTCTGTGACGCCGTCTTCTATTTTTCTAACCTTACTCACCCCAAAATTATCCCACTTCACGTCGTTTAGTTCCCCTAATAATACAGCTAAGCTTCCCTCGCTAGAGAAGGTTTATGAGTTGAACGTTGCCAAGCTCAAGTCCCAAAGGTGGTCTCTCCAAAACCCAGGAAATCTGAGCCCCTTCCGTGGTATCATTCCGTGGTAACCGCCGTTGTCAGGTGTTCTACAGCTGCTAAGGACTTAGGGCCGACATTTGGGTTGGTCACTTATGAAGGGGTTTGGCCAACTGCAACACCAGCGTGGCCCGATTTTTCTCTGGTGAAGGAGTGCTGTTTTTGTGTCCCAAAGAGCCTTCCTAGCATGGTGTAGCCTTCAAGGTATCCAGGAAGGTGTTTAACTTCCGCACAAGGCAACACTCCATACCTGGAATATTTCGGCAAGAAAGTAAGCAAAAAAATTACACCATCTTCTCGTGGGGAACCCTGATGAGGATGCGAAGCATCGTGGTGGTTCCGTGTGGTTCCATTGTGTTGCCGTTATGTTGAATGATCTGGTTTTTACTAGCGCCAGAGGGAATTCCGCGTCCGGGTCCACACCGGTGGCAAAGGCACGCAAGTGCTGTTGTGTTACGGTGAGTAGGCGGTGGTTCTCGAGGCGCCGAAACTCGTCCATCATGTTCTTGTCGATGTTGTCTCTGTGGTAGAATCGGTAGTCTCCGTCAGCTTTGGTGAGGTAAAGGTTGTTGACATTGGTGCACCGGCTGAGATTATGTACACGCCCTCCTCTCTGCAGCTTTGTGTTCTCGTTCTTCTTTTTCTTCGACGGTTCCCCTACGGGAAGATGACGACGGTGGTTGAACGCGAACCTATCTCGTGATAGATTCTTTGGTTGGCAAATCCCTAGGGGCATCCTGCCACAATCAGCATCAGAGGTGCTGCGGACGGGGCTGGTTGAGCTGCAAGGCGCGTGGCGCTTCCCGCCACATCTTTCCCACGGGAAATTCAGCATCCCCCTCTAAAGTTTTCAGTTCGTCGTTTCTGTTGACGTTCAGCTTCGTGTGCCTTCGTTGTATCAGTTGCTTCTTGACGTAGTTTGAATGAGTCAAGGACATAAGGCGCGTCTGTTGCTTCTGTCCCGGATTTGTAGCGCAGGGGGAAGAGCACCGCGTACCTCCCGTTGCGGCCAGAAAGTCGTGGGATCGAAACCGGGCGCCGCTAACTATTCTTTTTTATAAAGTCTAGTATCGCGGAGCTGTGGGTGTACGGAGGAGAGTTGCGCATGCGCGGTGAGCGTGTGGACGGCGCCGCCATCGATGACGCAGGACCAGGCGAGCCTAAGAAACGCTCCGCATTCAAAACACACAAAAAAGCAGCAAAGCAGGAAGAACAAAAAAAGAAAAAGGAACCGTCGCGTGTGTTTCCAAACAAGTCGGCTCTTAAGCGCCACGTTAAAATCTCAGATAGTGCTATGGAAACACTCCGCGTCTGTCTAGAAAAGTTTCAATTATTGGTCTTTGGTCGCTGTAGCTTTTAAGGTCTTTCATGGTGTCGGGAAAAGAAAAACTGAGCGAGTGAGCAAATAAAGAGCTGCAGGGTATACTGTCCACGGAAGAACCTGACATGCATGTAGCGCTTTCATAAGGTAATCACTGAGTGGTACTTTGTTATAGTGTGTTTTAGAAAAGGACGTCTTGAAGGCTGAAGAAAGAAAAGTATTAATGGCTGGTAGCGTTCCACATTACAGATATAATTATAAAAAAATACTGTTTGAAGTTGTACTTGAATAAGCTTAAATGTGCCTAGTAAGCTGCATTTGGCGCCGACGCGGTTTCTACGAGTTTTTTTGTTTGGCATTGGTACTCTTAACATTAGATGCTTGAAAGACAGCTACTCATAGGCCAACGAACGACGTAGTCGCGTTCTGGATTCGGCGGCATTCCCTACGAGTGTCGCGAACCCGGGAAAATATAAAGGATGGCCCCAACATGCAAGCAGTCAGCGCGTTACCATCCCATAAGCAATGATAACCTCGCATAGACATCAACAGATGGTTTGTATGCTACGCAAGGCATCTTCAGCTGAGGAGAGGTCATTTGAAGCCTTGGCGCGCGAAATACGCTAGCTTCGCTCGGCGAGAGAAGAGCCGCTGAACGCTGCAGAGCACTGCACGGGTACCTTCCAGCTGATTTCGGCAAAGTGGCGCTAACTAACATGCGCCCTGGATGTTGGTCTTCCTCAAATGCTAGAATGCTTTCGGTGGGGACATTTAAATATACAGCGGGGAATTACCGAAGTTGAAGAACCTTCCAACCGCTTTTCCTTCGTGACGGAAAGACAGGGCTGCTGAGAAAGGGGGTGGAAACGGTTTACTGAGTCTGCATACCTTACCTTTGATCTCCGCCCACTCAGCTTTATTCCGCAATGTGACGCTAACTGAGGTGCGCCCTGGACGCCTGACTACACTGTATGCTTGTCTGATTTTAGAAGGTACATTAAAATATACAGCGGGGAATCATCACAGTTCCACAAAGATCCAAGCTCTATTCCTTTGCGGCAGGCTGACAGGTCTGCTCAAAAAGGGCAGTAGAAAGGCTTAACCGAGCATATATACCGCAGCTTCGTTCTCTGTTCCCGCAGAAGAATTCCGCCATGCGCCGCTATCTGAAGTGCAGTCTGAACACTTGTTTACATTGAATTTTGGAGCTGACATTTAAATATGTAGTGGGGAATTGTCGCAGTTTAAGAAAGTTCCAAACTCTTTTCTTTCGCGGCGGGCAGACAGCGGAGCTCAGAAAGGCGGGTCGAAAGGGTCAACCGAGGGTAACAACCGTAGCTTTGTGTTCTATGCACGTAGCTGAATTCCGCCATGCGGTGCTAACTGAGCTACGCCCTAGACGCCTGTCTACAATGAATGTTTGTCTGCTTTCGGAGTGACCTTTAACTATCCACTGGGGATTATCGCAGTTCAAGAAACTTCGAAGCTTTTTTTTCGCGGTGGGCAGACAGGGTTTCTCAATAAAGCGGGGTCGAAAAGGTTAACTGAGGGTAACAACCCTCAGGGTAACAACCTTCGTGCTCGGTCCACGCAGCTGAATTCCGTCATGTGGCGCTAACTAGGGTGCGCGACGCCTGTCTAGAATGAATGCTTGTCTGCTTTCGCAGGCAACATTGCAATATGCCTTCTTTGGCGTTGTAGACTGCCGCAATTTCTTTCTGTATTTCCTAACGAGACCCTCATTTCCAAACCCTATATATATATATATATATATATATATATATATATATATATATATATATATTGAGAGAGGAAAGTAGGGCAGCAGACCTAAGGCAGGGCGGCGTTTATTCCGGTGGTCTTTCCCAAAGAGGCGGCAGAACCAACGTACTCCGATGATGATTAGGATTGCACGAGGCCAGGGATACGATGATGATACCAAACTGTGCGTGGGTGAGGTGATGCTGATGATAGTGTGTTCGGACACAATAGAGAGAATGACCACTCAAGCACTCAGTGCAAAGACAGTGCTCACACTAGTTTCCCTGGCGGCTGAAGCGGCCAGCCTGGCCGTCCAAGAGAGGATGATCTGCGCCGAAAGGGCTTTAGGCGCGACACATGAACAGTTTCGATGCCGCGACACCGTCGGTCACGAATCCACAAGTGGGAGCAACGACGTAGTTGACGGGAGATGTTCGCTGCAGTACGGTATAGGGACCAATGAAGCGCGGCATAAACTTTTCACAGAATCCTGGCGCGCGGAGCGGCGTCGAAAGTAGTACCTCATCCCCAGGGTTGAATATAACTTCCCGGCGGTCTGCGTCATAGGGAGAATTGCGGTCAATTTGGCAGGCCTCGCTGTTCAATCGTGCGATGTTCCGGCAATGCGCTAGTCGAGAAACGAATTGGTCGGTGACGTTGGTTGTGGTATCCACGGGACCGGAAAAAAAGATGCGTCTAGAATGGACGGTGGGTGGCGGCCGTAGAGGAGAAATAACGGTGAAAATCCAGTAATGGTTTGAACGGTGGTATTATAGGCGTATGTGACAAAGGGAACTATGACGTCCCAGTTCTTTAGGTCGGGGTTGATCTAGAGAGAAATCATATCCGAAAGTGTACGATTGAGCCGTTCTGTGAGCCCATTTTCTGAGTATGGTAGCTTGACGTGGTTTTGTGGGCAGTACCAGCAGCTTGGAGAAATTCCTCAAGGACTGCTGACAGAAAGGTTCGGCCACGATCACTTAAAAGAGTACGAGGTGGTCCATGCCGTAAGAAGATGGCTTGCAGAAAGAAATCTGCGACCTCAGAAGCGCAGCCGGTACGTAGAGCGGCAGTTTCGGCATACCGCGTCAAGTGATCGTCACCGGTAACAATCCATTGATGACCAGTCGAAGTGAAAGGCAATTGTCCATACAAATCGATGCCCACAACTTCAAATGGGGCAGAAGGACAAGGCAGCGGCTGTAGCATACCGGCAGGGGCTGAGGTCGAGCGTTTACGACGCTGGCATGAAGGGCAGGACGCAACATATTAAACGACGCTTGAGGAAACGCCTGGCCAAAAGAATCTGCTTTTGATACGGTCGTAGGTCTTGTAGAAAGCAAGATGGCCAGCAAGATGGCCAGCGTCATCGTGGAAAACTTCCAAGATGTGGGCTCGAAGACGGCGAGGGACGACTGGAACCCATCTGCCATCTGTCTCCTTTAGGGTGATAATTGTGGCGGTAAAGGGCTCCACCATGGAGAAGGCGAAATTTACTTATTTGGCGACGCGTTCGGCTGTCAGGTGGGGATGTTGAACCGTCGAGAAGGCCCAGTAGTCGTCGGCAGTACGGGTCGGCTCGTTGGAGAGAAACAAGGTTCGGTAAGATATCTTGACCGGCGGTTTGCAAAGGGGCCATGGGCAAGGCGAGCGAAGTCATAGATGGCGATGAGTTACTTTGGGACGATGGCTGTGGGCAGTGGGCGGTCGGCTGTGGGCAACCGGAAGAGCGTCGGCATCGTTGTGCTTTCTCCCCGAATTGTAAATCACAGTGAAGTCATATTCCTGTAGACGGAGTACCCAACGACTAAGGCGCCCCGAGAGTTTTTTGAGGGAGGATAACCAACACAGGGCGTGATGGTCTGTCCCCACTGAGAAATGGCGGTCATACAAATAAGGAAGAAATTTTTGCACGGCCCCAACCAAAGGTGAGACACTCTTTCTCAGTTATGGTGTATCTCTTCTCTGCGGGAGACAAAGGGCGGCTTGCATAGGCAACTGCTCGCTCCGACGAGGAATCCGTACGCTGAAGAAGGAGAGCACCAAGACCATGTCCACTGGCATCGGTGTGGAGAATAGTGGGTGCCGACTCATCGAAGTGGCAGAGCACTGGTCCCGAAGTTAAGGCTTGTTTCAGGGTTTGGAAAGCTTTTTCCCAGTCTTGGGTCCAGAGGAATGGAGTTCTGGATGTGAGTAATTTGGGAAGGGGTGAGGCTATTGCTGCGAAATTTCGGATGAAGCGGCGAAAATAGGAAGCCAAGCCCAGGAAACTTGGTAGCTCTTTTCGACGAAGAGGCCGGAAAAATTGAGGACCGCATTGATATTGTCTGGATCCGGGCGTATACCTTCCTCGCTTACAACGTGGCCCAAGACTTTGATTGAGGTACTGGCAAAGCGACATTTCTTGGTGTTCAGCTGTAAACCAGCATTGCCCAGACAGGTGAGCACTTCATCCACACGTTGAAGGTGTTCAGCGAAAGTGGACGAAAAAATGACAATATCATCTAGGTAGCATAGGCAAGTCTTCGACTTCAAGCCACGAAGTACAGTATCGATCATGCGCTCAAAGGTGGCCGGAGCATTGCAAAGTCCAAACGGCATCACGTTAAACTTGTAGAGGCCGTCCGGTGTGGCGAAGGCTGTTTTTTTCTTTACCGGCTTCGGCCATGGGGTCTGCCAATATCCTGACCGAAGATCGAGACTCCAGAAGTAGTCTGCGCCGTGAAACGTGTCGAGACCATTGTCAATTCGGGGCATAGGATAGACGTCTTTCCGGGTTATTTTGTTAAGCACTCGGTAGTCCACGAAAAAGCTTACTGAGCCATCTTTCTTCCGGACCAAAACAACCGGCGAAGACCAGGGACTGCCCGAAGGGCGAACAATGTCCCGCTGAAGCATGTCGTCCACATTTTCTTGAATGATTTTGCGTTTTGCGGATGAAACGCGTTAGGGACGACGGCGGACAATACAAGAGCCATCGGTGTCTATGTGATGAGTCGCTGCTGATGTTCGTCCAAGAGTGGGGGAATGGCTGTCAAACAACGCCTTGTGCTTGTTAAGAAGGGCGAGTAGTGATTTTTGATTTTCCTCGCTTAGCTCAGTGCTGATGGTGGATGTAAGGCTCGAAGACGTAATCGCTTGCCCACAGGCATGCTGGGGTGATGCTATAGGGCAAAGCGCAAGACGGCCAACTTCCTCGTTTAGAATAGAAGCAACCGTCGTGCCTTAAGGAAACAGAATCGGCTCAAAGGCAATGTTTAGTGCGGCGATCAAAGCTGATCCCTGTGAAAAGTGAACGACGCAGGGCGGTATTATAAATCATTTGCAAGCGAAGTTCCAAGCTGGTATGGCAAACAAATCTCCATCCGCGATACTGTGACACGTTACGGAAAACCGTTTCTTGGCCGGGACAAAAGACACCATCTTCGGCAGAGACCACCCGCGCTACGGGAGCATCTGATGCACAGGCCATTTCTGTCTCGATGAGGTGAATCGCAAGCTGGCGGCGGCCAATTACCGCAGACGACGCTGATAAAAAGTCCCAGCCCAAAATAATTTCATGAGAACACAGAGTCAGCACCGCACACTGAATGTGATGTAGGAGCCCGTCTATGCTAACCCGCACTGTACAATATCCAGAAGCCCGATTCGCATCACCATTAGCCCCACACAAGGACGGCCCGGCGTAAGGAGCTCTCACCTTCCTCAGACGTGCACATAGCTGTGCACTAATAACTGACACACTGGCCCGAGTATCAACAAGCGCCTCCACACGCAAACCGTCCACTTCCACCTATAATAAGTTCCACGGACGTTGCGGAGGAGTTCTGGTGTCTTCGAGCAATGCAGTTTCCCCTCCAAAAACTGCAGGCGCTAGTTTTCCGAATTGTGGTTATTGGGAAGTGAGGCAGGACGAAGAGGGGACACCGAGCGGCGGTAGGGCGAAGGCGATCTGCGTCGTGTTGGAGTATCACGCTGAGAAAACTCAGGAGAATCGCGAGGCGGGGAACAACGGCGAATAGGAGGGTCGTATGTGCTTCTACGAGTGCCATAAGCAAAGCGGGCGTTATCCCGCTCATCAGGAGCGTACCCTCAGCGTTCATCCCGCTGGCGTCTTCGGCAAAAGCGGGAAATGTGGCCTGGAATTCCACAGTAGTAGCAAACCGGGCGGTCCCGAGGGAAAAGCTGGCGGTCGGTGCGGACGTGCGCGTAGTACGCCTGGGCACCCCGAGAGGGGGCAATGGCCGTCAAATGTCCGGGGGCGGTCGAAAACGGAGGCGATTCCTCGAACAAGAGGTGTTTTCAAGCGGCCTCTTCGTATGTCGTCACGTAAGAGGCAGGAGGATTCGAATTTGCCGGTGGATACGCCGTCATGGATGGCAGTTCTTCCTTGATTAGATCCCGTAGCGGAGATGGGCTAGGGTGGCAGGGATCGTTTGGGAGATACGATGAGTTACGGTTGCCTAGCTCCTCACGAATGATTGCGCGTGTCAGAGTTCGCAGATCTGTGTTCCCATCCAGACGAGCCGGCTCTGGCTGAAGGCGAACAGACTGCAACTGATCGAGCCGTTGGCAGATCTCCCGCACATCGCTGACTGTCAGGTGATTCTGGATAGCGAGGGCGTTAAATGCAAATGAAGCAATTCCCTTCAAGATGTGCCGCACCTTATCAGCCACTGGCATGCTTCCGTCCACCCGGCGGCAGAGGGCGAGGGCGTCCTCGATGTAAGCCTCATATGTTTCTTCGGGACGTTGGACGCGAGAACCCAGATTTATTTGGCGCCATCGTCGCGAGCTGACGGTGTGCTGAATGCTTTGCGCAGACGCTCAGTAAAATCGGCCCAGTTCTCGATGGTTGCCTCCTTGTTGAAGTACCATGTCTTTGCGGCCAGGTTTAGGGGGAATGGAACATCGCGCAGTTTAAAAGCATCATCCCACCGGTTAAATTGCCTGACGTGATAATACTGGTCCAGCCAATCTTCGACGTTTTCACCCCGAAGGCCACCGAAGGAGGGAGGGTCGCGCTGGTGGCCTGTGATCACCCACGCCGACGGCGGTGGAGCGCTGCGTTCTGATGCGCTTTCTCGTTGCATCGTTGCCTCGCGTAGCGGGAGACGTCGACCGGAACGGAGCTCCAGGGGTGTAGCTGGGAGCGGCAGAGGACGGGGCCGACAAGGATCTCGACCACTTGAGAGAGGAAAGCAGGGCAGCAGACCTAAGGCAGGGCGGCGTTTATTCCGGTGATCTGTCCCAAGCAAGCAGCAGAACAAATGTACTCGGATGATGATTATGATTGCGCGAGGGCAGGGATACGATGATGATACCAAACTGTACGTGGGTGAGACCATGGTGATGATAGTGTGTTCGGACAAAATAAAGAGAATGACCACTCAAGCAATCAGTGCGAAGACAGTGCTCACAATGTAATGAGAAATTGGTGCAACCATTGGCCAACCCGCCGTATGGCTGGTTCACGAATCATCGCCAGCAGCGGCCGCGAGGCAGAAGGAGCAGAAGACTTGTCTGCGCGACATAGCCTGGACTACCCGTTTCTGTGACTGCGCTTCGCTACCAATAAACCCCCTTCCGGTGGTTCCGATAGCGGCATTCCGGTGGAGGACCGTTGGCAGGCAGTACGCGGCGACGACAGTAACGTGCGACATGTCCTGGGTAGTGACACGAAAAGCAAATCGGCTGGTAGTCCGAAGTACGCCAGGGATTCATGGATTTAGTTGGAACCCGCTACTGAGGAAGATGTCTTGGTGGAGCCGGGAGTCGGAACGGCGTTCTCGTCTGCACCAGCCGTCCCGCGACGTCGGCGAAAGTAATCGGAGCCGCCACGGGACTCTGCTGGCTAAAAAAAGGCAGCACTTCCGCCACCTGTTTTTGAACTACATGCCGAAGAGTAGACTGAGGAACAGGGCCCGGCTCCGGAGTAGTATTTGAAGCGGCATGGAAAAGTTGTCGAGAAACCTCTTCGCGGACAATCTCTTTTATACGGACCAACACAGATGGATCGTCGAGGTCAACGGCTAAACTCGCAAGCGGCTCATTTTGGGCGAGTGGACGCCGAGTCAAGGCCCTTTGCTTGCGCAGCTCGTCATAACTTTGGCAGAGACTGATGACGTCGCTAATGGTCCGCGGATTCTCGGAAAGCAGCATCTGAAATGCGTCGTCGTCCATACCTTTAAGAATATGTTTTACCTTCTCAGTTTCCAACAAGCTGGGGTCCACGCGCTTGCAAAGGTCTACTACATCTTCAATGTAGCTCGTGAAGTCTTCTCCAATTTTCTGAGCCCGTACTCGTAAACGCTGTTCTGCTTGAAGCTTGCCCACTTCGGGTCGCTTAAAAGCTTTCATAAGCCTTTCCTTGAACTCGACCCAGGTAGTCATCTCTCGCTGATGGTTATTGAACCAAAGTTCAGCGAGATGCGTAAAAGAGAAGCCCACGTTGTTTAATTTCATGGCGTCGTCCCACTTGTGCGTGCTGATGCGCTCAAAGGTAGAAAGCCAGTCTTCCACGTCACGATCGTCTATCCCGCTGAACGAAGCGGGGTCCCGAGGGCGTATGGTTCCAGGGCAGACAATCGGCGGCCACTGGCCCGCCGGAGTAGGCTGATGGACTGGTTCGTGGGACATTGTGGTGGGCAGCCGCCGGTTGCGAAGCTCCAGGTTTTACGATAGACCCGCACACTCCACCAATTGAAAGGAGGTTTATTGGTAGCGAAGCGCAATCACAGAAACGGGTAGTCCAGGCTATGTCGGGCAGACTAGTCTTCTGCTTCTTCTGCCTCGCGGCCGCTGCTGGCGATGATTCGTGTACCTGCCATACGGGCGGGTTGTCCAGTGGTTGCACCAATTTCTCATTACAATATATATATATATATATATATATATATATATATAGAGTATAAGTAAAGAGTAGGATATACAGCAAGAACAATAACAAACAAGGTTTACTTACGTAGTGGCAACGGGACTTGCTTTGATCAGAGTAAAGTTACATGATTTTGCTGTCGCAAACATTTCGAACACATTTCTTATATAGGTTTGCCGAAAACTGTGAGGAGCGGAAAATGTTTCGGAAATGGAAAGTGTGCATACAGTCGGGCTACGCCTATGTTACCAAAAAAAAGGGGGGGGGAACGAGAGAGAGAAAAAGGGGTCGTGTTAACAATGCAGCGTTCAAGGTTGCACCATGACCGGTCAACGTATGCCGCGCGGGCTGCAAGTTCAGACAATGGGGGAAACTGGACAACCGCGGTTTGAAAAGAAAGGGAAGAGTATACAGTAAGGTATTCAGTGGCTGGGGAGACTGTTTGGGGCGGAAGCGAAGATGGGTGTGCCCCCCGACGATGAAGAGAATAGATAGGGGGCACAAAAGAGCATTTCACAGAAGCTAGCAACTGAACAGGAAATAGGTAGGGTCACAAAAGGTTAAACATGAATAGATCACAATGAGTTCTTAAGTGGTGGTGGGAACGAGGCCTCCTTCCCCAGGACAAATGGCATTGTTGAGCCGCATTAGGCTAATAAAGCTGCTGTATTAGGAGAGTTTCTGCGTATTCTGATGGGAAACTCAAGGGTAGGAATAATGAACATAGTTATAAAATTATGAAGCCGCTAATTTTAATCGAGGGATAAGCACGTGATTTGTCCGTAACTTTCATTAATTCCAAGTGTGGCGGACCCAAACTTATAAATGAGATAAGATTCCCGAACCTCGCGGTCGTGGTGCGTTTTGAAGGCGGATTCTAAAATCGTTGCTTTGAGATGTTCAAATGCATGCCCGGGACTGTTCACATGTCTTGACAGGGGCAAATAAGGGCAGCTTTTTGCATGAGAGCGGTGATTATTGAACCGTATTCGGAAGGGCGTTTCAGTTTGGCCGATATATTGTTGCCTACAAACAGTGCACTCTAGAAGATATACGACATTAGCGGAGTCACAGTTAAAGTTACCTTTTATATTTACGTAGTAGTCGGAAGCCGTGCTGGTGGCGCGCTGTGTAGTGGTCATGTGTGGGCATACTTCACATCGGGGTTTATTGCAGGGCATGCAGCCAGTAGTTGCCGGTCGGTTGATACGAGAGTTAGTAAGAAAGTCACCTAAATTCTTATAACGCCGGTAGACAACGCGTGGTGGTTCGGGGAATATGCTTTTTAAGCGGTCACTTTGCATTAGGATATTGTGATGTTTTTTTTAGCACGGTTGACACTCTTGGAGCGGAGGATGAGTGGGTTAAAACTAAGTTAGTTTGCGGGTTCCCGTTCGGGCTTTTTTCTTACAGATTTCGTTACGGCCTAATTGGTTGGCTCGCACAATAGCATCGTCGATAACTTTTTCCGGGTATTTTTTGTTCATCATTCCTGGGGCTGGAGTTCTTGGTTGCCGCTCAGAATAAACGCGCTGTTTCCACTGCCTCTGCGACGTCTTCTGGGTGACGGCTTCCCTTGACGTCTCCCTCAATATATATAGAAAATAAGGAATGGCAATCAAGAAAACCTCGGAAGCAAAGGGGATGTTGTGGTGGGTCGTAGAAACAGATGAAGAATTTTTTGAGTCAGAAAGAAAGTGGTGAAAAAATGCCCGCCGTGTGCGATTCGAAACCACGACCTCCAGAATACCGGTATGGTGCGCCCCAGACTGGTATTCGGGAGGTCGTCGGTTGGGACGCTACCCGGCAGGCATTTTTTCACCACTTTCTGACAAAAATTTTTAATCCGTTTCTATGACCCACCAGAACCTCCCCTTTGCTTTCCGAGGTTTTATTGAATGCCAACCCTTTTTTTCTATCTTACTTCATGGAGCCCCTCATTTCCAATTTTCTGATTGGTATATATATATATATATCGAGAGAGAGAGAGAGAGAAATGAGTGTTGGCCGTCAAGAAAACCTCGCGAAGCAAAGGGGAGGATGTGGTAGGTCATTGAAACAGATAAATAATTTGAAACAGATAAAGAAAGGGGTTAAAAAGAAGGTCTCCTGTAGTCCGAGTGGCGCTGGCTACCACCCCCAAGCACAGGAAACAAAAAGCTTAACATAAATACCCAGAAAGGTGAAGGGAAAATCGCCCCGCCGGTAGCGTCGTTGTTGTCGCACAAGACCGGTATTCTGGAGGTCGTTGGTTCGGATCCCACCTGGCGGGCATTTTTTCTCCACTTTCTTTCTTTCGTTCTAAATTCTTTATCTGTTTCAATGATTTACCACATCCTCTCCTTTGCTTTTCGAGGTTTTCTTGACTGCCAACTCATATTTTTGTCTTATTTCAGAGCCCCTATTTTCCTATATATATATATATATATATATATATATATATATATATATATATATATATATATATGTATCATAAAATTAAATTAAAGTCATACACGTGTATATAATGACATCTTTATAATAAACAGCCTAAAGTTGTCTCACGGATCACGGAACGAAGACGCCGCAAATTGACTTTCAAACGCTTCTTACTTACTCTGCTCGAGTCTACGCTTTACCCGCAATTACCTTATTCCATCCCTCCATCCAGGTATTGGGCGTCTCTTCTAGTCCCGCCTCTCGGTGTCACTCTGTTACCCTAGAGTTCCCATGGTTGTTGATTCGTGTAACCACGTGGCCTGTCCAAGACCATTTTTTGCTTTCCTTCAAAATAATATTACCGATTTCAGTTTTTTTCCTCCTCCAGGAATTGCACTTTCTGTCCTTAAGCGTTACTCCTATCATTCGTCGCTCCCCTTTCGACTGACCTAAGTTTGCATTGCCGTTGTGTAATAACGCGCCATGTTTCCACTCCATATGTCATCACCGGGAACCTTTATTGGTCGTATATTCTTTTTTTCAGTGATAGGGGTGGCTTGCTACTCATTGTTTCGAAGGGTTTAGAGTGTGCACCCCATCATATACGTGTTCTGCGCTGAATTTCCCTGGCGTGGTTTGGTTCCGCACTGACAACTTGTACAAGGTATTTATATTCGGCTACTTGTTTAGGGCTGCGGTTCCTAAAGTGAAGATACCGCTTTCGGAATGGCGAAGTTCCACTGTGACCGCTACCGCCGAAAATTGTGCAAAGCAAATCCGACAGTTTTGGCTGGCATCTACGTGATAATAGGCAACACAAAATCATAAAAATAAAATTTACATGACGTGTAATGTCGTTTTGGAGGCGTGGACTATTTGCATATATTGCTTTTATAAAAAAGGGATTTAAGATGGCTATTAGGCATACCTCGCACGACGGGGAGAAACATGCTGGAGCTATATCAGGTAACATGTTACGCAGCACATACCTGCATGAATTTGCCTGCGAGATTTTCTGAAGCCAAACACGACCGGAGTATTCTTTGCGGTCAACGTGGGGTCATTCTTGACGTCAAACCCATTGTGAGATAACCAACAAACATCCATCACCGACTGTTTGAATCCAAGCAAGAGTACTTATAAACATGTTTTTTTTTTCAAAGTTCAAGTAAATAAACGTTTTTAGTGTTTTTACGAATGTACGCGTGCGTCATGCATCGTTTCAACAGAAAAATATGTGGGCATTTCTTTATTGCCACCTTTTTGTTTTCTTGGAGCTCATTTTCGACAACCCGATAAAGTTTTAGGGGAACATTTCTGTTCCCCTACAGATTTTATGGCATATAAAGAGAGAGAAAGAACAAAGAAAGAGAGCGAGAGAACGTCGAAATGTGGAAGATGGTTTGCAAATGAGGTTCAAAACATTTGGTCACGTAACGGCCTTATTCCAGTGTCAACGTTTTGAAACGAAGGCTTGCCTTCGCCACGGCAGTGATATGTGCTGGTATAAATGTTGGCACCGGGCTCAGGCCGCTACCTTGTCCACAGTTTAGTCTCTTGGGTATATGTCTCTGTGTATTAATACACTAAGAACCCCAGAAAAAAAGAGGGCTCTCTAGAAGAGCAAATATTTAAGTGTTTTTTTAGGCTTCCCGTCACCATCAGGAGTAAAGTTTCGCTCTGTGGTTGGTCACAATTACAGGAAATCAATAAAATGCGCATATGCTCTCCCTAAAAAGCTCAACCAGCAAAGCTGTAACGTGCGGCTGGAGCAGCTGCTTGCACCTGGGTGTACGTGTGATTCGTGAAGAATTTATTTACAGGTAATATTTGGGCAACGGTTGCCATAGCCTCGTCTGATGGCTGCCCCCCCCCCGCCCCGCCCCCCCCCCCCCCTTCACCCGCGCCCCGTCACCCCTGGTCGCCGTTGTCCCTTGAGCTCAGCTTTACTCAGCTGTGCTGCTGCGCACGTGCAT
Source organism: Haemaphysalis longicornis (assembly GCA_013339765.2). Taxonomy (NCBI): domain Eukaryota; kingdom Metazoa; phylum Arthropoda; class Arachnida; order Ixodida; family Ixodidae; genus Haemaphysalis; species Haemaphysalis longicornis. The sequence goes on from CM023452.1 coordinate 159,971,960, forward strand.
TGCTCCGAGGGAGACTTTCGCTTCCTCCGATATGCCGTTCCCACTCACCAGTTTCGGTATATTCGAGAGTGCAGACCCGTCCTGCATAACACCAACAAACAGCTCTCCCCTTATTTATAACTCATCTTCAGCCCTGTTCTTCGCGCATGCGGGCAAGGCTACGCCGGATGTCTCAGCGTACACGGGACGACCGTATTGTTTTCGCGTACACACGTTAGGCTTCGCGGGAATTATAACTTAAGATGAGAATGAACGTGTTGTTTAAACGGGCTGCATTGTGACTGAGGAAGTATTCGTGTATACGGCAAGGAAGGCACTGAGTAATGACTGCAGCAGGCAAAGTTTGCATGCCGTCAAAATCACGACTTCGGAAATCTCATGTCCTTCCTCTAAAAGTCACGGGGGTGCCTATATATTTAAAAAATATGCGAAGGCGAAAGCCTAGTTGGCTGTTCTCTTGATCTGCTGTGGAACTACCTCTTGAATCCTTCGGTCCCGTTTGTCAGGCTATGCCGGCATTTGCTGCGTACAAGAGACCGCCGTATAGTTTTTCCCTTATCATATAAAGCTTCGGTTTAAAATTATAGACGACGATAAGAATAAACAAATTTTTTTAAGTGGCGGCAATGCACAGAGGAAATAGTTCACGTATGTTTGAGGGAAGGAAAGGAGTAGGGATTACAACAGGAGCCATAAGCACGCCTCCAACAACTAGACCACCTAAATTCTGTCCTACCTCTTTAAAAGTTATTGATTTTACATGACGTACAGAAAAATTCGACAGGCACAAGCGACAGTGGGACCATAAATTAATTGAGCAAGAAAACAAGCCGGATACGAGAGGAGAGCGAGTGCATACTTACATAGAAATACTTCTCCTTTTGATGCTTTTATAGCCAGCAGAATGAAATACCCGATATTATTGGTGGGCTTTGTCGCAAAAAACAGATATTATAGTGCTAATTTTGGAATATTGCATTTTAATGTTACCATATACAAGTCGGCATGCAGGTCTGCAAAAGCTTTAATTATGAGGTAGGTAATCAGTTAAACGAGTCTTATAATTTTAACAAATATCAAACGTATATTCCACACGTTTTGAAAACCCATCAAGAAAAGTGCATATTATTTGAACACCCTTTTTTCACGAGGGTGGAAAACTACAAATTAGTTTTGTAAACTAGAAAAAATGCCGTGAAATACCGCAAACAAAGCAAAAAGGTGCAAAATACGTGTAACCGTGGAGGTAGTTTGTACCCGTATCTCGGGTGGACTGAACATTTCCTTAGAAGAGGGATGTTTTATACCTCACGATGTCCAAAACCATATGAATTGGCATAATTTATTACTAGCTGAGCCGTTTAGGTTTGAGCTAGCTTCGCTCACGTTAGCAAAAAAATACCAAGAAAAAGAACTTCGCCGCCTGTAAGTGATGCACCACTGCAGATGGGGCATTACACAGTAAAGCCGGATTTCGATCCTATTCGAGCGTGATAACAAGGAAATCACGCGTTTGAGCACGTCTTACTATACAATTTTAAAGGCACTAGCCGTCTTGGGATATAAAACACACAAAAACCAGCGCTGCTAGCACTAGTGGTGCAAGGCTGTAGAAACAGCGGAGGTGGTGGTCGACATAGCTTGTTTGCCCCGTGGATCCACTGTCAGTGTGGAGGACGCACTGAAATAACCTTGTACAATCCGCCTAAACTTGTCCTCACCCGTCAGCCCTAAGCCTGGCCTTGCAAGCACATCACAAAACCTAACAAATTTTAACAAAGCCAGGCAAAATTTACCCAAACTTAGCAACACCGGAAGATGCTATGTAGACCCCTAACTCCGCTGGTTTTTTTTGTAACCGAACGCCTATTTCCAACCCTTCTACCGTACTACAGAACACCAAGCGTTTTGCACAAGGTGAATAACCTTCTCGCAACACAAATATAGTCGTTTTATTATTAAAGTTCAAATTGATCTTTGACGTACCAAACCTAAACTTGGGTCATGACGCGCACCATATAGAAAAACAAACATTCCTTTTGAATATTTCTTACGAGGCGAAGAGGACGATGTGAGGGGATGTCCTGTATTTGCAGTGCCCTTATATATGCATGCTTGACCTTATTCAATCAACATCTGAACACCATTTCACACTCTCTCAACACTCTAAAAAAATCAAAGAGTCTCGAAGTTCTTAAAACCATTTTATTCAACCCAAAAAGGTGCAGAAAAGGGTGTTCAGAATACAGAAAAAAGGTTTAATGGCTACCAACACCCTTTATCCACTTACTCTACGTCATTTTTGGCGAAATATGGTGTGGCAAGTTTAGTCTGTAGTCAGGCTCCACCTTTTTTGTAGTAACCCTAACAGGAATCTGCTTTCTTCTAATTATTAGCTGACGCAGGAAATTAGTGAGGGAAGTACATTTGAGATAAGTAGTAAAGAAGTAGATTTCTTCTCTTTTCTATTGAAGCAAATTGTTTGTCCTTTGATTTACCAAGACTTGTACATAACTTACACTTAAATTCAGGCGACATTTTTTTTCAACTGTGTGGCTGAGCAGAATGTGTTTCTCGTGTTTCGGGTTTAAAACAGAATCGTGGCTTGTAAAGTGGAACATTCCAGTTTGAAGATTCCCGAAAGTTTTGGAAAACACACTAAGAATATCTCCACATTGTTCGTAAATCAGTGGAGAGAGGAGAAAAACTACTTTGAAAAGTGTAGAAAAAAACCGCAGCACATATATTGTACAATGTCTTAGAAGCAAAGCCTACGGCGGAACTTTGAGGACAGCATTTCAATCACGATGTGCGTCAAGGGTCCACGAACAGATATATGACAAAAAAGAAGGTTGCCTTTAAGTCCACACGGTTATAATGAGAAAGCGAGACCTCAGAAACACATTATGCTTGGACGCACAGCGCGAATTATATCTGACGAATGTAATTGTTTTTTTTTCCTCATTTAGGGAGCAAGGTTAAGCCGCATTCTTTCAGCTTAAAACTTATTTTGGACTTTGCTTAAAAGTTCAATGCTTGCGGGACAGGCCAATGGCAAAGCGCTCGTCCGCGGAGTTCATGTGGGGGTCAGTGCGGAGTACTTGTGCATGACTCTCCGTCGTTATGCGATGCATCTAAATACCCAGGACTTTTTTAAATCAGTAAATCGTAAGAGTATGTACAATCTTTTCTAGGCACACCACGAGTACGATTTCGGCTGATATTTAGAAAGTGCAAACCGCAAGTGACGCTCAGGGCACCAAGATACAATTTTGAGATGGAAGTGGAAGTTCTTTGCTAAGTTTAAATGTTCTAATATACAAAGCAAATTTACGCCGTATTGTTCTCTGCGTGACTTCATTCGCGTCAGTGAACATCTTGTGAACATCGGTGAACAGCTAAACGATCCGGATAACCTGTCCTTGACGTCAAATGGAAGCTTGTTGAGTCGGTGCATTTACAGTTGTCCGAGAAACTGCGAATGGCACGTGTTTGCGGACGCCGAAAAGACTGTGCTCAACTGACAATTGCACGTAACATCGTTACTTAGGGTAAAAAACGCGGTCAAATTCACTGCAATAGGTTTACAACAGCCACATGGATGCGTTCTCAAAATATATACCGCATGGCTTCTAAAACGTTATTCCTTCATTTGGAAAATCAATGTTTTTTGCCAGTAGAAAACCTTCATTGATTGCTGTTGGTTAATGGTCTCTGAAAAAAACAATTGCTCTTACCCTGAACAAGGAAAAAAAGAGAGGCCTATATCTTTCCTTTCCTCCTGTAGCATTTTACTCTATATCTCCGCTACCTGTACGCTTTAAAGGAAATAGAACTGACCCGCAGGTGACTGGTTGAGGGTTTAGGCGAAGCACTCTCAGTTTTTGAGAAATGTCTATTCATTTGTAAAACTTCTCATGCCGTTTCTCCCTTTTGGCGCCCTTGCGTTTCCTTGGTGGCATAAACGCGTCAACCCAAAGAGCGGTTTTTTTTATTTTTATTTTAGTATGCACACGCGATAAACGTGACCAACAGGAAAGGGGAAAAGATAAGCTCGGCTGTCATTATTACTGAAAACATTACCTCTGCAGAAGAGACAACATTTCCCTCGCTACTATGTCGATCATAAGATTTCAACCTCGCAGGATTAAAATCAGGGACTTCCAAGCAGCCTGCGGAAATTTTTCTTTGGGTCATATCTCCTCAGTCGCGCATCCTATACTCCTCAAGCAAAGGGAACAAAGTGCTGATGTACCTGAAATTATTCATGGTGTGGACTCCGGGGAACGAGTTTATGGAGGGTCATATGGCGGCTCATGCCACTACCCGTACCAACCGTAACCAAAGCTGAGCCACCCTCCCGTCTCTGTTCCCACCTATTCCACAACACACCCAGAACATGTTAGAAAATGGAAATATCTACCTCCTCAACCAACTCACCAAAAATGAAGCAAACCTGTTAAGAAAACTATCTCCAAACACTTGCGCGCACGCCTCACATTTTCCGATGATTCGTCCTTCTCGGTACATTTATGACTGCAAATTCTGTGCAACCCTGCAATCCTTGCAACCAAATATGGGAATGTAAGGGTGTAGAGAAACTGACGGCGGTCTTCGCGCCATGGACAGGGCAGTAGGAGGCCCTGCTGTCCAGCGAGGTCCCGGATGGGTAGCACAGCCTGGTCATCCCGGCAAGACACGCAGCAGAAGGCCATGGACTCCTGTACTAGGGACACCACCCACCGTGGATGGACAAGTCTAGAGCAATGGAGATGATCCACCGCCCGATTTTCACATAATTGGCACCGATAAACGTTTATGGTTTATTGATTGTAGGGTTTAACGCCCGGACGCAACGCAGGCGATGAGGCACGCCGTAGTGGAGGGCTCCGGCTTAATTTTGACCACCTGGGGGTCGTTAACGTGCGCCGAAATCTCGTACACACGGGCGTTTTTGCTTTTCGACTCCATTAGAAAAGTGGCCGCCGCGGCCGGGAATCGATCTCGCGACTTCGTGCTCAGCAGCGCAACGCAACGCCCTAGCCACTGAGCCACCGCGGTGGGTTAAACGTTTATGACTCCTCCTGCTTGTTTAGGTAATAACTTTTTGATGCGTAAGTTACTTTTATTTATTGTGTTTAGACAAGTTGAAGACGCGCAAAATTAGGTATAGCTTTTCGATTTCGTTACGCATTTTCGAGGTGTTTTTTATTTCTTTGTGTTTTCGAGTCTCCTGCGGTGGACGGTAGTGGTTGCCGTACGTTGCTATCCATATTTAAATTAGGTAACTGTTGTTTCGTTTGTCTATGCTCGTTTTTAAATTGCTGCAACGTGCCCAGGCAGCAGCGTATACGAAATCCCCCCTCCCAAAAAACCAATGTTACAAATTTGCTAGATATAATGAACAGACGCCCTTGTTATCTTTATTTTCAAATTACAGTATATTCAAATCGTGTAAAAATAGCATGGGGAAAATTACGGTGGAAAGTGGTGGGGTCTTCTGGTGTTCTGACACCGAAACAACCCCACTCTTAGCTACGACCCTGTTTCCACAGAAAAACAGCAATCCAACTCGTATTTCAACGCCCCCTCTCTTCGAACAAACCGTACCCAGATATCCTGCCATTTATGCTATTGAAGAAACATCTCTGCTTCGGATAAGTGGACAAGAATGCTAACACTAATATTCGCACTCACGGAGCGTGAAGCCAGGCATAGAGGGCCGCCAAAGGCTGAACTTCCATACTTATGATGTTTGCACACCCCAACTTAGAAACGTCCCATGAATTCCCGTAGAAGTTAGTGCAGGCCACGACACTGCGCATTTGTTATGAGTAGTTTCACTATACGTATCCGCTCACAGCAACTTCTAAACATACAAATTGACCACGCAACCATGACGAAAACAATTTAATGCTGCGCACACCACTGCACCTGCTGATTGCAGTAACGATGGTTTCGCGGAGGCGCAGCGCCAGCCGTCCAGGCGCCCGGTTTCAAGGGACGTTCCTCTTAAACTATAACAAGCAAATCGTACTTCTCTTTGCGCCATTCAGGAAGATGTATCATGCCATTTACGTCTAGAGAATTTGTTCGTAAACGCAAATTTTTCTTTTTTATAAATGTCGCTACAACGTCCGCTCTTCTGAGATGGTAATAATGAGGGCAGATAGAATATACAACCAATCCGTCAACCGAAAGCGCGGAGAGTCTTGAATATTATCGTGCGTCACTGCAATACCATCATCCAATATAGGAAGAGTGTTGAGTTGGTGTTGCGTCGACCGGATGCCTCCTGTATGCTTCTTCCCCCCGATCGATCCGGCCACCACGGTTGTCGGAATCATATTGGTGTACACCTTAGAAACGAGCGGTGCATTGAAGCATGCTCGTCATTGAATAGTGGGCGCCGTGTTTTGAGAGCGCTCAATGTTCGACAGAGTTTATGTGGATACTAGCACACCGATGCAGCATGAATGGGGTTTCGCTCTGTCAACCGTACCTCGCATTGACAAAGGCGTCACTCTATCCTGGGAGCCCGCCAAGCGTCCTCTTCAGCAAAATGTGTAGAATCTCTGGTTTTTATTTTGATCATCGGGACGTCTGTCGTCAAAAAGCAAGAGCCCCTAACTGCCCTTCACTAAGAACAAAACAGGTCCACATTAAAGTATAAAATGCCCGCATACGCACCCGCAGGGATGCGCGCACGCACACACAGGCTCAGTCCCACACAAACACACACACATGCACGCACACGCACACACACACAAACACACAAGCACACCACACACACACACACACACACACACACACACACACACACACACGGGCGCGCGCACGCACGTGCGTTTGCCCGCGGCAAATTTAGGTGAAACATTTAAAGAAGAAAGAATCTTTGAACATAGCGCCGGCTTTTCACTAATGATTTAATGTAATCAACTTCTTAATGGGAGAATGTTTTTCTCCTAATCCCACAGTGAACGAAGCTTACACGTAGCGGCCTTACATCTAAATTTCGTGTGCATAACGATACCGATTGTAAACGTTTTTTGATGCTCCTTGTTGTCTGGTCGTTTTCTAACAATACCAGTATATCTCTAATTGTGAAATACTAATTTGGCGCTAAGTAAACGCCGAGATGAAGTGGCGTCGCACAAAAAACACACGGAGGCTAAGCTTGAGCCAATGTCTAAAAGCGCGTCGTGAACGTTGCGTTTCACACACGTCGGTAAGCGGTAAACAGGCAACTTCGCAGCCGAAAGTAGTTAAAAAACGGGTTACACCATTACTTCACAAAACTACACCCATTTCGCCTGCAGCGTATTTGAAAACGCGTGCGAGATTTATGGCACTCCTTTAAGCATGGGTCATTCGTGCGTCATAATGCAGCACTGTCTGGTGAACTCTGCTGTGACCCTTGGCTCTTCGCTTTTCTCCATTGCTTGGATAGAAAACGTGCCATTGAGTCGGCTGTGTCAGTTTTATAGCATTAAAAAGGTTGTTGTTCTCGTGGTGGTACCTATTACATGTGTTTTAATGTCGGTGGCGTGTGTCTGACGTATATATGTGTGGTGGAATAACTGCGTTTGCCGACGTCGGCCGGCCGCCCAAAACATGAGAGCTTGGGTAAACTTGCTCTGACGTTTATAACGAATGGGACGCTTGGATGCTATGTGATGTTTCTGGCTCTTGAAAAAAATAATCGATATCGTACTATCCTAGCTAGGCTCTTGCCCATTTTCTGTTTCCAAATAAGCATCCTTGCTCGCATTTCAAGTTCAAGAGAAGCCCGCCATGCGATGTACGGAATCGCTTGTGCATTCTGAGAGCTATTAAGTATGCGTCATAAAAACCTGGCTCGAAATAAAGCTCTGGTTTCGTTACTTTTGCGGCGTCCAGTGTTCGCTATGCTTTTTTTCTTTTTGCCACTTTCTTCTTGTGATGCTTGTTATCCAAAATTTGTGTTTGTGCGGGGGTCCGTCTCCCAGCCCGAGTTCGGGTAAAGGTAAAGGGGCAACCACATGAAGCGATATTGTCGGCTACGCGACAATCTTAACTCGTTGGGTTATTGAACTGGTAGTGTGGGCGGCTGCGACAAGTTTATACACTGTCCCTTGGCCCTCGGCCGTTTCGCTCACATCTGGCGCTTGTGGCCGGTCAGAAGCAAGCATGAGCGACAGCAACAACTGCGGAGCAAACGGAACAGTGCCGAGAATAACTTGTCACTTTTGCTGCCGCCTACATTACCAGTGTGGCCTACTCGTTAAGTTACATTTGTCGCGTATCTCGCAATATCGATTTACGTGGTCACTTAGTAAATCAAGAATGCTGACAATCATAAAACCCCTTATGTGACTCCAAGGTGGCGAATATGTCTTTTGAAAAAAAACCATGGAAGCTTCTATGTCCCAGAATGAAAATGTAGTGCACCGTTTTGCTGTTTCTGACTTCTCGTTGTAAGGAAACAAAATTTAGATCACGCCAACATGGAAGTAACGACATTCCTTCTCGTTAGCATGCACCTCTTGTGTGACTAGAATAGGCCCAACACAGAATCGCTCGTGTTTTACATTCCACTTCGGCATATATTCCCAGCACTTTTTTTCATTTACCTTACTACTGCCATCATGTGAGCAGATTTTTTGAAAATTAAGCTGTGGTTTTCAAGAACAAACCAAGTGCTCGGGTCGTAAAGCAAGATATAAAAATTTAATCCCAATATGTGCAGTTCGTTTCATTTGGGGGCGAGTGTAAAGTTGGAAGTTTAGTTTCCCTGTTTTCACCGGTGCAAATAAAGGATGGTGCTAGATACCGTGTTCAGTAATCAAATTGCGTTCAACACTGTAGCCAAGGCTTTTGTTACGTATTACAGGCTCTACAACGTAACGGTTTTTCAGTTTGTTAAATGGCGGACGCAGCAACGGGTCTTCGGTGCTAGATATTTCTATATTACTGCTGTTGAAATACACATCTTCGTCGAAGCGAATCGCTACATTACTTTGGAAAATGCTCTTGTTTACAGTTACCTGATTGCTTTCGTTTTGTAAATATATTTTTAATCTTTAACTATTGCTTCGTGAATGTTTTATTTATTTATGTGTACTATTTTGCAAGTGTTTTGCTTTCATTACAGTAGTTATTCTCTCTCTATCTGTCAGACTAAATCTCATGTTGCAGCCTATTGAACAAAACATTTTCTGTTACCAATTTCAGAAATGTTTCTTTTCTGTGGTAAAGAAATGTGTAATATGTTCGTAATAAAAATGTAGGCAAAGTGTTTCCCTTGATTACCTGGTGCTCCATATTTAGCGCCTTCACCTCAAACCATTTAAAATTTTATAGAGGAACTTGTGTAGTGCATACAGGACGGTTATGGTTAGCTCCTATTCTGAGTTGCTTAAGGCCTGATTCATGTTCTATACATTTCATTGTACAGAAAATTATTATTGCGTTCGCATGAAATAATTTTGGGTGTAATGGCTTCTAAAAAGGAGGTATCGTGCGTCGAAGCAACTAAGAGAGAAGAGATTATCCTTAAGAACTGGTAAGAAAGCCAGATATGTGCATGAAACTAGCAAGGCGTCCGCGCATGGGCATCATCATGGCAACGAGCTTCGCAAAGCATTTTCTAATGATGGCCGTCCACAGATTCGCGAATTGTTAGATTATCAGTTTTTTTTTTAAACACCAGCAAATTATTGCGGGTGACGTATTGCAAAGCTCAGACATATTGGCCCCTGACGATTTGCCATGCTTGGTCGTGGCAATTTCTGTTGATTGGAAACTCCTTAAACGAGTTGTTCTACCGAAAAGTGGCGCTAAAACTATCAATTCGCAGGTATATTCGCCGCATACTGTGCCGGTTATCTGTGTTGCCTTGCACACTCTGCCGGCCATGAAGCAGATAACCCGCCCTACTTGCAACATTTCCACCAAAGGCGGGGCCAGTGAGGGTGCGACATCCCGCTACAAGAGATATTGTTACGAGGTGAGGACGCGGAAGAGAAGAATGTATTTAAATTATTTACACTATTTACAGGAAGAAAGGCTGGGCTGCCGCTAACATTCAGAACGACCCACAAGAGACCTCGTCGTCTTCCTCTACCAACAACCGTCGCTGGACGCATTTTTCTTGCTGGTGGACCAATCCCTCAAAACTACATCGTTCGTCGTCTGCTAGTTTGCTCCGTGGCATTACCCCCCGGCGGAACAAGCGCCGTCGCGGCGCTACGGCGAATCCATGAGGGGCGGTTGGTACGGCTTCAGCCGCACTACGTGGACAATGTCCGTAGAAGGTGCACGAGTCGACGAGGGAGGAGAAACTGGGGAGATCTCATACGTGACATCGGTTACTTGACGTAGCACACGATACGGGCCACAGTACCGGGGCAGCAGTTTTTCAGAAAGCCCGACTTTTGCGGGTAGGTGTCCAGAGAAGGACAAGGGATCCCGGTGTGAAATGGGCCACGCGGTGTTTGCGGTCATAAATCGTCTTCTGGACAGCTTGCGAGGAATAAAGTCGGTGGCGGGCTATCTGACGGGCATGATCAGTGCGGGCAATGGCTTCACTGGCGTACTCCGATCGCCGTAGTGGTAGGTCGCCCGACATAGGAACGATTGTGTCCAATGGTAGAGTAGGATCACGGCCATATAGAAGGTAGAATGGTGAATATCCTGCGGTATCATGCCGCGATGAATTATAAGCGAAAGTCACATAAGGCAGCATGACGTCCCAGTCGCGATGGTCTGCAGAAATGTAGAAAGAGAGCATATCTGTCAGGGTTCGATTGAGGCGTTCCGTGAGGCCGTTAGTTTGGGGATGATATGCTGTAGATAGCTTGTGCTTAGCAGAGCATGAGCGAAGAATATCGTGAATTACTTGGGAGAGGAAGTAACGTCCGCGGTCAGTGAGCAACTGTCGAGGTGCGCCAAGCTGGAGAATTATATCGCGAAGCAGAAAATCGGCTACATCTATAGCACAGCTGGTCGGCAATGCACGCGTGATGGCGTAGCGCGTGGCGTAATCGGTCACGAAAGCAATCCACTTGTTTCCCTATGAAGACAAGGGAAAGAGGCCAAGCAGGTCTAGACCGACACGGAAGAAAGAAAGAAATTCCACGGAGCAAACTAGCAGACGACGAACGATGTAGTTCTGAGGGATTGGTCCACAAGCAAGAACAATGCGTCCAGCGACGGTTGTTGGTAGAGGAAGACGACGAGGTCTCTTGTGGGTCGTTCTGAATGTTAGCGGCAGCCAAGTCTTTCTTCCTGTAATTAGTGTAAATACTTTAAATACATTCTTCTCTTCCGCGTCCTCGCCTCGTAACATCTTGTGGTGGAGGTGCTGGCCTTCTGCGAAGACGGAGCTGCGTAGCGGACGCCACGTCCGGCACACTTCCTTTCGCAAAGAGCACTCGGGGACAACGCTCACCATGACTGCGCCTAGCCAGGCCGCTACAGGCCAGACCATCATCCTTACCCACCCGCGCGAACCCGGTAAATTCAGCGGCACGGATGACGTCGACGTAGAAGACTGGATCCTTATGTACGAGCGTGTCAGTAGCCACAACCGCTGGGACCCCACATTCATGCTCGCCAACCTGGACCTCTACCTTAAAGGTGCGGCCAAAGATTGGTTTGACACAAACGAGGTCCACCTCACCAACTGGGACGCTTGTAAAGAAGAGCTGAAGGCTCTGCTCGGACGGTCCGAGAGTCGGCAGCTGGAAGCCAAAAATGATCTTGCCTCCCGCGTGCAAAGCCCCACTGAATCGTACGTTACTTACATTCAGAGCGTGCTATCTCTTTGCTACAAAGTTGACCGTCAGATGTCGGAGGAAGAAAAAGTGGGCCGCGTATTAAAAGGCATAGCCGACGATGCTTTTAACCTTCTAGTTTTCAAGAACTGCGACAAAGTTGACACCCTTATCGCCGAATGTCGTCGCTTTGAGCTGGCGAAAAGCCGCCGAATCGCTCAAAAATTCACCCGGCTCCCTAACACGGCTGCGACCTCTTCCTGCGAAGATAACCTCCAGCCGCCAGCAGGACAGCGCACTTTCACAGGGATGGCACCAACTCCAGATAATATCACAAGAACTGTACGTCGCGAGATTGAGGCCATTGCCCCAACTTGCTTCCCCCACGACGCCCAGACCTCCTCCGCTGTCCCTGTACCTCTCATACAGGCAGTTGTGCGCGAAGAGCTGCTGAACCTAGGAGTGCAGCCAATTTGCTCCGTAAGTCACCCATGCGCTCGTTATCGTTCACCCATCAGCCCTTCTCGGTGCGACAATATGCCGCCACGTTTCCAGAGCCGCCTTGCTGATGAATGGCGGACTCCTGACGACCGGCCGATCTGTTTCAACTGCAGACGGGTAGGACACGTGGCTCGATACTGCCGGAGCCGTCCATTTCCGCCCCGCCAGAACAACTTCTACCAGTACCCTGACGACCCTCCTCGACGTTTCTGCTCCCGCCGTCAGCCGCAGCCGAACACCGCTGATTCCGCCAACAACCGCTGGTCTGGTCGTTCCCCATCGCCGCAGCGTCGCCAGTCCCGTTCTCCTCGTCGCTTTTTCTCGCCGACCCCGCCGACCAGCTACTCGAGACCCTCCCAGGAAAACTAGAGGATGCAGCCCCCGAAGGTGACGCTGCATTTTCCGACCGACCTGAAAATCCTCTGATAACACTGCGAGCCGAAAAGAACTTGTTGGACGTCAAAGTTGATGGTGTCGATGTGAGTGCGCTCATTGACACCGGGGCGCAAGTATCGGTCATGAGTGCGAAGCTTCGGTGCCGTCTGGGAAAAGTTTTGACCCCAGCCACTTCGTGTCTCCGGGTCGCTGACGGAGGTACCCCAGCGGTCGCTGGTATGTCCACCGCGCGCGTCACCATCGCTGGCCATGACACAACAGTCCTGTTCGCCGTTTTAGACCACTGCACCCATGACCTTATTCTAGGCCAAGATTTTTTGTCGGATCATTCAGCGCTCATAGATTGTTCTCTCGGCCTCGTCCACCTCGACCTTCCACTGCCACCAGTCACTATCGGAGAACCCTTGCCGCATCTGTGCTGTCTCGAAGATGTTCGTTTACCGCCTGAAGCATTCACTTATGTCCCGCTGTTCATCTCTTCCCCTGTACCGGACGGGGATTACGTCGTATCGCCAACCACACCCGTTGCACTGGAGCGCAGAGTGAAGCTACCACACCGTTGTCCGAATCAAGCAAAGCAGAGCATCTCTTCCGTTTCTCAATTTCAGTTTTTCCGTGCAATCGCTGCCCAAAGGAATCACTCTTGGTCATCTGTCCCCTTTAGGAGAGTACAACCTTTCTGTTTTAACGGCCGATCCCCAAAAACATCCCGCCGATGACTTTTCTTGTGCCCCTTCCCCAACCGAACCATACTCAACGATGTTGGCTCCCGATCTCCTCCCTGCCCAGTCCGTTCAGCTCCGCCGACTTCTAGCATCCTATTGGGACATTTTCGATCTCAAAGACCGCCCTTTAGGTAAAACTTCGTCGTCCCAAGCATCGAATTATTACAGGAAGCGCAAGCCCAATTCACAAACGCCCGTACAGAGTTTCCCGCGCTGAGAGGCGAGTAATCCAACAAGAAGTGGATAAGATGCTGGCGAAGGATATCATTGAGCCTTCCTGCAGTCCATGGGCTTCACCAGTGGTCCTAGTCAAGAAAAAAGACGGCACATGGCGGTTTTGCGTGGACTATCGACACCTTAATGCCGTCACGAAGAAGGACGTTTATCCCCTCCCGCGGATAGATGACGCCCTTCACTGCCTCCACGGAGCCAAGTTTTTTCATCCATCGACCTTCGGTCAGGATACTGGCAAATTGCCGTGGATGAAATGGACCGTGAGAAGACCGCCTTCATAACACCTGATGGTCTTTATCACTTCAAGGTGATGCCCTTTGGCCTCTGCAACGCGCCAGCAACATGATGGACTCACTGCTCCAGGGCTTTAAGTGGTCCACATGCCTGTGTTACTTGGACGACGTTATCGTTTTTTCGCCTTCGTTTACCCCGCACCCCTCCACCACAAAGATGTTACGAGGCGAGGACGCGGAAGAGAAGAATGTATTTAAAGTATTTACACTATTTACAGGAAGAGAGGCTGGGCTGCCGCTAACATTCAGAACGACCCACAAGAGACCTCGTCGTCTTCCTCTACCAACAACCGTCGCTGGACGCATTGTTCTTGCTTGTGGACCAATCCCTCAGAACTACATCGTTCGTCGTCTGCTAGTTTGCTCCGTGGCAATATGTATTTATAAACGGTTCCTCCCGAAATGCTGTAGAGAAAAGGCGTTGACGTATGGCTTCATGCAAGACTACGGGGAACAGAAACTGGCTGCGCGACCTAATTCATAGTACTTTCTGCAAGCAGCCGAGTGCCAATCCAAATTCACTTGTCCTGCAGCAAACAATACTTTACTCACTAACAAATTATTCAATTTAATTTAAAATTTTGAGTCTCCCACCAAATCTTGTGTTTCGCGAGGTCCTCTGCGATGATGTCATAAAAGTAGGCCTTGAAGTGCACGCGAGCGTGGCACTAAGTATTCAGCGAACTAAGAAGCTTGTTTACCATCAGCCCTCTAAGATGGCGCCACCATACCGTGGCTGACCTTTCACCGAGTTAGCTTTGTTTTTTACCTAATTTTTGAATGGCTTATCTTTATTACTGTAGAAAGTACCCATGTTGTGAAACATGGGGTATACTCGACAAACAGGGTCTCGCAGGACAATGTCGCTTACGCCAATCGGAGTGTGTCGTGTGCATGGAGGAGTGGTCGTGTGGTTCAACCCAAGAGCGCCATACCAGGCCATACTGCTGTGCAGCTATAGCAAGCTGAGTGTGCGCAGTACCAACAACAGTGCGCTCTGGTACTTCAATGTTTACGTCTACTTTTGTAACTTCTATGATTACCCCACCATACGTACTTGTATAAAATAAATATATGCATTATATTTGAGTGAACATTCCCGGTGCTGCAAGTTTATAGCCCTGCATAACTTGCGTTTTCTTTTTCCGGCCTCAGCCAATCGTACGGCTGGGTGTTATAATATCTTAGGTACTGTTGCGGGAAATGTGCTAGTGAGTCGCCTGGGCACTGCCTGTATTTCTAATTATGGAGGGTATTTGAGCGATGTTTACGTTAAAAGTGGTGTCAGTATAACTTCGTCGCAGAGCCGGCCTTGGAACCACTGACCTTAAAGAAGAAATGGAGGCCGGTCCCACTCCCCCAACACAATAAAGCACTTAGTTTCAGGAGGCGAATTGGATGCAGTCTGTAAATGCAGAAATAAAGATGAACGATGTACAAAAACGTTTTTAGGTAGGGCTTTTGCCTCCTTTATCAATTTCTTATATATAAAAAATAGAACCTGCACTTGCAACTTAGAAAACAGTAGGTATTGTTGTTATCTTCGCACATTTTCCCTCGACCTTCCTTAATGTTTTATTAACGATGAATCATGCTAACATGCGCGAACTGTGTAACGTAGTTTGTAAATCATGGTACCTCATGCTCATGGTGTTCGTTGTGGCAAATATGCATATTTTCTGTAGTGAATAGTCCTCTCAACGCTGACACAGGCTCCAAAACGGCCAGAATACGGCATCCCCACACCCAGACGTCTCTTGGAAAAAATATGCATACCTAAACAAGGAAACGAGAGCACAGTACAAACAGCATCAATACAAGCAATATAAACAAAGAAAAAATTCCAATTGAAAACTGATATACAATTCTGGCAAATATTGCAGTTCGAAAAAACAGCTGCTGTGGTGTAAACCTTGCACGCGTGTCGAAATCCGCGCTTCATCGAATTTTGGCTTTTTTAAACCTCCCACAAGCTCAAGGTGCCCTTTCGGGAAGACACAACCTTATTTCATACAAATGCTTAAGTTGGAGCTTGCCATCCTAATTATTCATAGGCTTCTCTCTGTAGAAGTAAGGCTACTTTGGTGTATGTGCTTCATTTATCCAAACTACAAAGTAAAGTTCGGTACAACTTCGTTGATGATAGTTGCATTTTAGGGACGCAAGGCTAACTAGGACGAAGTGCGCCAAAAACATGCTTAGTTACCACAGATAAAGGCAAACACTAAAATTGCATAGCAACGCAGGTAAAAACAAATAAATACAATGAAAATGGCTGGTGTAAAGGGCCAGGTTGTGATTATGCATGATGCGATATGACATTCAGAAATTTAACTTCAGATAAATACTCAAAAACACATTGGAGAGAAAACAGTGGTTCATCGCTTAAGTAGTGCGATGGTGGAGTGGGATTTGGCGTCTGTAGATTTCTGGAATGTGTTTGCATCGTGTGGTGTGAGGTGCTCTGCATGTGATTAGTATGTGGGCTATGAATAGGTCCCTTCCACACCTGCTACACATGGGTCGCGAAGATCCAGTGAGCAGGTGAGAGTGCCTTGCATGTGTGTGGCCTATCCGCAGCCTGGGCCAGGGCGACTTCAGTGTATCTGTTGTGAGAGTCACTTGTGCAGCGTCTCAATTGTGTTTTATTACATGTAGTTTGTTGTCTGTTTGTTAATTCCAGAGTAATTGCCATGTGTTACGAAGGTGTCGCCTGATGTGTGTCTTTAGGTCAGTGCAAGGTACTGTTGTTATGTCAACTGTGGTCATGAGAGCAGCAGCACCAGCCATTTCATCGGCGGCCTCATTGCCAGGGATCCCACAATGACCTGGTACCAACATGTAGTTATTTCTTAATTTCGAGCATACGCACGGATTAGTATCTTTAAAATAGCATTGATTACATATTTTTAGACGACCTTCCTAATGACAATGTCTGCGCAACACTTAGGCAGTCTGTGTACACGATGGACTTAGGAATTTTTATGTTTAAATGATGTGATTTGAAACGAGTTCGATGCCATAGGCTTCTGCCTTGTAAATACTGCTATGAAAATTTATTGTTTTGGTAACGCTAAAATTTGGTCCGTGCGCTGCACAAGAGACTGTAGAACCAATCTTCGACGCGTCGCTGAAGAACTCTGCGCACCTGTACTTGTCGTGCAGGAACAGGAAGTGCTGAAAAATCGCCCTCCAAGGTACGCCATTGTTTTCTAGTGGCGCGAATGACAGGTCGCATGATACAGGGCGAAGATGTCATGATGGAATAAAATTACGAATAGGTGTCTTGTGCGTGTTTGACATAGGGAACTTCCGTGCAGGAGCCTCCTCCCTAACTCTAAGAAAGAAAGGTAAGGAGATAGATGACCTGTTTAAAAGAGTTGTAAATTGGATGTATCGCTCATGAAAGGATTGAAAGGAAGGTTGGTAAGAGACACGATCTTAGATGCATAGATTAGGTCAACGTACTCCCGCTGATGCACTAGGTACCATTTGTCACACTTGATGTACAGACTCTTGACAGCACTAGTGCGGAAAGCGCCGCATGAGAGGCGAAGGCAGAGATGCAGCACGAGATCAAGCATTTTAAGGGCTGTTTTTGTGGCTGACCTATATACAACGCTGCCGTAGTCAAGCCGAGACCCCACCAAGGCCGTGTAAAGGCAAAGAAGGAGTTGTCGGCCGCATAAGATTGACGTGAGAGGACCTTATTTTAAGAATATTCATTTATTTTAAGGATTTGCAATTAGGCTTTCTAATATGCGGTATGAATGTAAGCTTTTCGTCGAATAAGATACCTAAGAACTTGTGCTGCTTGTTCAGAGGAATCGACACGCTGTTAAGAGTGATGTCTGGGTCTGGGTGGACCCCACGCTTCCTGGAGATACAACACAATAGCATTTCCGGGATTCAGTTTGAAATCATTCTTGTCAGCCCAGCTGGAAAGTTTGTTGACACCCAGCTGGACTTGACGTATGCAGATGTACATATTATATCACTTAAAGGATATCTGGACGCCATCTACATACATGGAATAAGAGATTGTAGGTGGCAATGCCTTCCCAAGAGAGTTAATTTTTACTATGAAGAGAGTGCAGCTAAACACACCACCTTGCGGCAGGCTGTTTTCTTGCACGTGAACATTTCAGAGTGCAATATCGACTATTACTCGAAACGTTCTCTTCGACGAGTAACTAATAAGGGTGTTTAACATGTTACCGGAGACACCGAATGACTTGAGGTGACTAAGTATGCCGTACCGCCAAGCGGTGTCGTAGGCCTTCTCGATGTCGAAAAACACCGTAACACAGAACTATTTGTGTACGAAGGCATCCTTTATATACGATTCCAACGCAGCCAATTGATAGTTGGTGGATATCCCCTCCCTGAAGCCAGCCTGGCAGTTCTCGAGAAGACCATTGTACTCAAGGAACTGCATGAGTCTCCTTTTGATTATGTTCTCGAGAAGCTTGCTCAGGCACCTGGTCAGGACGATGGGTCGATAGATGGGGAGAGAGGAAGGGTCCTGCCCTTCCTTCAGCAACGCCACTACCATGGCTTTCCTCCAAGAGTTGGGAATGTCCCCCGAAAGCCATATGTTGTATAAATGTAGGAGTGCTTCAGAAGTGTCTGGGTGTAGGTCTTGTATCATGGTGTATGTGATTTTGTCTGCACCTGGAGCTGAAGGCTTACATGTGGTCAGAGTGGCCTTCAGCTGATGAATTTAAAAAGGAGTATTGTAGGAAGTGTGTGACTTGTTGTGATCACGCAGGGACTTCTTTTCGCAGATGTTTTGTGTTTTAGAAAGTGTTTGTGTAGTGTGCTGAACTGGACACGTGTTTAAAGTGTTGTCCAAGTTTGTTAGCCTGGCCTTCGAATGTATCCCCTTTTGTATTGACCAGGGGCAGGCTATGTGTATGTTGTCCTGTAAGTTTTTGTATTCATGTCAATACCTTGTGAATGTCTGTGTATGAGTTGATGGAAATGAGGAAGGCGCGCCAACTCCCCCTTTTCGCCTCACGACACCCCTGATTACCAAAAGCCTTTGCCCGTTTGAAAGAAATCAGACTACCCGACGTGGAATACCGGCGAAGGACACCCCACACCTTGTTCAGGGCCTCTCGCACCCGCCTACAGTCCCCGTTCCACCAGGGCCTCCTTTGCTTGCGGGACGCATTGCCGGCCTGGGGAATGGACTTTTGGCAGGCGTCGAGGATGTGCGCGTGATGAGTTGGGCGGATTCCTCCACATGTAGCAATTTTATGAATGGGGGTGTAGTTTTGATGTTTCTGTAAATGTACTCCAGTTTACTTTTGATTCATTAAACCTGTTATCTGAACATGGACTGCTTGGGCATTTACCTATATATGTTAGTGAATTGGGTAAGTGGTCCCTATCATACCAGTCAGTGCCCACGCCTCACTCAGGATATGTAAAGAGAATTGCAGAACCAATACCCAAGTCAAGATGTGAGTATGTGTTGTGTCCTAAGTAATGGTATGTAGGCTGTTGTTTGTTGAAAAGGCATGCTCGTGAAGATGTAAGAAATTTCTCTATCAGGCGACCTCAGGCATCCGTACGAGAAGAGCCCCAAAGACAATTCTGAGCATTAAGCTCGCCTGTTAGGATGTATGGTTCGGGCAGTTGGTCGAACAGCGCCTCGAAGTAAGGGCTCGAAAGTGCATGATTAGGAGAAATGTATATGGAGCATACCGTTATCAATTTATTGAATATTATAATATTATTGTGCAAATTGCTACAGCCTCAAGGACAGTGTTCAAATTTACAGGGGGGCATGCTAAGGATTTCCGGGCGGTTATGGCCACACCAGCAGCAGATTTTGTGCAGCCAAACCAGTACTTGCTGAATATCATGTACCTACTTAAGAAATTTGCGTGTCTGGAATTGAGGTGTGTTTCTTGGAGACACATAACACTCGGCTGATTGGCATGCAGCATCTTATACACATCGTCAATATTTTTAAGGAGGCCTCTGCAGTTTCATTGAAATATGTTTTCTATTCCCATTATTTGTGTTTAAGAATGAATGGAGTGCATGTGTGTATTCATGTGTCGTCTCTCGGGGATGTTACTCTGGGATTGTGCTTCTTGGGCCTTTCCGTAGGCTTGGAAGTCGAAGGCGGCTCCTTGCACTGCGTTGCAGGCAGGAACGGTCCAACATCCATCTCCTAGTCATGTCAAAGATGGGCCCAATTGGCCGGGCCCCCCAGGCTTGGCCCCCCTTCGGGGACTCTTTGTTTGATCCGCCACCGCCGAGGGCGCAGGGGGTACCAGAGGTGGCACGGGCGGTGCGGTGGCGGTGGGCGCCGATGCGGGGGCCCCGGTGTCCATCCCTCGGTACCCTTAACGCACTGGTGGACGGGGGAGGCAGTGGCGGGAGTGGCATTGGTCCCGACAGAGACGGTTGGCACCACAACCGCTGCTGCCTGAAGCAACCCAGCGGAGGGGGGGGGGGCGGCAAGGACCAGGTGAGAATCGCTGAACTGTGTCCCTGTGGAAACCAGACGCCGCTCCACGCCCTGGCGAGCTGCGTCGCCGTACCTCCCCAGGGGAAAAGAGGTGAACCTTTTTCGGGTATTTGGGAAGGTGATGTTTCCAAGTTACCTTGTTGTTGATGATCTTTTTCTCTATTTGTAATGTTTTACATTTGCAGTAGTATGGTGCATCCGGCCCCCCGCAGTTCACACAAGTGAGGCTGTCGGATGGGCAGTTGTCGCTCGGGTGATCGTGCGCCGCGCATTTTGCACAGGTCGTTCGGCCACGGCAAGAGTTTGTGCCGTGCCCGAACAGCTTGCACTTGAAGCAGCGGCGCGGGTTCGGAATGTAAGGACGAATGGAGCATCGAATGAAGCCTGCATTTATATATTGTGTAAGTGTCCAGCGATCAAACGTCAGGATAATGTGTTTCGTGGGGATTATCTTGTCGTCCCTGCGCATCGTGATAGGGCGCACGGCTGTGACGCCCTGATCCTTTAAACCTTCGAGAAGGTCGACATCTGTTTCCGTAAGGAGATCTGTCTCAAAAATCACACCCTGGGAGCTGTTTAGGCTCCTGTGCGGTGTGACCATGATTTTCAGATCATGGATGCGGGTAAGTGCAAGAAGAGGTTGGGGTTCTGTTCGGCATTGAGTTCTACAAGGATTGCTCCGGTCTTGAGCTTTTTGGCTTGATATCTCCCACCTATTGTGCTTTGCAGAAATTTATAAATCAAGAATACGCACATGGAAGCGACATTCAGCTGACTGAATCTCAAAAAACGTGCATAGTTATTCACGGTTGTTAATAAGACAGTGGTTGAAAGAGGTGGAAACGAAACTTCGGTGCGGCCCCCTTTTTGGGGTCCGATCGCGTTTGGGGGGGGGGGGGGGGGGCTTTAGACAATACCATATAGCACAGTAGAAAAGCAGAGAGACGGGGGTACTTTCTTCGTCAGCCTTATCCTGATAGCTGAAGAGGCCCCGGAGCTCCCTGCCTGGTAAACAGACAGGGAGCCCATCCGCCGGAGCTTGACCTGGGCTCCGACGGCCACCGTTCAAGGTTTCTACCCTTCACCATACAACGCATCGCCACGGTTGGTTCAAGCTTATGTTTGTGGTCTCGGGGTCCACGGTATCGCCTGTACCGTCACCAAGATTGCTCCAGGTGCCCCGTGCGGGGAACTTTACTTCACCCTTTCGGATGATCGCAAACTGAAAAGGCGACAACAGCGGTTGAATCTCATAGAAATTTCAAAATAATTGCTTGTAAAATCTTAATCTTGTAAAGACCATGGGACCCTTTAGTCAGGGTCGCAAATTCAACATTAGTTGCGAGCATTCTTTTTCAAATGCCAGCCGCCCCTTTAAATTATTCACTTCAAATTGTCATTTCAAATTGTGCAGTGCCGAATGAAACAAAAACTATTTAATTATCTTAAAGCCGCTACATTCTCCGTGTACGCACAAAGTGCTTTCGTCTATTTAACTAACAAGCCATAGACTTTAATTAGAGCCTACTCATGCTATCCTGCCTTGTTTAGTTATTCTACGGCCGAGATATTTTTCTAGGAGGTCAAGCTTCCCGCCTACATCGTCCTAAACGAGTGGACCTACGTCAACTTATCTTTATACTGAACCACCAATTCTCGTTTTTACATTTCACTTTTAAAACGTACATTCACGTCTGACTCCGGCTTTGCAGCGCTTATCAATTCTGCTGAAATGTTTTGTCAAGAACTGACGCACTTGTTTTTTTTTTCTCTGTGTGTGTATGGGCGTAGCCAAAAAAGGTCACTGCAGCACTCGCAGCGTTCCTTCTTCACACTTAAAATTCAGACATAGGACGCCTATAGGCGCTTCAACAGTAGCTCTCCTTCCATTGGGTTTTAGCGTCAGCGTTCGAAGTACCTTCCGCCAGGATAAAATTGCCTAGATGACCCCAAGGTATGTTTGTTCCGAACATACGCGATAAAAGACACTGGCACCCGTCTAAAATTTAGACCTTTAGATGTATTACAAAGTTGTGTTTCAGTCGGGCTAGGGCCGACCAAGGAGGACATATCCACTAAATTACGACAAAGTGAATATATACATGTACATAGGAAAAGGATCTTTTAGATCAGCTTTTTGCAATTACCATCTTTTTTCTCGTCCGATCGCAACGTGCGCGGATGGTTCCTTTCCAGGACATAAATCATAAATACAGCTTTCGAAAAGCAGAGAATGCTGTTGGTTCACAATGCATAGGTTTTTTGTAGTTTTTCTTACGTAGCTCGAATAACTATACTGTTTACCTTTGAGCTGTGTCTTTGAGTTAAATACAATGGCGGCATTTTTATTCCAGCACTATTAATCTACACGAGCGACATACTTATCAAATTAGTGCATAGCTAAGATGGCTATTGAAACGTCATTGTTACCGCCAATGCGGCTGATGAATGCCTTTATTGATATCCGGGATTTCACGCTTCCTAATTTAATCGATATGGTAACTCAGCCTGTTTGCCCGACCTGTCGACCCTCCAGGAAAAGACACAAGAGATCAATTTGAAATAATGGGTCAAATGTAGACTTTAATAAACTGCTCACTGCTCCTATGCTACCTCGAAGCGTTATTAACACAAAAATGAATATATTTCGGACACGTCCACCATAAAAACTGCTCTTTATTCCTGGGCTTTATAATAAACCTTTCAAATTCACTTTTACACAGGGCAGCATGGTCCTCTTCAAACGCAACACAGCTGATATGTGGACCGCTGCACACAGATAGGCTCCTCTTAGTAAGAGAACCTTTTTGCGAAACGTTCCTTATATATAGCAGTAGCTGATTCTCAACTTAAAGTTTTAAATATGAGAAATGATGTCCCTAATTATTAAAGAAGATTGCATTTGAAACAGGGAATGAGATACTTATGTACCCCGAATGCCGTTTCACGTACCGTTACTGTTTATTTATGTGGAAAGATGTTCCTCATACGTGTATGTGTCGTTTCTATTAAAAAACCTGTTGTACATGGCTTCTCCTGCCACCTTATGTAGCAGATGAAGCAGCCGACAATGCCACTTATAACAAAAACTTGCAAGTGAAATCAAATTACTGGCTAAATACTCTATTTCTTTTTATATATTTGCCAAAAGAGAATACCGTCATTAACGTTAGAACATCGCCACGCACGCAAAAAGTATACTTTCGTTAGGGAATGGAAGTTAAGATGCCTACTTTTAGGACAGCAGTGACTCACGGAAAAGTGTTTCGCAGTAGTTACATCATGAGCAGTACAAAATCTTGAACTACAAAATTTACAGTACGTACAACCGTATACAGTTCCCCAAAAAGCCTATCCTACAAACATCCACGCGTTCTCTGGACATATACACACGAAGCATCAACACGAATAACGAAAGATGAAGCGGAAACATTATATAAATACAGGAAATGGTAGCACACGTCAGTGCAATCGTTTATAGCACTCGCATCGTACGTGTCGTTAACTATAGCCAATGTAAATGCATTGAACGAGAAACATTCCTGCAAAAAGTTCGAAGTTTGCAATAATTAGCGAGGTATGCAAGTGGGGTGGAAATTACGCCAACAGAGTAATTAATAGCGCCCTTCACCGAATATTCACCCTGCCTTTTTACCCTCAGATAAATTTAATCGATTCAAACGGCCTTTCAATTAGTGCGACATCAGTGAGCCCTCGATGCTTCGTATTTTGCCAGTGCTGTTGAAACAACGCCAAGGTTTGTACTGAACGCACGCAGCCTAATGCGTCCAAAAAACGGAAGGCATCCAGGCATACATCAAGACCATGACCGCTTAACTGAACATCCGTGTTCAATATCGCAGTTTCCACTCGATACATTGACTGAAAAATACGACATGCGGGTTAAATAAGCAGCGTGGCTTTGCAACAGAAGTCCGCGATTTTGAAAACGCTGTTCCAACTTTACAGGCTGAATAAAAGAACAGACCACGCACAGATGGTTTTATAATCAAAACAAGTAAAGGGATTCAGCAAAAAACCAATAAATGGCTCCAATCCACGCTGCGAAAGTGGTCGGAAAGAAAAGCTCCAAACAACCCCACAACTATTCCACATGCGACATCACTTGAAGTCACACATGTGGCTCTAGAAAGAGTGAAACGACAGATTCCGCCAGGCATTACCTGGGATTCGTGGGGGCGCCGTACGGGACGCAGCAGCATCCGCAACGGCCACTTTGAGCGTCGTACGCCGCTGCTGTAGCCCTCCCGAGCGTCGGAAGAAATTAAACAAAGAGGAGTTTGTTTCGAAGGGTGAGACAGCGGAACATAGCCATGATGATGTGCTTGCTCGGGCTACACCACCGCGGATCACAAGTGCAGACACTGAAACAATCCGGCGTGTGAGAGTAGTGATTCCTATTGATACAAATTTAAACTAAACAGTTTTGTAGCTTTCAGAATTACGAGAAAGTAGAGCCACTAAAACCTCATCAAATGGCTTTTAGTTCTACTTTCCCGACCTTTCTGGACGACTATGCAGTACACATCAAAGGCTTCCGAAGCACTTCCCCACATGATGTTAAATTTTAGCATTGGCGAAATGGTGGAACGTCCCACAAGGTTGCAAGGCGCGTCTCAGAAAATACTCGACCTAATCTTGCTAAGTAGTAACTTTATCTTAGAACAACTGCACGTGAAAGTAATAGGAACAAATACCGGATCAGTAAATCACGATGTGCATTTTACCTCCAGATTACAAAATATCGGCGCGAAGGGCAGCCCACACGGTAATAAATTTTGACAAAGCAGATGACGCCAACATGCAAACCTACTTAGCTCGAATTCCGAGTTTTCGGCATTGGATTTCGATTCATTGACTGATGGAAATATTGCATGGTTGTGTTTTAAAGAAATTGTGTGGCACTGTGTAACATATTTATTCCTGTTAACATAAAACATATGATTAAAAATACACCATGGGACAGAATAGAAGTAATACACGCAAAACAGCCACTCAAAAGGTTACAACAAATATTAGCACCACGGTAAATAACCCATGTAACACCGCTAGGCTAGCCATTGCGTCGTAAAAATTTAAGGAGTAATCCGAAGAAGCGAAAAAAAACTTTTTTCACTGCTGTGCTCTCCAGCTTTCTTTAAACCAACCAACATAGATTCCGGAACCACTTTCGCAAAAAAAACAAAACAAAAACACTCGCCGCTCACCTCTTGTCAAGCGAAAACCCCAAAAAGCCAATTGATACACCCAATTTTCCGCTAGGTCTGCACAAAGGACAATGGCGTCACACCGGACTTCGTTCCAAGGGCTCTTTTCCACAAACGACCCCCTCGTTTTAAAAGACGCTGACGTTCTTAATCTTCTGCTTGGCTTACTAAAACGCGTGTGGGTCAGACAATATACCTAATCAGTTTCTTAAAAGGTACACATAGTAGTGCCGCAGATGCTTCGGCTATATATACCGTCAACCTCTTGCAACATCAAAATTATTCGATGATTGGAAAAGATGTAAAATTATTCCGATTTATAAATTGGGAGATAGATCCAATGAATCCAATTTTAGCCCAATATTGTTAACAAGTGCGGCATGCAAACTTCCAGAACATTTATTTCTAAAACATTTGCCTGTGTTTCTTCAAAACGAAGCCATTATGTTCTCGAACCAGCACGGCTTTCACCAGGGTTTCTCTACCATAACGCCAAGAACACCCCGAGAATACATGGTCTCGCGCTAATTATTACCTTCCACAGTCAAGCGGACGGAACCCTACTCGATCTGTATAAAGCATTTGACTCTATATGTAACAAAGAGCTATTAACAAAACTAAAATGTGTTATCGGAGATGGAGAAATTGTTGATTGGGTCGGTGATTTTCTGTTCAACGGGGCCAAGTTTCATATTTTCGAACATATTCCAACGGATGTAGTACCAGTTATATCAGGGTTCGCCCAAGCCTCCGTGCTCGGGCCGCTCTATTTGCTGTGTATATAAATGATATAACTACTTATATAAGCTGTAAAATAAAGTGATTTGAGGGTGGCTGCATCATTTATATAGATATCAAATATTAAGAGCACTACTTTCTTAACAGATGACTTAATACTGTCAAATTTTACCTCAGACTGGCAAATGCCAATAAACGAAAAAATCATTATGTGTGACAATAACGACGGAAAATGAACCATCTAAATTCTGCTACACCATAAATGGCAGAGCTTTGGCTAGAGTACCGAAGCATAAATATATAGGTTTAACGTCAACATCAGACCTAAGGAGGACGAGCATATAGGTCGAATGACTTCTTCCACTATGCAAATTTTTCTTCTTCGCAGATCACATCAAACGGCACCCTTGTCAAAAGACCACCTAGTTTAAAAAACACTTGTTAGGCCGGTCTTTTATTACTGCATTACGGTGCGGTTTTCTCATACCCGCACTAATATTTAGAGAATAGAAACATTAGAAAGGGAGACCGTACGATTCATCCATTACAAATTTAAACGCAAACACTTTCCCAGCAACGTCCTTACCATTCCTGGACTTCTTACGGTAGAAGCACGAGCAAAACAGGCACCCTAAAAAGCTATTTATCTACTCCTGCATAATTGTAACAATATTGACATTTCTAAGAACATTTCTCACTTACAAACACGAGCTACCACGCACAACCACACAAACCCTTTGGCCGAGTATCGATGTAATAATGATGCGTTTAGATACTCCTCTTTCCGCTGGCCATCCGTGAAGGCGATATGCTAGACCATCTCACAACTAAAGCTAATTCGCTATCAGCTATCGAATTTATATTAAAAAAATCTTCTAGCTTGTTAATCGACAGTGGTACTATGTCATCATGCAAACCATCATGTACTTGTAATTTGTGTGTAGGTGTGTATGCAGTAGATTATGTTTAAAATTTTTATTCTATTTGTCATGAAAATTGACGTGTAAGAGTACGAGGTGCAAGTATAATGTATTGTGAATTGCTTCTCTGTAAAGTGCAAAGTTGCTGCCACTCATTTCTTACACTTGTAGCTTAATAGTGGGCGCGATGAGTGTTTTTGTATCGGTTCATTGTCCCCACCTCAATAGCGACTCGCGACATTGTAAAAAAATATTATAAATAGATAAACAGGGTTGGGGTGCCGTAACGTAATTAAAGTATTCGCGAGTTCCACTGCACCTGTGCCATCTATTGAAACCTTTTGTTATCCTTGAACATGTTGAACACCGCCACGGGGTCCAGGCTCGCGCGCAAAGTCGTTTTTCATTTTGGGTCAACCCATTTTTCCTATGCTAATGCTTCATTTCCTAAAAAAAATCAAGCGCGCCATCATTCTCAAAAAAGAAGCACGCCGTAGTATCCTCACGTATTTATGGTTTGTTTCAAATAAATATGATGTTTTCTTTGTGGGCAACAGGATTCTCAAGCGACGAGAATGGCACCAGAATAAGTGGTGGGGAACGGTTTATCCCGTTTTTATAAACTTTTCGTTTGAAACGTTTGTAACTATTCCCCGTGTGGCTGAACCGAAGGGCAGACATACAGAAAGACACAGAGAGGGAGCGAGTAAGTGACAAAGCCGCCGCGGTGGCTCAGTGGCTTAGGCGTTTTGCTGCTCAGCCCAAGGATGCAAGTTCAACTCCCGGCCGCAGCAGCTAACTTTCTGATAAAGTTAAAAATAAAGACGCCCCGGTGTTCGAGATTTCGGAGCACGTCAAAAATCCCCAGGTGGTCAAAATTACTCCGGAGATGTCCAGTACAGCTCGCCTCATCGCCTGTGCGTAGGCGCATTAAACCCCATAGTCAATAAACCGAGTGAGTGAAAACATTTATTTGTTTATATATGGGAGTCAGGGCAGGGAAGTCTTGATGAGAGACCGACTCCTTCCTCGGCAGCGAGCACTGCCTCCCTGGCAGCGGGGTCGACCATGTAGACCAGACGGAACCACTCTCCCGGGTCCGAGCTGAGCAGCACGGTCTCGCGCTGCTCAGAGCTTTTTGTGAGTATTGCTGATTTCTCATATGGGTCATTCCATGCCAAACGTCCCTGCCGTAAAATCGACCATCACGGATTTGCTCCGTAAAAATTGTGGGTCATCCTC
Source organism: Haemaphysalis longicornis (assembly GCA_013339765.2). Classification (NCBI taxonomy): domain Eukaryota; kingdom Metazoa; phylum Arthropoda; class Arachnida; order Ixodida; family Ixodidae; genus Haemaphysalis; species Haemaphysalis longicornis. The sequence continues at coordinate 160,000,480 of CM023452.1, forward strand.
GCATGGCCCACAATGCTCCCTGAAAGTGTTTTTGGGCAACAAAATTGTGTTCTTTTTCTAGCGGCCCTTTTACCTCCAGGGTTTAGAGCAAACTTACGCCTGGGAAAAAATTCATTTAAAAGTAACTTCTCTTACAATAGCCACCATTTTTTGTGAACATCATGTTGAGGCCCTGGGCTGCCCTATGCCACATTTTAAAAATACTTTTCCTTTTCTTTGCTGTGATTACGCCATTCAGAATATACACGATGTCGAGCATTTTCAAACATTTTTAGCAAATACGAGCACATTCTCGCAGCCAACGAAGCATTTGTATCTGTACCTCAGCATTGTGGAAAATTGATAAAAACTATATTTACACTGAAAAAAGGTGAATTGTGCGAGAAAACGTTTGTCAAACTTGGAAAAATATCCTTTCTGGCCCATATTCACCTTGAAATTGCGCATTGTTGTGCTCGTAGTAAAAATATCAAATACAAGCCATTCCCTAGCACAAATGAACGCAGTTTATTTCAGAATGTCTATTCACAACAGTTTTTGTTTTAGCAGAGAAAAAAGTTTTCAATTTGTACAGCGACGCTACTTCACCCCGTTGTTCCACAGAGCGTCTTCTCTGCATGGCATGCACCTACCTGCATGAAAAAGCGAAAGCCAGCGGGTTTGCGCTACAAGAATGCCTTTCGCCACCATGGTATTCGTCGCTTCAGTCCAGGAAAAAGGAATATTTCGCGTGTTAGTGGGAAAAGTACAACGTGGAGCTAGCGATGGTGCGCCCATTCTATGAGTACGGGAAACTCAACGACTGGACATCAGATGTGCATTTAAAACATCGGGTTATGCAATTCTCACTAACGCATGCAAATAAATACGTTTAACTAGATGACTCCGCCGCTGTTTATTTCGTAATTTTCGACATACTTAAAAGATACCACGTATCAGAATACCCTGTTTCTTTATGCACGTCCGTGTCCAACCAGTCGTTAAGTTTCTCGTACTCATGGAATGGGCGCACCACCGCTAGCTCCACGTTGTACTTTTCCCACTAACACGCGAAATAATGCTTTTTCCTGTACTAACGCTACCAATACCATTGCGGCGAAAGGTATTCTTGTAGCGCAAACCCGCTGGCTTACGCTTTTTCATGCAGGCAGGGGCAAGCCGTGCAGAGAAGACGCTCTGTGGAACAACGGGGGGAAGTAGCGTCCCTGTACAAATTGAAAACTTTTTTTCTCTGCCAAAACAAAAACTGTTCTGATTAAACTTTCTGAAATAAACTGCGATCATATGTGCTAGTGAATGGCTCGTATTTCATATTTTTGCTGCGAGCACAACAATCCGCAATTTCAAGGTGAATATGGGCCAGAAAGAATATTTTTCCAAGTTTGACAAACATTTTCTCGCACATTTCACCTTTTTTCAGTGTAAATATAGTTTTGTCAGTTTTCCACAATGCTGAGATACAGGTACAAATGCTTCATTGGCAGAGAGAATGTGCTCGTATTTGCTAAAAATGTTAGAAAATGCTGGACATCGTGTATTTTCTGAATGGCGTAATCACAGTAAAAAGAAAGGAAAAGTATCTTAAAAATGCGGCATAGAGCCGCCCAGGGCCTCAACATGATGTTCACAAAAAATGGTTGCCATTGTAAGAGAAGCTACGTTTTCGTGAGTTTTTTCACAGACGTAAGTTTGCTCTAAACCCTGGAGGTAATAGGGCCGCTAGAAAAAGAGCGCAATTTTGTTTGGACAAAAACACTTTCAGGGAGCATTGTGGGCCATGCGAGGATGACCCACACTTTTTACTGAGCAAATTCGTGATGGTCGATTTTACGGCTGGGGCGTTTGGCAAGGAATGAGCCATATTTATTCCTGTCATTTCTGTATCGCCCTTTGGGGCAAGCCCACACCATACGTTGCTGGTCCTACCTGTTTCCGCGCGTTTTACATGCGCTAGAGTGTAGCGCCGGTTAGCGGCGGTTGTACAACCGCAGTTTGGGGAAAGTGCTTTTGCGGAGAAAGAAAAACAGCCCAGAAGTTTTGGGTTTGAAGTAGCCTAAAAAAGACTACTGTATTTAAAAAATAGTGTTTTCTTGAGCCAATTTTCTAAGCATACTAAGCGATTATAACAATAAATTTTCTGAGCTTGTAAATCCAATTGCGAGAATGTTCATTTGTTGTTAGAGCCTTAGATAACCCTAGACCATATGTTAGGTTTGGAAGTCTTCTAACAGGAGTTTACGCGTTTATTCAGTCACCTCAATCTTAGCATGCTACACATGATACCCAAATTACACCAGTATCATCATTACAAAAAGCAGATCTACGCACTATCATCGAGAAGCAAGAAATTCTCTCATGGTTTACCCACTATATTCAAGCTTCTTGTTCAACCACTATATTAGCCTTTGCAAAACAGAAGAAGCATCGGCATTTTAAAATATTTTATAGTACCTTTGTGGATATTGTTACCCAAAACACCATTTCAAATCAAATTTAACGCCCTTTTCTGCACTCAGAAATTGGCTTCGCGCATGTACTCATTCGAACTACGGCGAACAGTTTCCGCCGTTTTTGCTAGTTTGCTTTGGAATTCAAGTATAATACATGTTTTATTAAACTCCGTTTTTATTACCCTTGACAAAAGTCTTTGCGTAAGGTTCTCAACACTTGAGTAAATTTTAAATTAAAATGAATGTTTTTTTCTGTTGTAACAAATATTGTGGAATATATCATCTTTTGTGTCTTCTTTTTGACCGTGTGCCATTGTTGTTTTTGAGAGCTCCTGTTTACCAGTTCAATATTTGTTATTTTGGTATTCCAGTATCCATACACTTTTTCAACGGTAAAGCTGTTCTTTGTCGTGGCTTTCATGGGACGACAAGGGGCAATATTGGTCACGGCGATGGAGAGAGGGCATAGCCCCGCTGTAGGAGAGCAAGCGCCAAGCACACGTACAGCAAGCTATCAGTATGCTTAAACGAGATGCTTATATCACGAAAGCTTTTAAACTACTCAACCTGGTGGCATTACTTATAATTGCCAACGTTGTTACGGAAAACAAAAGCGTTACGCATATTTGAGGCAAGACATCAATATAGGAGTGATATCTGTATGGTTATCCTATTTAAACTTTCTCGGCTTTTTCAATACCAAGTGAAAATACGCCGTAAAAAAACGCTCGCGTGGCCTCCCGCGACAATATTGTTAGCTCGAAAGTAGCAAAATGTTCCGGTAGGTGGCGCGAAAAGTGAAAGAAGGAAAGAAATGGTTGGCACGAAGGGGAATGAATTTTCTAGTTTTGAGTATTTGCACGGAGCTTAGCCATGCGTTTAGGGAATGACAGACAGCTTCGCTGTTAACATCAGAATTCGTGACTTTGGGTTTGTGAAGATGGGCTAATTTTTTTCTCTTTGTTTTGTTGTCTTCTTCAGAGTGCTTGTTTTGTTGTGTTTTCCCAATGAACTTTCCCCGGCTTGCTGCTTTAAATTTTTTCATAAACTCTTATCATGAGAGGACAAACCTGCTGTTTTTTGCTTGGTACCTGCGAGTGTGTTCCTAGCAAATCATGTATCATGTACACTCAGTTAAAATAAAATTCAATTGAATTAAAAAACATCTTGGGTTCATATATATTTCAACAAGTTATCTGCGATTGGCGAATCAGCTAACCGAAAAAAATTGGTTAATAAATATTCTATATTTTTCTTAAACAAACTCAAAATCGCTCTGGATAAAATGCTTCCAGAAAGCAAAGATGTGTTCTGACAAATGGTATTAAAAATGTGTTTTTAAATTCACTCATTTGAAAGTTACTTGACAAATGACAATTTTCTGAATTGTATTCAACGTAGATTTATCTTTTTATAGCTTAGTTCATTTCTATTCAGGCAATAGGCAGGTTACTGATTTATAGTTTTAAGAAGAATCTATGGTTTTTATTATTCTAATGATGTTGTCACTGCCTTTGTGACGACATCAAAGTTCAGTTGCTGCACAACGAGGCTCACGCATATGACGGGCAAAGAACGAGAGCCAGACGCAACTCGTTTCTGCAGGAAACGAAAGCAAGACGTTATATAAAGGTGCAAGAGAAACTACACATGCGGAGACGCGAAACTAAATAAAAACTGAAATCTGAAAAACCATACTAAGAATAAGCACCTATACGTTACAATCCTACTAGGAAAGTCAGTCACTGAGCTGGAGTAATGTCCCCGGAAGTGAACTAACTAGCTAAGAATATTGTTGCCTTGTAAAGGTTCAAAGGACAGGCGTCAACTCCGTAGAAATGAAGGGAGTCGAATGCAATGTCGCCGAAAACTCCGTAGACGGATCTGTGCCACGGTCTCCATAGTCCGCAGCCTTGACTGGCAGGAATTAGCGCAAGCCAAGGCTCCGCGGTGAACAGCACGGGTGTCTCGAGTGAAGGAGTGAGTGAGTGATCGAGTATCAGGAGGAGCGGGTGGTCCTCCAGATGACGGAGCGGCCCCCGAATGAAGGAAGAACGTTGAGGCTACCCGGCGACAAGCTTGGGCGCCTGGAGATGGTCAGGAACGAGTGTCCGCGCATACGGCGTGGGCCCCGCTCTCCCAGTAGAGTTGGCGACGTTCCGGCGCGGCTGCACGGTCACTGTACTCCGGTGAATTGTTAGTTTTCTTGAGCTCAAACCGAGCTCCAGGGGGTCTTGCTACATTCTAGCATTCTGTAGTCTTTCTCCTCTTCCTATTGCACGGACTCTTCGGTGCGCACAACCGCGTACGTGTGATGGGGCTCGTATTGTCAGCTGCTTTAGTACAGAACTTCATCTTCGCCATTGCAACTTTCCCTGCTATCAATACAGTTTTCGGCACCTTTTTTTTTACTAGGACGACAGAATGCTGAAGATGGAGATTATAAGGAAAACCTACGTTCTTTCAATAGCTGCAGTACTAGTTGGTGAGTATGATAAATTTATGCATGCATAAATTTCGTTGTTTCAGCTCACCCGTTACGGAACCACCCGTAAACATCACAAAAAACATTTTTGTTCGACTGGCAGCCAAATTTTCCTGGTTCGTGCGCTCTTTCTGACAATTTTGGGCAGCACTCAGAATAAACGATTACATCACTCACTTTATATAGCACCACATGTTAAGCGAACGGTTTAAGGTTTTACCTACATAAAATTACTTCATTCCTGTCAATAAACTTACGTGTTACGTTTATATAAGCTATGCAATTTTCAATTACAATTCCCCGAAAGTGCAATGTTCTCGGAAACCTCTGTCCACCTGCACGAGGATACTGTGATAAGACATTAGAAATTCCCTTAAATACTTTTTCAAGCCATGATCATATTCACCTTGTATAGACATTTGCCTGCCGCAAATTTTACTGATTGACAAGAGAGTTGGAACTTCTAAATAGTTATTAAGGACTGAAGCTGAATAAACATGACAGAAACTTGTTCGGAGCCGTGAAAAAAAACACCAATCAGAAATGCAATGTAAACATAAAGCATTTCCACTAAACGTGAAAACCCAAGAAAGGTGGAGCACGCGAGCACGGGTTGCGGCACCCTCTCTTGAATAGTTTCCGGATGAGCCTTGCGTTTGGACCGAAAGTAGCCGAAAGAGGTTGTCGCAGCTCCTGAAATGGTTTTAAAGGGCCAAGCAGACAAAATACAAATATATTTTATTAGAAATATTTCGTGTTTTGTAGTGTTCCTAGGGCTTGTCCAGAAGGGAACGATGCTCCATTCACAGAAAAATTATTCAGTTTAAGTGGAAATTTTGATTATCCCGCCAAATTGGGCTTTCGTGACGCAAGCAGTGACCTCATATGTGCTGGAGAGCCTTGTTGAACGTTAGTCAACCAACACGGCACCACCATACCGCGGCTGGTCGTTGTCTGCCATTGCTTTGTTTTTGACTGTATTTGTACGTGTCTTGTTTTAGGGGCGACGCCACTTAAAGGCTGTGGCTGTTGGCGTTTCCTGTCATCGTCGTAATCGTCGTCTCTTAAAGTCACGATACTAAAACACCGGGAAACTCGTTTACGCCTCGCGCTGGAACGTAACGCGTACTAAAAAACACCGGGACACACATTTACGCCGGGCGCTGGAGCGCTTCGTAATGCCTACTAAAGAAATTCTGGGACACTCGTTAACGCCTCGTGCTAGACAGCTTCGTGCTTCAAAGACAACCGACTTTTTCAGCAATCTGCATACCTCTACTTCCCAACGGTTTCATTTCCGTTGGCAAAAACGCCAATGCGGCAACAATACACTTATAAATTGCAAGCTTCGCCCTTCCCCAGGTTTCACGTTAGTGTAGATGGCTTGGGATTTTTTCGTTAGGGTAGAAAATATTCGCTTCGTGAAACATGGTATTTGCTCGACCAATATGGTCATGTAAGACACAGCAGCCTATGCCAATTGGCCAGCGTCGTCTGAGACAACCTCGAAGCACCGCAGTACTGTGCAGCTGAAAGAGCATAGTGCGCGCAGTAAGAAAAAGCAGTACGCAACTGTACTTCTAGGTTTACGTGTATTTTCGTGACTTCCACAGTTTACCTCACCATTCTTACTGCTATAAAAACAATGTGCCCTAATTTAAGCGCAAATAACTTGTTTGGCAAGCTCATAAGCCCTGCTAATTTGCGTTTGCTTTTGCGGGCTCAGCCAATCGCAGAGCAATTTCATTTTTTCCTAATTTTATAGCTTGTTTTAGCGAAGTTAACCTTAAAAGTGGAGTCAGTATGATCCTTACGGGCCAATCTTTCCAATGTACCAAACTTGTGTTCTGTCTGAATGGCGCCTTACAGTGACTCCGGATTGAGTTTTCATTATTTTGGGGTAATTATTACGATATTCCACCACTCTTTCCTTATTTCATATAATTGTATGCTGATTTGCGTCCTAGCGACGCAGCCTCTGAGGAAAAGGCGCTGCGCAAGGGTTACCATCAACAGTTTGCGCAAGACTAATGTGGATCTCTGTGGAGCAATGAGATTGATATACTTCGTAACGCGAGGGACTCAGGTTCGATCTCGAAGAATGAAATCAATGAACTTTTTGAAGCCTCTGTATTGGTGCGTGACGCCAGGTTACTGACGCCGCGTTAGTACAATGGCTACATGGCCTGAACCCGTACGAGGAATAAACTTCAGCATGCGTTGTGAATCTTCGGCATCGTCGCCCCTTTCTGTTCTAGTCAGATAGGCTGACCGGACACGTAAGAAAAAATTCCGCCATTCCACCCTGTGAATGTATTTCGAAAGGAAAGCTGTAAACAGCACCCACCGCGATTATCCACGCGACGTCCCATAAATTCAGTCACGTCGCTCTACAAATAGTTAAACCAGAGAGAAGTGAAATGCACTTAATCACACCCTTTATTACTTCAAAGAGATATTCTTGGTAAGGTTAAATCAATGATGATGCATTAACGGTGGTTGGTCGGTTGAATTGTATTAGTGTAGCACAACAGTGGAAACTTCTTAAAATTAAAGGAAGCTCAAAGCCGATGTCACACGATTTCACTTTCCATCTCTGCGGCCGGGGACGGAGGCGACGAGATCGGCGGCCGAGATGGTGGACGGAGGGCGTGAATTAGAAGGAAGAGGAGGACGATGAGGAGAACGAGGAAGTACTTCCATTTAGACTTCTGAACGGACCAAAGTCCGGCCCAGGAGGGTGGTTCTTTCTTCAATGGAGCCCATATGCAGTCCGCGGCGCCTGTACTCTGTCCTCCAGATGAAGCTGGGTAGGCTGACAGTGGCTGGACAGCAGCATCTCTCATTTCTCTTCTTGGTTAGTAGACGGGAAGATAGAAGGGTGCTCTGGGTGAATGTCGCTCACCCCGATGATGTGGCGGAGTGTTCCTACTTCTCAGCAATACATTACATTCAGCGTCGTAGCGACTTGGTTGCATTAAGTGAAGACGTGTTGGGTGTGGGAAGGAGCCATATTGCATTTGCCGTAGGGTTGTCTTTTGTTCTCTGGAAAGGTCACGGTAGGCGAGATAGGGTCTGTCTCTGAAGGAGACAATGGTGGGTTATGTCCCCGAACGAGACAAGCGGGTGACTGTCCTTGTGAATCTCCAGCAACTTGGGTAAAAGCGCTGCTTATTGGTTGGCGTACTCGTTGCCCTTCATGGAAGCATGAGCGGGTGTTTGGGGAGTGGGGTTTTAGCACACGCAGTGCACGTCAGGACACCACCCGACTGGTGATTCCGGTAGGCTTGTTGGGAATCAGTTACTACCTTCCGAACGCTTCGTTCAGTGAGAGCCAATGCGACGGCTGCCTTTTCTGCTCCCATCATGTCTTGGGTCTTGAGTGAGGCACACGCAAGGAGGTTGGTTCTGGAGGAAGCCAGAATGATGGCGTACTACTGCCCTAGATGTTGGAAGGCGCCAGTGTAGATAGCTGCATGATACCCACGGATGGTGGTGTTCAGCGCTCGTGCCCGTGCTTGTCGGCGGCCCTCATCGTGTAGGGGTTCATATTTCTAAGCCAAGAGAGCATATTTAGTTCTTGTCGCCAAGAGGGCGGGAAAAAATCAAGCGGAGTGAAATTCTGTGCTGCCCAGCCAACCTGGTGTAGGATGCGGCGACCAACCGGAGTTCTGCTCATTCGAAGTTTCTGCTTAGAAAGAGAGCCCTCTATAAGCTCTTCCACCGTGTTGTAGGAAGTACTTGCAGGAATGCAATGGTAACCTTTATCTTCCGGCCGCACGTAAATATCCGAACCAAGGTTATCCAGAAGCGTCAATTGGGACTTTGTCCATTTCTGCTCACACACTCTCAAAAATATTGGCCTATACCAAACAACTATCGCTCTGCTACGGAGTCGGGCTAGGAGTTTTTGATAGGGGAGCTGTTCAATAGCTGCGCCTTAGGACAATCGGGTGTGGTATCGCGTCACGATCCTTCCGGGGCACCTTTTTCTGCCCCAGAAAAAAACAGCATCCAAGGGAAAAGAAATCTTAAAAACATAAAAGTGGTGCAACGGCCTACATATTTTATAGAAGACTACTTATCTGTCTACTATTGTAATGTCTGTTAACTGTGCATTTGTTCGTAGAGGTAAAGCCCACTTTTAAAAGATCGGTGTAAGCTTGGTCTTTGTAGGCTGCTTTTCCACATTGCCTGTTGCCCAGTGAAGCATGGCCATTTACTGAGGGAGAGAGAGAATCGCCTTTATTTTCCGAGCAAGTTGGCTTAATAACGCGTTGTGGACGCCGGCCGAAGACTGGCGGCTTCGTTTGTGGCTCGGTCAACAATAGGTAGCTGCATCCCCGTTTGCGAGTGGCCCAGAACGTCCCCCCACTGCTCAGTGCTGCAGATGGGGGAGGGGGGAGCGATGGGTTGAGATTTGCGAGGACAGGCCACATGGTGTGAGCGCAAGTGTCAATGGAGTCATACAGGGGGAAGTTAGGGGAAGAGAACTGAGAGGAATGGACCTTGTGTATGAGAGTACCACTGGCGCAAGAATTGGTTGGCAGGGGTCGCCATAGGCACTGATAATCGTTGGTGAGGGATGTGTGGTCGAGGGGAAGAGACGGTGTAGCTCCGTGACTTCACCTTATGAGAAAAGTCGATTGCGGGCCGACCGAGAACCGTGATGGGAGCGGGAACAACCCGAGCACGCTTAGTATGTTCTTGTACGGCTTTATGGCCAGCGTCGGGGGCGTATGATTGCAGAAAACGGCTCTACATTTGCTGTTATTCAGTTAATAGTGTAGTTGTAAACCATACAGAAGTACTGTCTGCTGCCAATACATGGCCATACACGAAGCTAGTTTGCTTACAAAGAACGGCTCTAACAAATGATTTACCGAAACTATAGCGAAATAAATTATATGACAATGAGCCGCTAAGACGACTCTAACATTACGAACCACAGCTCCGCTGGCTGTCCTTCACGTAGTGAAAGGGCCGTGAGTTTTTTTAATGAACCGAGTAGACTTATGAATGCTTTCTTTACTTTACCATCCAAATAGAAGCACCAGAGCGTTTAATTCAAAGCTGTAACATTTTCTTAACAAGTAGAAAGTGCCCGTGAAAAATAAGAACTTCGGTTTTTTCCCGACAATAAAATAGGCACACACTGAAGCCAGCTGTAATAGACGAAAAATATGGCATCTATTCTTTACAGCGTTCTTTAACACAGAAAAATGTTCACACTATGGGAGTTTTGCACTTTCTTTTCTCCAGAACCGACCTGCACTGAATGGCAGCAGTATCTTTGGAGAAACCCAAAATAAAAGGAACAGTGCTAGAAGCGGGGTTTTTCTTTTTCGAAAAACAAATATTTCTGTGAATGTGCATTCTATATTGTCCATGGCAATATTGTTGTCGGATTACAAAATTATTATATCGCCAACACGTACGGCAATTTTATCGCCTGCAATTTTATGCCATCCTTTACAGCGCGCAACTATGCATGTGTCCGAGCGCGCGTTGCTTCCTCCAGCTCAACTGCGGCGGATTCAGTCGCCGCTGATACCTGCGAGCGGCAATACAACCAGCGCCATTCTGCAGCCGAGCGCTGCTATTTGAAGACCGTCACCCCCCGCCTGACACGCCAGTAGAGCGGCGATTAAACATATCAGATAAGGCGGCGGGGGCAGTGCGCACACACTGTTAGACCGGCACTCCTTGCCTCCCGTTGGGGCCCATACGCGGCGCAGCGATTCAGTTCGGCCACCACTCCCGTGCTCCGTTTACTTCTGCGCGGACATGTACGTATGTAAACCAGCCTAGCATGGGCAGCCGTTTTCGACAGGCATTTGGGTTTGAGCGAAGGTACATAGCTACCTAACATCCTTATCGATGCGTGATGGGGTAATTGTAGGTTGGACTAGGGTAAGATTGGCGTTGATTGGCGCATCGTTAGCCTGAGCCCTAAATTTTCCTAATTCTAAGTCTGAAATAGCCTCAACTTATCCATTGCAGTGGATGGTGCAGGTACAATTCAAGTTGTCGTCGAATCGTCACACATCGCTCAAGAAATCCCGTTTGTGTGCGACATGAGCTTACCGACCCCGAAGCATGCACACCCACCCACGGGGTATTCAAGAGCGAAATTAATTACCGTCGCCAAGAGCTCTCGGGAGTTTCAATAGTTCCTGTTTCACTTGGATGCCAGCATACGCGCCTACACATTCAAGTACCCACTAATTGGTTTTCGCCACTGAGCAATAGTATATAGGAGCGCCAACGCCCGTTTCGGCCGGCGCAATAGAGCGACCACGTGATGTCACAATGATAACTACGGCGAACCACGAAGCTTCGCAGCTGCGGCATCATGAATATGACAACGGCATCTGGTTGAATGTATTGAAAGCTTTTCAGATGTTTGCAGTATTCGCCACAAGGCGTGAATAGCTATGCGCTCCAGCTGCTGCATGCTGCGGCATGGAAAGCGCGTTTATCTTGGACGTAGCGCAGGCGTGCGCGTGCATGGAGCCCGGTCACGCTGCGCCGGCAAATGCAGGCGATTTTCAGTGCGCTGTGGCATAATTACCAAAGTTTCCGGCGCATTTGGCTGGCTTCCAGCGCACCCCACTCGAGATAATGCCGCACCGCCCTACCGGGAGCGCCGAAACGTCGGAAGATACAGCTCACTTCGAAGTTACTTGTTAGAGAAACAGCGTGTCACTGTGTCCTTTTACAGTGAATCTGTATACGCTTTCCGCGGAACTGTTTTATCTCCGTGGGAAAACTTGCAGTGCCAAAGATGCCATGCGCATGCATCGGGCTAATCAGGAATGCGGCATCGAGTTCAGAATTTGTTTAAGGAAGCCAAAAAACAAGCGTCGAATCCAGATTACCGATTATATGGCTACTGTGCCCCCCCCTCCTCATATGTGCCTAAAAAAGATTATATTTGCAGAGTGCTTTGAAGGAAGGCAGAATCTAGTGCACCAGCTGAGCGCAAGCGACCAGCCCGTCAAGGCGACGAGAAACATTTCATACCCTCTTCCATCACCACTTGGGTTGGTTCACAACAGCTTTGCTGGACATCCACATTTGCTGGGTGGGATGGCGGCCAGTTGTTTTTAAAGACTTGTTCTGACGCCATAATATGTGGCTGTTTCTTTTCTAAAGTACCCTGAGCATGACAACGCTCCATGTACACTTAATTAGGTCACGGCCATGTACAAGTTACGCAAACAGAACTCTGCCCATATACATAATTTGTAAGTGTTGGCAAATTGCCGCAGGATCGTCTGAGGTCAAACAGCGGCAAGGCATTAGAGTGCAAGCGTTCGATGGGCTTCGAGTAATACGTAACCTTAGCACACGTAAGAACATCATTGACAGGAAATGAAATACCAAGCAGGGGTCATAAATTATACGAAATCCCGAGAACTTCCCAATAATGCGCGACCATGTTGTCACGATTTCCCTAAATTTAATTTTTTTTCGTTAATTATTATTTATAAAAGTGAAACATCCTCAATTTTGTGCTTTTTTGCCGATTCGGGGTTTTAGATTGTCGTTTCCCAATATTTTGTCCATATAAAATTGTTTTCCGGAGTTGCTACTCAGGCAAGATTGCTCACGCATTGAGCGAAAAACCACCATTTTTTCGCGTGTACAGGTATTTGAACAGTTTAAAGCACGAAAAAAACAGTCACGAAGGCTGACTCTTGAACTAAGTGAACCGCAGGTGAGCGCACACACTCGCTTCGGCCACGGATTGTTTCGGCGGCCTGGAGAAATGCCGACGCGATGCAGCGCCGGCTCCTTACCGCGGACGGGCTGGAACAGAACGCGCGCCTCCGCTTTAGCACGCTCGTGGCAACGACCCCGCAGTTTCGATTGCCACCAGATGCCGCAAACAAACTACACCAAGTGCTTGTGACGTTATTAGGCATCCTCAGGACGGTCCGTTTCCCCTCCGGTTGTATTCTTGCTCCGTGGTTTTCGCCCATGAATGCACCAGAAATGTCTTGCATTCAATATTAGAAAATATTTCTTTTATTTCTATTGAAACGCTTCGTCTCATGCCTATTTCACTCTCATTAATTTTATTACTTGTCAGCCCAATTGTGTATCGACTAAAAGCTCGTTCTGTGTGAGCGGAGTACTTTCAGCATTCTTTCCTGTCATTGTGTTGGTGCCGTACTGAAGGACAGATAACCGTACTGTCACTGCAGGTTTCTCATTTAGGTTCGTTATTTAGCATGTTATGTATCCTCTTTTATCCGCGTACATACTAATCGGAGCTCATTACATTTCCAGAACATCTTTCATTCTGTATAGTTTTATTACAGCAAAGCTGTATACATCTATACCACAACGAACCCATCGCCGTGGGCGAAAACAAACTGCGTAAACAAAAGAAACCAAGGTTCCAAGGCCTACGACGCCAAGCGCATGCGTCATGCTATTCAGGCACACAGCGTAGAGCTCACAATTTGTTAGAGAAACCACAAAACAAGCCTAGAAATCGCATTACGGGTAAAAAGGCGCATGAGAAAAATATAACCATGTGTTCCGGATAAAGAATATGCATGCAGTTTATCATTGAAGGCTGCGCAGACCTGTGCAGATAAATTGAGCAGTTCTTGCCATGACGCCGAGCGCATGACATCGAGTTTCTTAGTAAGTATACTAGAGAGGAAACTGCACCTGGTAAGCCATGTCGTCGTGGAGGTTCATGGGAAGACCCCCCTCTTTGGCGTGGGCTTGGCATGATAATTGCATTCTTAAGCGGTTTTTGGGATTTGATTTCTTCAATATGCATTGATACATTTACGATCTACAAGGAAGCCGAAATCCTGCCTGTGCGGCGGCAGCCGTGTTCGGTGAAACAGCAGGCAGTACGTGATCGCACCTCACGTTGGTCATGCCGCAGTCGAAGGACGTATGACTGAGCGGGTAATATGCCGCCGCAAAATTTGTAGCAGACGAAACGAAGAAATAAAACTTACTTCGACGAAGACAAGATACGACAGATACGGGGGCTTGTATGCGTCCTATCTTGTCAGCGTCCACGACTGTTTAACGCCACGTTTTCTTTTTTCTTATTAAATTAGCTGACGGTCGGTGCATCGGTTCACCATGAAGGCAATGTTTCCATAGCACGCTCAAAAAACTTTCCAAACTCTTCAAACCACTTAATATTTAGAATAATGGTAAAATAATACAGTCAGAGTCTCCAATGAGTCCCCCCCCCCCCCAAATATAATATTGTTCGTAATTGTATAAACATTGGCCTGTGGAATAGCAGGAACAACCATTCCGGCAAAAATGCGCTTTACATGCTTTTTACTCAGTCTAAAACAGCCTGTTTTTATTTTCCACATACCTAAATGAACACTATTCTTCGCGTTTTTGTGGCAGTTTGTTTAAATTTGCAGCCACTGAAACGTTTTAATCCAAGCCAATGATGAAACTAAGGCGAGGGCAATGTATAATGACGGTCTCTGATGACACAGACGACCTTTACGTGAGCCGCATAGACGCTAGCGCCAGATTCTTCTCTAGTGTGTATTGTAAGAAACTCTATGGCGCATGCGTCAGGCCAACGCCACCTGTATAAACATTGCCTAACGTGTCGCCCCCTTTCCAATGGCAGCGGTAGGTACGCTTAGTTCAGGCACTCATCCGTTATGTGGCGCGCACCGGCAGACGTCCCGCCTTACGTCACTGCTCATGAATCGCGAACACTGCACCCACTTGTACAGCGTTTGTCTGCCAGCTTGCCTCAAAAGCGTCGGAGCACCGCCCGGGAACACTGTTTTGCATACTTCCGGAGAAGCGGCGCTAGCTGGCGGACATGAAAGCACGTACGAAGGCTACGGAGAGGGAAAAGGTAGCAGAGAGTAACAGAAGGGTGGCTGTTTGGCCATTTTTCCCTCGCGCATTAGGCAAGGATTATACAGGTGGCGTTGGTCAGGCAGGCTAGGCAGGACTCAGCATTTGGCGCATCTTTGGACATACTTCTGTTTCTGCAAAGCTGTTACAAGCGTTATCACTGATTCACATTGGAACGATGTCATCGCCCACATGGGCAGAGCAGGGAGGACCAGCTAAAGCCTACCACACTTGACCGGCTTAAACGCATCAACAACAAAATAGCGGCACCCATGAACCGTCGCAGTGTAAAGAAGTGTCACGTAATGCTAGATGACCAATAATCATGGCGGCGGCACGAAACTATAGGAGACAAGAGCGCTGACACTATGTACCCTTATACAGTGACACTAGACGAGCGTGAGCGACACGCCCGCCGAGACGTATAGAAAAACATTGCGGGCCGTCCTCCATCACCGTTTTAGTCGTTTACAACAGCTTTGCTGAACATTCACTTTTGCGAGGCTGGATGGAGACTAATTCTTCTAGTCTTTTTTTGCGAATATTACCACGGGAAGCCTGAAGGGCCCGGAAAGAGGTACTTTTTATCTGCTGTAGAAGAAAGCAAGAAGTTCAATCATGACAATCACTTATGGTTCCGAAGAAAAGCTCAGTACGGAGACATTTCCCAGTTAAGTAAATATTATATCACACTGTTGGTGCAAAAGAGGCCGCAGTTAAGATCGAACCATTCATATTCGCAGTGAAAACAATGTGGCACCCCCACTGAGTTTATGCCACCTGCAAGGGAGCAGAGACTAACGCAGCGCGTAAAATTTGGTCATCACCAGTTATTCGTTGTGTGTGTGTCTTGTGGCAGTCATAACGCTTATGCCTTAATCTTTTAATGCCATAATTCATAATCTTACGCCTTGTACGTAGTCATTTCACGCTCATTCAGACATCACAGCCCCCTGTTCGCCCCAGCGCAAGAAGCTGTAGCTAAGCATGAAATGGCACTCGCCACTAGAACGAGAATTGTATAGTGTACTAATACCTTTTTTTAGTTTATTGCAAGCCAGCTGACTGCCACTAATTAGAGAAAACCAGCTAAGCGGAATACG
Source organism: Haemaphysalis longicornis (assembly GCA_013339765.2). Taxonomy (NCBI): domain Eukaryota; kingdom Metazoa; phylum Arthropoda; class Arachnida; order Ixodida; family Ixodidae; genus Haemaphysalis; species Haemaphysalis longicornis. The sequence continues at coordinate 160,016,394 of CM023452.1, forward strand.
CTTAGTCTCTTTGGCATAAAGTAAGCCACCCTACGGACGGTTCGCACCGCAGACTAGGGCCGTCTTAAAGAATAAACACACAGCAAGGATGATAGCATATTCCGGCACGTTGGAGTGAAAATCAGATGCCCAGGAACGGTGTTTTCAACGCGGAGCTCAAAGGGGCTCCTTTGAAAAGGCAAAAAAAACTGCGAATATAGGGCATATGTCTATACCGTTAATCCCTCCAATTTCTTACTTAAAACCACGCAACGCTTATCAAAGTAGATCATCGCGACAGTGCAAAGGTTTCGGTTATACATTTTGCAAAAGCAAGATTTTTGTAATACACAAGTGCCGCCTTAGCATTTCTGGTTTACAACAGCTCCGCCAACAAGGTTGACGGTGAATAAACCTTGTGTTATTGCCGCTATTTGTCCGCACACACTTTCCGCAAGTAATTTTCAAGTCAAGCTGGGTATCATATCCACCACCTACCATTAGGGCAATTAAGCCGGCCATCATGACGCCGTTATGTTTGCGTTCATCCATGATCGGGAAACCCGACGTATTGTGTCACACAGCAGCATGTCTTCCATAACATTCATCGTCTCGTCAATACACTACTTAGAGCTCATCATGCAAATCAAATTTTCCAACATTACCATATTCTTGCCAGCAACGAATCTTGATCTAATTTGCAAGAGGAGATTTCAGTGTCGGTGAAAGAAGACGACCACTTTATGCAAGAAGGCACATAAAAAACACTGTGACAGCAAATATAAAATACGCAAGACGACGTGGATCCGGTAACTGGGAACTTTATTCAGACAGAAAAGTATGGGTGTAAGTTCCAACCGTAACCCAAACTGACTGATACACATGCACAAACAGAAGAAAGAAAATATATACCATTAAATCACAAATTATGGTGTAGGCTATGTACTACCAGAACACGTGTCACCGCAAAAACGGCAAGTCATCAACCTTCAGATTTACGATGTGTGCCTAGGTAGACCCCTGACCACCGCATTCCCGTTTTCACATCTTCTCTCCCCACTTTATTCCGTACCAAGTTGCCACGGTTGTGTTTAAAAAAATGGTTTTACAGACATTATTATCTAACTGCTTACAGTTTAAAGCCAGCTTCCTGAATGACTTGTCTAGTAACGAACGATGATGTTCGCACGGCGACATTACGCTCTTGAGTGGGTACAAGCCAAGTACTTCCCCTACGCACTCAGCGCCCACTACTGGATCTTATGAAACATACCTACATTTGAGCAACTCCTAAAAGAACACAGCCTTCGGTTATAGTAACTTGCCTTCGTGTATAGTAAAAGCAAAGGTTCGAGTCCCAGAATTGCTAAAAGATTTTCGAAGAACCGTCATTTTTTTACTTTAGAATATACCGTTTGGGTCAATACTGGCCTTTTTGTGAATAAGGGAGGGTTGGAATGTTCTGGGTTTGTTTGGGAGAGGGTCTACAGGATCTGCGCGTTTCACCAACGTCCTGCAACGCACCAGAATTTCTTAGCTTAGGAAAATCTCCGAGCACAATACTCCGTTTACCCAACCGTATGTTTGGGCATATTCCGGTTTGCCGCACATCAACGCTCTACGTGGTAAGGCCATCGACCCCTGTATTTTTTTCAATGACAAACGCATCAGCCTCTAGCGGCCAAACAGTCAATTTTTTCTACCCCTGCATCTCTCTCCTGTGGAAAGCGGCAACGTTTGCAAAATGTGCCCCCTTCGCCTCCCTACTCCACTAAAGAGCGAACCTGCCTTAGCTTTCTTTCAGCGGAAAATACATTGTTTTCCTTTTTTTAGATGCAGGATTCGACTGAAGCTTTGATTTGTTTTCTAGGTGGTCTTTGTGATTTTTTCGCTTATACACCGTTCCCAAAACCCGGCTTTTTAGGTTTTGGAACCTGTGAGTCAAAGCAACTGCTTATTAAGGGCGCACAGCACTCGTCTGGTGCTGACGGTTAGCGAGCGCATTAGAAGGGGAATGTCGTCGGTCGCTAGTGTGCAAAAACGTTTGTCGTGTTATCGGGCCGACGCGTGAACACACGGTTGCATGAATACAACAGTTTGTTAGTGGGTGGGCCATTCACGTATCTGTCAACAAATGAACTAATTCAAGTGTGAGAGGTGTCAGTCTTTTCCAACCAAGCAACCGTTCTGCTGAGGCACCAGAGCAAGGCGCAAAGGCAGATTTCAAAATCTTGTGAAATTACAGCGGATGGCTCAGCGTGCATTACTCCCATAATCTCTTGCAGGACGGGAAGCTGGCGTAAATTCTTCCTGCTTTTGTCCTTTGCTTGGGTATATACTCTGTAGGGTATATACCCTACTCTGAATCAGTTCTACTGTATACTTATGTTTCTGAACCAGGGTCCAATTGCTGGTAGTGCGTCACCCTTTGTATGTTCTTTTTTGATGTCCTCTCATTTTTCTAAGCCTTTTTACCCCAATGTATCAAAACAAAATAACCGAGCTTCCCATCGTGCTGAAACAAAATAAGAAAAGCTTGCACGCACGCGCAAGACTGGAATGGCGAAACTGTCGCAGGTGATGATTCACGTGGACGAAATTGAGTTTTGCCATCGTTACGGTGTCGCGATTGACGCTGGCGGCATGGCATATCAATGACCCTATGCTAAACAAAGGCCAGAGTGCGCTCTTCGTTTTGACCGGCGTTTTCTTACACCACCATGCAAGCTCGACTGATCGTATCTAGCCGATGCTTGCAACGACGAGCCTCCTGAAGCGCCGACTCTTCCTCGGCCGTGTGAACTATCGGCGTCCGGCTCATGTGGAGTCAATTATCACCTACAGCAGCTTCGACATTCGAGTCGCGGCTGTTCTACGGTACAGAGCGCATGCGCATGACGGCACGAGGTCGAACGAAGGAGGGGCGTGCGCTGTATTAACGCGGCTTTATCGTTTCGAGCCAGTGTTTCTACGATACGGCGAGCGATGTTTTTTTTTTACAAATGCTGCCCAATTTCCCCGAGAAAAGCAAAAACGCCCATGTGTACGAGATTTCGCCGCACGTTAAAGATACCCAGGTGGTCAAAATTAATCCGGAGCCCTCCACTACGGCACGCCTCATCGCCTGCGTTGCGTTGGCGCGTTAAACCCTACAATCAATCAATCAATCAATCAATCAATCAATCAATCAATCAATCAATCAATCAATCAATCTCCCTGAGAGGGTACACCTGGCTTGCGTAACGTGTTGTCAAGGCACGCGGTGAATGTCGGAGCCCTTTTTTGCCAGTACTGACGAATCCGCCTAAGTGAATATGCTTGTTTGAAGAACGCGCGCTCGAGGCACGCCTGCACCAGGGCAACGTTAAAACTGCGGACACCATAAATAAACAATTTTCTCAAGAGATTCGCTCTTAGAGGAATACGCGTTGTGCTGTGCTACTTTGCTCAATGATAGCAGTAGCCTAACCTTTTTATTGTAAATGTTGTAAATACATTTCCTACTGCATTCCAGCTCTGTGAATCTGTGGTAGGGTGCTGTAGCTACTTCTACGAAGACAACGATTTTTCGCAGGTGCCAGCCTCCGTCCGTCTCAGTAGCAGCGCATCACATCACTACCCGCAGTCTACACTGGCTATGGACACTCACAAAGCTGTTCTCTCCAGCTCATGCTACTGTGGAATATACCTGCTTCTGAAAACACCGAGGATGAGGTCTGAATAACCGGTCGAGTGTGTCCCGCATGCCTGCGAACCATCTGGTACATCTAGATATGGCCACAACGTGGTTTGATACACATGACCCTATTGAAAGGTTCCGTATGCTTGGGATGATGGGAATACCTAGTTCATATACGTATGGCGCACCAAAGCGCAACTAAAACACATACTCCTTTCAATAACAGCAAAATTAGGTGATTTCTTAGAATGAAAACATTTCGCACAGTTTTCTCGTTTCTATCTTCAATCGAAGCCGAAATCCGTCTCCGTATGTTTTCCGTATACACCTACTTACGGAACTTATACGAACAGTGATTACAGCTTTCTGGCATTCCGAAAGCAGAAAAAACCGATGCCAAATTTTGCGACGATAGTCAGTATGTTTTAGTCATCTGCCACGCTTAAACCTGAATGTAACGAACCTCCTTCTAACGAATTGCTGGATTTTACTGTTTTTTCTATTCCCTATTGCCACTCTTATTGAAGCCCATGTGTTTGCGACCTATACGTAACGAAGGCGTGCGATGGTTAGCCGGGATCTAACGAATTCGGTACGCTGATGGGTCATTGTTTCCGTTCAGTTTCCGAAAACTTCGCTGGAGAAATGCACTAATTCAGACAACTTCGCCTGCACCGAAAACTACCGTGCATTTGCACGGGATAGTGCCTGTTCTCGTAAGGATGTAGGCATGCCTGCCGGCGTGTTGTCGTGCGACTCCACTCCTTTCTCTGGTGTTGGTTCGTCGGTGGTGAGTTCCGCGTCTAGAAAACAAAACTATGGTTTTGAAGACAAGCTCGCAGTTTTAAATGCCTTCTCCGAACGCTTAAAAGAAAAACGCCGCCACTAGGTGCAGTACTCCCTCTAGTCGAGTGTTCGACGAAACTTCGTCTGGTCAGGGGTCATATTTGCGAATATAAAATTGTAGTCACAGACCAAGTCAAAAGGAGAACATACGGGTTCCTTATTGTGAACAAGGAACCGGTATGGGCTCCGAAACATCAAATGGTTTCCTTTTGACTTGGTCTGTGACCACGATTTTATATTCGCAAGTACCCCCACTAACTCCGTCTTAACAATTCCAGTGCGAAAAAGAACCTAAAAGTTCGCAAAAAGGGGCCCATTCAGCATACGTTTGTTGCTTGAAACGCGTGAAGGCTCGTAAAGGTGTCAAAAGGCAAAAGGGATTCTCACCTTACGTTTGTGGAAACGGGGGAAAGTGGCCTCGCTTCTTTGGAGCGCCGTATAGTGCCCAAGTTCGTGTGGATGCACCCGGCGCAAATCCCGCAGATTTACAGTTAAATAAATCCTCCAAGGGAAAGCTTCCTTTAACCGGTGTCAAACATCTTGGTGTGGTTTCTGCTTCATTCATCCAAGCCTTTACCCGAAACCTGCATGTAACAAAAACTTGCGATATTCCGCCAACTTAGTTATATCCAGGTTTAACTGCACTCAGACATTTCCCTCGTGTGATGCCAGCCTTGGGCGCGGCCGTGTAAGAACTCCGCCGTCCTATAATTCCGAGTATAAGGAAGATTTCAGCAGGGGATGCTTTAAAAGTTTTGAAATGGGTAAACAGTAGTGTCAGCAACGCCGCTCCCCAATACCTAAGAATATTAACTGCACCACATCGGAATACCTGCTACCGACCTGGCATTTCAAGGAGCCATGAAGACAAAACAAAAGTTTTCTTTATTCGAAATATTAGGTGTGTCATAGTACCCCAACCGCTTTCCCGGAAGCAAACAATGCTTTATTCACTGAGAAATAAGGCTATATAAGCCAAATGTGTGAATCTCCCGCTAAATAGTACAGTTCGTGACGTGAACAATGGCGTCATATGAGCCGGCACATGAAGCAGATACTTAATATGTCGACTCCATATAGCACGCACACGCGGGAATCAAACAGGAACCGGAACTTGTGCCGATACCGAGACGGCGGCCATTTTAAAAATACTGGTAAAACCTAGTACACCCGCAGCTGTAGTCATGGAATCGCCTGATACGGTCAACAAAGCTCTCGCCGAGAAGCTTGGGCTTGCATTTAACAACCTCACACCACTTGAACGCTCAACGCTTCAAAGTACACGAGCGGCAGGAGTTGTGGGATACACGGATGGACCGGAAAGCGACCATTCCGCGATACCCACAACAGACGAACTCTCAGCCGTCCGCACCACTGCCTCGTCAGCACCGTCGCGACGGACGAATACAGACTTGTATCTATGTGCTGAATTTTTATTACGGTTATTTATAGCTCAATTTCAGTAGCACTATCACTTATGCCAGTTGGCCGGTGTCGTGTATGGAAAGCCGTTCGCGCGAGCTCTCTGCTCTGACCAGAAAGAGACGAGCGTCAATGCGCGGTGTGTACGGCATTTTTTTTCCAAGCTCAGAGCGCTTTGAGGGCGATTTGACTAAGTTGGCAATGAGCGGCGGCATATCCCAGGAGTGAGCTAACGTAATCACTTCGTCGGAAGAAGCGAGCACACTCGTACTTTCTTTAGCTCCCTTTCTCCTCCCTTTGCAAACTTCACAAAACGTAGCCACTTGCTTCGCCGAGGTTCGTCGTTGTGCAGCGAATGACAGGAGATCTCCTCACCGACGGGGATGTTGCACTCCCTCGAAGATTTCCCATGGGCATTTCAGGACCCAGCAACGAAGTTTTATTGTAAAGTACTCGAACAAACTGAAGTTTTCAGTGGTTGTAAACTAGAAACGAACTCGTAAAGACAGCAGCAAGCCAACACGTGTCTCCCCTCGTGTCTATTTTCACCTTTGCTGGTTGGCGATATGACGCCAACTTCCTGTCAAGGGATGAATATACCAAGCAAGGTCGCGGATGTGAGTGCTAGAACGGTTCGTTGGCCCCGAAGAGCCTCAAACCGGAACATTCGTCTGCGCGACGGTGAGATGTCCAGCGCAGCGGTAGTTTCTTACGCAATATTTGCGTGTTCGTTCGGAACTTCAGCCATTTTCTCCACCGTTATTAGTGTCATAAGAGGAATGTGCGGTATGGCTCACGGGGATATAGCTCACTATACACACTGATAAGCCTTGCCTAACTTGCGTTTGCTTTTACCGGCCTCCGCCAATAGCAGAGCATTCTAGTATGACATTATAGGTTCTGTTGCGGGGAATGAGCTTGTGGGTCGCATGATCATTCTCTTTTTTCCTAGTTCTGTAGCTTATTTGAGCGAAGTTTGCGTCAAAATGGTGTCAGAATGGTTCTAATGAGGCAATCTTTCGAATGAACCAAACTTCTGTTTTCTCTTCATAGCTCCTTTGAGACACACGGTGCTATTGCTCATTGCCACCAGCTGCCGCCTTGTGATGTAACCGACTGATGGCGCAAGGTTTGTCGCTTATCTTCACTCCAACCTCGTCAGACTCCTTATTCTCCTTATCAGACTTATTCTCCTCAGTTTTTGCCACCTTGACGCTACCCGCATCTACAACACTAAAACTAAATTATTTCGCTTCTGTGGGTACGCTACACGTTTGACATGACCCAAAAATCGTCTCAAAAGCTGCCGGCAAGACATTTCTTGTTGGACCTAGAAATCGGTCGGGTGAGTATCGCGCCCTCTTAGACACCAGCATGAAGTACCTGAATTCAGTGCAAACCTTTGATCGTACTCCCAGAATATTTTGACGTCTTCAACATGATGCGTCTACACCGCGGATGGGGGAGCCATTTCTCTTGATGGTATCTGTACATAACCGACCAAAATCAGGGTACAAATACATTATTCTGTTTCAGTTTTGGGCAAGTGTGGTTGCGACCTTATCCTCGACCGGGGTTTTGAGTTTGTCCACCCGTTACTAAATGTGTGCTTCCTCGGCTACCTGCACCTTCAAGTTCCTTTGGCCTTGGTACTGAAGATGATGCGGCCGTCTCCAATTGTGTTCATTCTGCCTTGTTCATTTTCGTCCGAAGCTGTGACATGCGTTCTGTTGTTTACCCAGTCTTCTGTCTGTGACGGTGATCAGTTCGTATTTCTTGTCCGCGCTTTTACACTGGACGATAATGTCACACTTCCACACACCGTACTCACCGTCAGGAACAACAGAACTTACTTATCGTTCCCAAATTTATGCTCATCCACTCAAATCCTTCTGAAGCGCACCCCCTTGGGTATTTTGTCACTGATAGCATTGATACAAGCGCCGAGAGGTTATACACAAGGGACGTTGCCGAGTCTCCTGGTCAGGTGGGCAGATTATTCCGCAAAGAATAGCTACAGTGCTATCACATCACATCAGGGAACGTTCTTCAAGCCTGGTGCAGAACGTCCTAATGAAGAAAGACGACGCAAGGGGATCTTGCGTTGAATGTCGACGCCTGAACCTAATCATTAAGTAGGACCACTATTCTTTCCTGCGCATCGAAGAAAAATTCGATTGCCTTCACTGTGCCTTCTACTTTTTTTTCTCGATCGAAGTTCGTTCGAAACAAAAGTAGATAGCTCTAAATCACAGTAACAAAGAGGACACAACCTTTTACTATGATTTGAGCGATTAATTGCCGGTATGCATTTGTTTAAACCAAAACGTGTAGAAAGATACTGCAGCGAATGCAAAAAAGGCACGCTTCCCTATTCACGCTTCGTGACAGAATAAGGGAAGTTGATTGCGACAATGTGTTTTCCAAAATTCCTGTTAACAGTTGAGAAATTTCTCACAATTTCGGGTACTATCAAGCGGTCAAGATTTATAGATGTACTGGAAGAAGCATAAAAAGACACAAAACTATAAATAAATCGCAACATAAACACAATATACAAGAAAAAAATGTACAGGCCGTTCTTATCAGCAAATAACAAGACTTTGGACCTGATTTAAAAAAAGGTTTACTGCTTTGACCAGGATTTGCCAAAAGCGAGGCGATATTTCTAATCGAACTTATTGCAGTCTGCTGACGGTTACCCCAACACTATCTGAAAAAGGTAAAAAAGGCTCTGCAGCACTTCAGATGAATACTTTCACTGCTTTTCTTCGCTCGTAGAAGCACCGGGTTAGCTGCAGTTATCGCCTGCTCGGAATAAGACTGCATTATTTGCTCGTCGCAGCCTATGCACGTTTAGTTAATGGCTTGCTTTTGTTGCATTTTCATTAGTGCAGTTATCGAAATCATCGTCGTCACCATCATAATCATCATAATCATCATCACCATTACCACCACCGGCCTCTATTCCTACTGCAAGGCGAAGGCCTCTCCCATAGATTTCCAATTATCGAAATCCTGTGCTAATGGCGACCAATGGATCCCTGCAAATGTCTTGATCGCCTCTTGCAATCTAACTTCTGTCGCCCCCTGCCACGCTTGCCTTGTCCATGGTTCCACTCTGTTAGTCTTAATGACCAACAGTTATCTTGCCTCCGGATTACATACTTTGCCCCCACCCATTTCCTCTTAATTTCTGATTGATGGATTGATTGATTGTAGAGTTTAACGCACCGACGCAACGCAGGCAATGAGGCGTGCCATAGTGGAGGGCTAAAGATTAATTTTGACCCCTTCGGGATCTTTGACATGCCCCGAAATCTCGCACACACGGGCGTTTTTGCTTTTCACCTCCATCACGTGTACAGGCTTTCCAGGTTTTGAAATACAATTTCCCGCAATCCTTGAAGAGGTCTGCTGTTACATGATCTGCACCAAGCGCTTTGCCCACTCTCATTTCTTTCAAAACCTTGTTTACTTCTTCTGTCGTTACTGGTGGGATGGCTATCTCCTTTGAACTACTTCCTCGTGCGGTATTATCCTGGAAGTCACGCCTACAGTACAGATCTCTATAGAACTCTTCGGCTACTAGGACTATTTTGTCGCTATTTGTGCTGACATTGTCTTGCCTGTCATGAAGTGCATACATCTGATTTTTCCCCGTGCCTAGACTCCTCTTCACTGCTTTCAGGTCATCTTTATTCTTTACATCATGCTCGATCTTCTCCATATTATACTTCCGTATGTCATCTGTCTTACACTTGATGATTAACTTCGAAAGCTCAGCCCGTTCTATTCGGTCAGCCGGGGTAGATCTTGATATGATTTGCCGTTTTCCTAATTAAATAGTTCGTCTCCTGGCGAACTTTAACAGCATCCTGTCTACCCATTGTACCTCTGACATTTATTTCACCCTCCGTGAGAATGCGTGCAAGATTGTCGCTGGCTTCCTGTGTAGAAAAGTCTTCTTCCTCGGTTAGAGCTAAATATTGGTTCTACAGCGCGATCCCGAATTCTTGAACTATCCATGTTACTGTTAGCTCACTTATCAGCTTCGTTCGTACAGCTTGTTACGGTCCCTCTTCAAATCAAGCCTAATTGGATATCTTACCATACAGTGGTCACTGCACCTCACCGTTCCGAGCACTGCCACTTCCTGCGCGACGTCAGTAATATCGCATAGTATGAAGCATAGTATGAAGTCTATTTCATTGCTATGCTCCCCATTCGGGCTCCACCACACCCACTTGTGGCTCTCCCGTTTGCGGAAGAAGGTATCCACGATGCTTAGGTTATTCCATTCTCATCAAATACGTCCCCTCTTTTATTCCTACGACCAAGACCATAGTTCCCAGCAGCCTTGTCTCCAGCCTGCTTCTTGCCTACTTTAGCCGGTTTAGCAGGCACCTTATTGCAAACGTGGCCAATACATTTTCTACTGCACTTGCTCCCCACTCCGAAATGTAAAAAAGCAAACAATTTATTAATATAAAAATGGTGGCCTCATTTCGTCATTTCTGACAGCTTTCGTTTTTTTTTTTAAATAGACCCAAGTCATTTTATAGCCTGTGCTCTCCATAGCAAAGTATTCTGTAGATATGATTTTGTACTCTGTGGTACTGTAACGGTAGTTCGTAAAAATGGCGTACTCGGTCTAAAAGGTTGGCATGAAATTTTTCACTCAGCATATTTAGTTTCCCATGCTTCAGTCGTTTCTTTTTTTATGGTAACTAATCACTATTCTTTAATTCTAGCAAATAAGTTTGTTGGTGTAGCGAAAGCGAAACATCCTGTGAAATATAGAATCGGATCAAATCATACGTACATTTTTTTTCACCACTAGTTTTTATACATATAATTACAGCTCCACCTACCGACCCTTATCAAGGCTTGTGGGGATACGCATTGGTTTCTGATGGACGATGGCTTAAACCAGAAATAAAAATATGAAATGACGACAAGATTTGCACTTTGTGAAGTAGTGAAAATCCTATCTAATCGTATAGAGGAACACTTAATTGTTTAGTTTTAGCACGTCCAATAACTGAGGTGCTCCTTAATGTCGAAGTACTACACTTGCATTCAGTTTTTTGAAAAACAGGAAAGTACACTGTTTGCGTAGATATGGAGTAGCCGCTTTATTGAACTGTACGAAATACAAACATCTTTATATAAGCTGACACCAAAGCTCCATAATACACCCGCTTACCTTGAAACCGGTTTTTAAAACTCATTCCATCGGGAAACAGGCATTTTAATACTGTGCAACATTACCTCGAAAGCGAAAACAGGCTCTCGAACGCAATAGTCACTATGTTTTGTTTTGTCATATTTTCATTAATTTCCTGGTAATTAGACATCAGGAACTTGAAGTTTCAACTTTTGGGATAAATAAAGGAAGCGCATGTAAAACGAGCGCGAAAAAGCAATCCGGAATGGTTTGTAAGCACTAAGTATTTGGATGCATAAGTTTAGATCGCACGGCTCAAATGAACCAGCAAGATGTTGAATTTACTGCTAAATAATAACCATGAAAATTATGCTTGAAAGCCCAAACTCATCGCGGCATACAAAAAATAAAGCTCTTGTGTAAAAGCGCGATTTATAAGCAGCGTCTACAGTTTAATTACGTAGACCTCTTTGTATTTAACTCATCTCGAGCATGTTGATCTGTTGTTTAGTGCACTAAATCCCTGCGGTGGCTAATCCCCTTTTGAAATCTGCACCTGCTGTGCAGCCAGAATAGTATCGTAATATCAGCTTGATGTTACTGCTGATAGCCATAATTACAAACGATTAAAATTGGCGTCATTGAAGTAACAACGTAACAATTAAAATGTACGAATAACGCAGATGATCACGCAAATTGATGTTACTTTTGTGGCATTACAGCCAATGGAATAGTTGACTTAAACAAAACGAAGTATCTTTGAACTGGTATTGAACTCGCAATGTCTCTGTGTGGTCTGTATGAGAATGCCCTTTTCGTCTTTCAGGAATCCTCCTGCAGGTGCCAGCGGGGTACGGAATTATATCTCTTCAACACACAGATGAGGAAGTGGTAAGTGAATTTCTAACTGTGAAGACAAGTCTGCAGAAAAACTTGTACGTTTTTCGTGCGCACACGCATTTGGCACTGTATAAAAGCAACATTCAGAATTCCATTTTTCGGCCTTTTATAGCGATAATGACTAGTATCATCATCGTAGTCACCGTATTCATCTGTTGTACCAAGCCCGGCAGCATAGCTCGGCTGACATCACAAGCTTCATAAAAGATCGTTGTTTGTCTCTCTATTTCATAAGCAAAGTTCCTTTGGAAATATTTAAAGCCATTTAGGTTTCATTTAGGAGTTGGTAAAAGAACTGGACATACACGTTTTTCCGCAGTGCGATGAAGGGAGGAGGAGGAATGCCTTTAATGACTGAAGTGAAGTCAGCCTGGCAGCGAGCTTGGCTTGCTACTCCACATGAACATGAGATGTGCGAAAGTGAAGGGAAACGAAGACACAAAAACTCATACAGACACTACAAAAGCAAATAAGCATATAAACTGACAAATGCAGGATCACGCACAGGGCGCAAAAACAGAAGTGAAGTTAAGGCAAACATTCACAGAGTTTCGGTCAGGCCGGAGTCACGGAGAAATGACACCAAAGCCCGTGTACTCCGTGTTGCCGCGGCAGTTGAGTGCCAACGACAAATGGCGTCACAAAGCTTCAATGGTGCATCAGCACGCAGTCTCAAAGTTGTCTTCCAGGTTAGCCGCGGGGTGTCATAACGGGGTGTACATAACATGTACACACACACACAGTACATGTTCTATGTTCTCACGGACACTGCATACTTGACAGTGAGGGGAGGCAACTCGGCACGTCTTGTGCAAGAAGTGGCTGGTAAAAGCTACGTTGAGGCGAATGCGGTGAACGGATGCTTCTTCATACACGGCATTCGAAAAGTGCAGGCGGGATCAATTTTGTATAATGGCGGATAATGTTTTGTTCCGTCTGTCCATATGGAGAGTTGTGACTGCCGCGCCACGGAGTACGCAAGTGTCGCGGCGTCACGGCGAGAGAAAGGAATCGGGATGATGACACTAGATTGGGTGTGGTCCGCGCAAGCTGTTTCGTCAGCCACCACATTCCCATTCACCCCACAGTGTCCAGGTAGCCACTGTAACACCGCCTCGTGAAGCATGCTGGCAGCCTGTGTATGCAGGGTGTGTATTTCGTGGGCCAGTTGTTCCCGCGGGAATGATGCTAGTTGCTTAAGCGCCGCCCGTGAATCTGTGAAAATCACCCACACAAAAATTTCTTGCCTAAGAATGTACTGCAAAGTGGAGTGCACGACAAAAAGTTCTAAGGTCGTCGACGTTGTTTTGTGGCTTTACCTGGCCTGCAATTGTGGTGCGGGTTGAGGGAACCCAGATTCCGACAGCAGATGATGTGGCCGTCACCGATCCATCGGTGTATATATGCTTGTGGTTGAGGTAGCAATTCCACTTGTGCTCTAGAGTGAAGTTCTTTAGGGCTGGAATCTTTCAATCACGTCTAGCGAAGTGGCCTTCTACAACGGTCAGAACGACGCCATGAAATCGAAACCAAACCTCAGGGATATCACTGCCTATGGGGACGACTGAAAAACTGTGCACGGTTGTCAGAAAAAACCTGGCGGCCTCCGCTGGACTCGCTTATTATTAGCGTGATGAAAACTTCGAAGGACCTAATTTCAAGCGCCAATCACGAATTCAGGAAAAATAGGATAGGACAGAGGCGAACCAACAACTACGCTTTATGTCACACTGACAGCTGTTGTAAAGCTCAGAAAACACATGTGATACGGCTCCAATGACAGATGCACGTCACGACGGCGGCTCCGCACTGTAATTTTCTGCAGAGTTCATCTCGCCTAAAAAGTGCTCCGCCGATGCATACTAACGAATCTCACATCTTTTTTCATCGCCTAGAGCCCCCAAAACTTTCCTTCCTTCCGTTTGTTGCACGGCTTCTCTATGTTCTAAGGTTGACGTTCCGTTTGTTTTACGCCCCGTCCAATGCTGCAGGCGGCCTGGTTCTGTAAATTGAGTCTTGCAACGCACTACAAAATTGACTTTCGCCCCCTTCTTAAACTCTGCAGAACGGTCCAGCAACCAGTCGCTTAGTGAGCGCCCTTTTTTCCCAATGTACTCACGTCCGCTCTTCAAAAAACCTTCGTACACCGCATTGTGTTGACATGGTACAAATGCAGTGCGATGGGTCTTGGTAGTCTCTGTCAAATTTTTCTTGGCCACGGTGACCATAGCTGGAGCGCGTGCATGGCCTAGCTGGGGCACTGCGCTTGCCGTGGTCGGCTGGTTGCCTGGCTAAAGAGAGCGACGGGAACTTTTGCTCTTGCTTTCGTAGTGTGGCAGGCAAAATAAGTGCAGCACGCGGCCGGCTTTTTAGAGAAGGCGGATTTTGCTTAAGTGCAGGAACTTCGCGCAGCAATTCGCCCCGCCCACACTACGAACGCAAGTGTGAAAGTTCCCTTCGCTGTCTTCAGCCGCGCAAGTAGCAGAGCAGACAACGGCACCACAGCGGCCCTGCTTGACCTTGCACCTGCTGCGGCCACAGTCGCCGGCGCGTAAAAAAATTGACAAAGACTGTTCATACAGGTGGTCTCGGCTTGGAGCGGTTCACAATGCGGCACAGCGCATTCACTGACCTGCATGAAATACCACAGGCACACAAGCGTGCTTGATGTTCTTGTTGATTCCGATAAAAATTTACTGCGATTTTGAAATCACACCAGTGTTCTGGCCTGTCACCGGTGGGCTTTCTTTTTTCAAGGAGTTAGAATGCTGCCAACCTAAAAGCATCCCGCTAACCCATACACCATATTTGTTCGGGAGCACACTGCAGATAGCATCCACAACAGTGAAACAAGATTTTCTTAGATGCTGTGTTTGAAGGACATTATTAAGCCATTCGTCAAGGCTTCGACCGCGATACCCCAAATCACCAAATTAGAGAGATAACGTGCTCAATCTTGTAATATCATTGGGCACTGCACAAAGTCCAAGGCCGGTAGTGTCCGTATGTATTTCGGTAGGACCGGTAGGGTTGAAGTTGCGAAGGATTCGTCAGGATGTATAAAGAACTTTAAGCTGCCAAACGGAGGCGTCAAATTAGGGTACCCACAATCAAGGTAAGAGTTCAAAGCTCACCGAGGCCACTGCTTCTTTCTACAACCCCTTCTCTTAAAAACCAGAATTCACGTTCAGCAGTTGACAGTCTGTCAGCAGCCGTTGGCTTCCAACACGTCCTACCACCTGCTTTCACACGGCAGAGTTACTGGGTAAGGTGACGTGTGGGGCGGCTTTGATTTTACTCTTTATTACTACGGTTCGCGGTTCTGAACTGGCGCAACCCCGATATCTAATCCCTCGATTGAGCAGTGGGAGGAAGTGCTGGCCAGCTCTAGCCTCGAAGAGCAGCTTCGGCTGATCCACCGAGCTGAGGCGGCTGGACGCTCCAACGGGGTCCTGAACTGAGGAAACCGCCCGCTTGACTCGTCTCATTAAATAAAGTTTATTCTCTCTCTCTCTCTAAACATTTTCTATCTCCACCATCTGACCATCCTTAACATGAGTTACAGGCATCCAGTGATTAGGAAGCGAAAGTGACTGAGTGACTGATGAAGTGACTGACGAAACAACACAAGTTTATTGTAATTTAATATTGATCATGCCTTCTGTTTAACCAACTGACTGAAACCTAGAAAAACTCTAGGCTACAGAGCGGGCCAACTAGTGTATGTCCGTTTTCCTCCCAAAGAAACCGATGTAGTGACAGATGGCGGCAGTTTATCAACATTTACTAATTCGTAACTATAAAACAGTGAAATATCTTTGGGGCAGAGAAAATGCAGCGGACGCTTTGCAGCTACCCTTGTGAATTGTATGCACCAGCCAGAAAGCGACGTTCTTCGTCCCTTCCAGTGGAAGATACATAATGCAAATTTATGCACATGTATACGGGAAAAGGCCCATATGTATACTCTTTGCACCTTCGATGCTACTCCCCTAGAGCGTTGTATGAAAAGGTCATGTAATGGGACAGTCCTTGAAGGAAAGACCTACCTCCAATCTACACGATAACCGCTCAGTCAATAAAAGCGGTGATTTTGTAGATGTCACAGCTTATGCGCATCAATGAAGCGTCTCACCATTTCTGAGCATACCGAGGCTCAGCAACGACCCTCCATTGGATTACTAGGTTCGAAATGCTGCCTGTTACGCTCACAACATCACTGGATACCGCGGGAGGGTGTACTAGATAGTTTCAACAAAACTAGGCGAGGCTCTCTGTAACAAAAAACCGCAATTATTTCCCAGACAAGGATTTCCGATTCTGGTTGAGCTCATTTGTCAAAACGTCCTAATGATTTTACAATCCCACTATCGTCGTTCAGTCCGCAGCAGCTGCAGTGCCCTTACCAAAGGCGGCGGGACGGCGAGCAATACAGCAAAAGGGGCTGAAAATCTTGGGGTTACGCATTCAATATTGCAAAAGTTGAAGCAACGTTGCAGCACGGATGAGGTTTCAAAGCGGGTATAAGAAAGCACGCTATTGGCAAAAATAGAATGTACGTACTGCGGGTGGCCAGTGGCAACATAACAAATAATATTGATGATGTACTTATAGTAGCCGCAGACTTCTGCACGATACTGTTCTCTTGGGTCCCTGACTCAGAGCCACGTTCTTCCTTAATTGGTGCCGGTCAGGTTCCGCCAATTACGACAGATGAGGTCGGAGCGGCCCTTCGAGCCATGAAGAAAGGCGAAGCTGCAGGAGACGATGTCATTACTGTTGGTATATTGTGCCTCGGCGGGCACGTTGTGCTAACGATGCTTGCAGCCCTATTCTCGCTGTGCATTAGAACTATATTGGTTGCAAAGACGTGGAAAAGTGCGAATTTAGTCTTCCTATATAAAAAAGGTGATATGAAAAAGCTTAAAAATTGCAGGCCGATCAGCCCAGCTGTTTTCTCTTAGCTGCAAATTATTTACAAAGCTGATCCTCAGTCGTACAAGTGCCACTTTGGACTTTCAACAGCCACAAGAACAGGACGGCTTCAGGAAGGGTTTTTCACCATTACAGCATATTCACGCTGTAAACCAGCTAATGGAATAGTGTTTCGAGTATAATGATCCGCTGTATATGGCATTCATAGATTAAAAAGAAGCATTTGCCTTAGTTGCCACAAAAGCAGTAATAACGGCGTTACGTGAACAGAGTGTAGAAAATCTAAACGTTGCACTCTTCCAAAGTATATACGACGCACGCACCGGAACTATCCAGCTCCATCACAGAACTTGTAAGTTTACTGTACAAAAGGGTGTCCGGCTAGGCGACAAACTACGGCCCCAATAAATTGGACTCTGCCTTGAGAATGTGTTCAGATACTGTAAATGGAGAAAAAAATGGGTCATAATTACAGACGTCAGTGATCACGAGACTCACTGCGCGAGCCTCGTGCGTAGTCGCCTGCGGCAATGTTGCTACAAAGGATTGTCTCAATCAACTAAGGACTGCCGACGACATTGTGCTGTTCAGTCACAGTAGCAGGGATTCGCAGAGCATGATTTGCCAATTGTACTCGAAAAGTATGGCAGCAGAAAAATTAATACAAACACATAGAAAGTAATGTTCAATCAGCTCGCAAAAACAGGAGACTTTAAGGTAGGCAACGATAAGTTGAAAAGAGTAGGCGAGTACGTGTACTTAGGGCAAATCATATCTGCTGATCGAAACCATCAAAAAGAAATTATCCGCAGAATTATCATTGGGTGGGATGCTTTCGTTAAGGCTTTGGATATATTATCTACTAAGCCTCCTCTGTCCAGCAAAAAATTACATTCAACCAGTGCGTTCTTCTAGTAAGACGTCTGGGGCAGAAGCTTTAAGCCTCACTAAAGAGCAAGAAAGGACACTTAAAGCGGCCCAACGTGCTATGGTGGGTGGCACGATGAGGGATTTGAAACCAGCCACGTGGATTACGAAAATTCTAGGGTGGAAAGCATTCTAGTTCTAATTATTTGAAAGAAACGGGCATTGGCAGGTCACGTCATGCGCATGGGCGACAGCAGGTGGACCATCCGTTTAACAGAGTGGCTCCCAACAGGCAGTAAACGCAGTACGGGTCGGCCAAGGACACGATGGAGAGATGAGCTGCGAGAATTCGATGGGAAATCATTGACTCAACTAGCACTCGACTGATGTGGTCGGAAATCTTTGGGAGAGGCTTTCGTCCTGCAGTGAACAGAACCATGCTGATGATGATGGATTATGAAACATTGTAATCATAAACTATGTAATCATAAACTATGCAATCATTAAATCCTAATGAAACTCCCAGCACTGGAAAGTCGCTAATTTTCGCCAAATTTGTTTCAGGCGCTGTTTTTTTAAAGAGCTACCGCTGTTTTTTGCAACAATTCTCTCGGAATAATTCTGAATCCGTGAGCGCCTGATGCCTGACTGCGCGTGCAACCCCTCCCCTGGCAACCAGCGCGCACGTAGAAAGGGAAGACAGGTGATGTGCGGGAATATAGGGGATAGATCCCGGTCAAAACGTTGCTTTCGAAGCACTCTATGGTATAGGTAACTGAACGGCAAAAACAGCAGAGCAAACCCAACTACATAAGCTCTTCAAGAAGGCAACGTAAAGATTACCTCTGGAGACGACAAATGAAGGGTGCTTAGACTAACGTAAAAGACTTGAGATAGCTAAGCTGTGCGGAAGCTTCACGACCATCACAACGGTTTAGGTCTACGATTGCAGCCGATTTGCTTGTTATTCGCTGCTGCAACGGCCTTATATTCATCCTTGCTTCTATAAAAAAGCTCACAGTAACACATAATACTTCAAGATAGCGAAGCTGTACGCAACTTGCACAACCATCTAGAAGGTTTAAGTTCACGATTGAAGACATTTACTTCTTCTTCGCTGACGCAACGACATTTACGTCATCTGTGGTGCTATAAGGGTGAACTTCCTTCATTTTTTAGGCGATTGGTCTCCTCATCGGCACGCCCGTCACCAGCTGGTGACCCATCCCTGCGCCTGAGCAGGCACACTTTTATGACAGACTATTATCATGATGTTTGGATTTTAATGGCGCAAGGCCAACTAAGGGCAAAGAGCGCCAAACAATAGTGAATACGTGAGAGCGACATGAATGTAAACGTAGAATATTTCAGTGAAAATAAACAAAGTAAAACACAGTATAATGAAGATGACTGGTGTAAAGGACCAGGTTGTCAAGATGCATGATAAGGAATGAGATGCAAAAATTTTAGGTGGGTAAGAAACTTAAAAACACGTTTGATTGAAAACATGGACTCGTCTCCCAAGAAGTGTGATGGGTGGGGTTGAATATGTCATGTGTGTAGTTGTGGGAAGTGTTTGCGTCGTGTTGTGTCAAGTGCGTTACATTGTATGAGGATGTGGATCACGGATATGGCCTCGCAGCACCTGCTGCACAGAGGTCTGATCCAGTGAGAAGGCTCGAGTGCGTTGCATGTGTGTGCCCTATCCGTAATCTAGCCAAGGTGAATTTATTGAATTTATTGCGTGTGTTGGTGGCGCATGTTCCCAAGTATGGCTTATTAGGTGTAACGTGTCTGTTCACTCTAGTGTGCTTGCCATGTTTTGCGAAGTTTTTGTCTGATGTGTGGCTTCACGTCGGTGTACGTTAATGTGGGTATATCTACTGTATTCAAGACTGTAGCAGCAGCAGCGAACCGATCCGAGTCTTGGTTCCCGGCTATACCAAAGTGGCCAGGGACCCAGCAAAGGCCAGTTAACATTTCTGGACATACACAGAAATAATACCCTTGAGTATGAGATTGACAACGTGGTTTTTGAAAGGCTGTACGACAATGGCCGAACAAAACTAAGGCAATCTGTATATATAATGGATTGTGGGATGTGGCTTTGAAGTGTATGATTAACAACAAGAAGCACACCATGGGCCTCTCCCGTGAAGATACTAGTATTACTATCCAAAGTTTTAGTGGCAATAAGACCGGGTCCATGCGCTGCGAAGGACACAGAGGTGGCAGTTTTAGAGGCGTCCGAATAAAATTCCCAACAATAATATTTCTGCTGCAAATACAAGAAGTGCTGCGGAATTGCACATTTCGGAGCTCGGGTTTTATCTATATGTATGAAAGGTGTGTCGCATGATACAGGGCGGAGATTCCATGGTGCTATAAAGTCTGTTACAGAAGCTTGAATGGTATCTAAAAAAAAACAGCAAGCTCTGACACTTCCTCTCTAACCCTGTAAGAGAAGGGCGCCGAGAAAAATGGTTGATTTAGCAGGAGTTTAGTCATTGATGCATCATGAAAAACCTATTTAAAAAGATGGTGAGTCATTGGTTAAATTTTAAAAGCATAAAGGAGATCCGTGTATGCTCGCTGACGTTCTAGGTTGTATTTATTACACTCCGCATAGCGTCTTTCGACCGGGCTAGTTCGGAAGGCTCCACATGCCAGGCGAAGTGCCCGGTGAAGCACTGGGTACAGCATTTTGAGGGATGTTTTGTTTGCTGACCCATAAACAACACTTCTATAGTCGAATGTGAACCAATCAGGCCAGTAAAAACACGTAAAAGAAGTGGTTTTTCAGCCCCATATGAAGTGTGGGAGATAACCTTGAGTATAGTCGTAGCCTTTAGGCATTATAGTTTAAGTTGTTTTATATGTGGAATGAACTTAAGCTTTTTATCGAAGACTGCACCTAATAACGTGGGTTCATTTCTGACAGGAATTGAGACAGTTTGATGTCTGGACCCGGCCGAATGCCAAGTTTTTCGAAAACAAAACACAAGTACACTTTACTGGAAAAAAATTAAAACCGTTGCTATCTTCCAAGACAGTTAGCTTGTTACCACCAAGGTGGACTTGCCGCTGGCTAATAGACAGGTTACAAGACTTAAAGGATAATTGCACGTCGCCGACATAGATTAAGCAGGACATTGATGGCGGCGGTGCCTTTCTGAGTGAATTCATTTTTACAATAAACAGAGTGCAGCTTATAACTCCACCTTGCAGAACGCCGTTTTCTTGCACATGAACTCTTGAGAGAGTGCTGCCAACTCTCAGACGAAGTGTTCTTTAGGACAAAAAACTAGCAAGAGTGTTCATCATGTTACCCGACATACCAAAGGAGTTCAAATCGCTGAGGATACCATACCGCCAAGCAGTATCACACGCCTTTTCAAAATCAAAGAATACTGTCATACAGTACTGCATATGTAGGTAGGCTTCTGTAATGTACTATTCTAGCGCTACTAGTTGGTGATTTGTAGGTCGCTCCCCCCACGTGTAGGTGTTTTATGGAGGTGTGGCGTAGTTTAGATGTTTCTGCAAATGTACTTCAGTTCGCTTTTGATTCTTTAAACGTGTTGTGGGAAGATGGACTACTTCACTTCTACCAATATAAACTAGTGA
Organism: Haemaphysalis longicornis; assembly: GCA_013339765.2. Taxonomy (NCBI): domain Eukaryota; kingdom Metazoa; phylum Arthropoda; class Arachnida; order Ixodida; family Ixodidae; genus Haemaphysalis; species Haemaphysalis longicornis. The sequence goes on from CM023452.1 coordinate 160,037,819, forward strand.
ATTGGGGAAGTGGTCACTACCTTATGGGTCCGTGCCCACACCCCACTCAAGGCGTGTAAAGAGAATTGCAGAACCAATAGACAAGTCGAGATGTGAGTATGTATTCTGTCCTAAGTTATCGATGTGTGCTCTTTTTGTTGAAAAGGCATGCTCCCGAGGATGTAAGAAACTTCTCTATCAGGCGATCTCAGGTATCCGTTCTGGAGGAGCCCCTAAGTGAGTTGTGCGCATTAAGATCGCCTGTGATGATGTATGGCTCGGGCCAAGGCCCCGACTTGGACGCCATGTTCCAATGTTTTAGATGCGAAAGCATCTTAGGGTCTCCGCATGTCCCGCGTCCGCGTCCGCACTCACACTGCGCATGCGCAACTCTCCTCCTTACAACCACTGCTGCGCAATACTACACTATAAAAAGAGTTAGCGGCGCCCGGTTTCGATCCCAAGACTCTCTGGCCGCAACGGGAGGCAGGTGGTTGTGGCTGTCCAAAACTGGTACGACAGATTTATACTCACTTTAAATCTACATGATGATTATGACTGCTGCATACCCAGCCGGATATTTCAAACACTCCCGGGTGCGCAACGTCCACGTGTGCTCCTAAGGGGTACAAGCAGCGTCCTTCAGTGTATACCAGCTCAAGCGTTGAAGCACAAACAGAACTTTCTCTTTGTTAGAGGACTGCAGCTCTTGCCGCGTCCCGTTCCTGTGTACTCCTGTAACGATACACATTGATACTCTGCTCTTGACGAGTTTCAAGCTACTCTACGCTGAGTAACAGCTTAGCTTTGAAGAAGCCAGTCCGTACACATTTATGACGACTTTCTGGTTAAGGTGACTCATAGTTGGCAACAAGGGCTGCTGTTGCTGCTACACAGGGACGTACAGCTGATACGAGCTGCGTTGAATGAAAGGTAGGTAGCGTCTTCGTCGGCAAGAAACGGCTTCTTACTGCTCTCAGTCCCGTCCTCGAGACAATCATTACGACAATAAACAATTTGTCCGCAGTCAGTTTTTTTGTTGTTTTTCTTTCCATAGGGTCGATCCTTGGATAGGTGTCCTTTAGTACTATGACCTTTTCTGCTTTCAGCGGTGTTCTCTTCGTCGTGCCGCTTTCAGTACAGCGAGACATCGACAGGGCGAAAAGATCATCAACCACGCTCTCTACCCAGCCTCCTGGAAGGTTTCATGCCCTGCAGTCTTGTGGCTAGTGGTGGAAAGGTGTCGGGCAAGTTTCACTGTCCCGGTTCTGCCGTAGCTCAAGTGAAGCGAGTCAAGCCGCGTTCCTAGAACAGTCTTTTTCCGATGTCGGAGATACTTTTTCGTAGTTTCTTATCCTGACGCGCTCGTTTTTGCTCTAGTAGTCAGGTGCCCGTTCTAATCTGGTGGTTGTCGACCAGGCTTTGCTGTCTAACAACTCATATTTTGCGCCTGGGTGCAACCTGCCGGACTACTTCGTCGGGTACAGTGCCGGCTTTCAATACCCTGTAGTAGGGATTCGCTTTTCCTTATGTCTGAACGGAAAATACACTCGAACTAACATGGTAGCGGCGCTGTTTTTTCTGTGAAGACCTTGGCATTTCTAGAATTTTTGTCGTCTGCGTGGACGGCAGTCCCTGAGCCGTCCTTGTGTGGGGCAGGCATAGCCTCATGTTCTTCACATCCGTGTTTCGTTGGGACGCTCGAGGCTACCTCGTAGCAGGCTCCAAGTAACGAGTCCATTCGTTCGGCCTTGTATGTTAAATTCTGTGGTACAACATCGATTGTTTGTTTACGGAAAAATCGGAGACATTAGCGGACAAGTGGCTCGCGATTCTTTTCTCTTCTCGTAAGACTGACAGCAGGGAGGGCTCGGAAGGGTTCGTTTCGCCTCTCACGTTGACGATGTCGGGAGGTATGACGTGGTTATGAGACGTCGCTATCAACTTCGGCAGTACTACTCGCGAGGTTGGCATGCGCCAGCAGACGTGGGAAGGGACGTCTGGACGGGGGGCAGTGCCCTTGGTGGTAAATATAATGTGGGCTGCTTGCAGGTTGTGCAAGGTCGATCGCAACCGACTGAGGCCCCATATATCCTTTCCTGATATTGCATGACGTCGTAAAAATTATGTTCAAACTTGTCTCCTTCGAGGAGCTCGCCTACTGCTTCGTTCACCTTGTTAGGTTCGGTGTCTTTCTGTTCGAGCTCGTTGATTGCCTCCAGCAAATTCAACGCTGTCGGTGAGGAGGCTTGCCGGAACTCGGTCGCTGCCTTTCACAGCCTCGTAATGGCAGCACGAAAAACCTTCCCCAACAAACACCGAGCGTCCAGGTCGCACCCAGCTTGGTACTCGGGAGACGGCAGTTGATCCTAAGCGTGGTACCCTGGACATGACGCTGCGTGTTGTGCGTCCGGTTGGAAGTTCTGATCGGTCATAGGTGGGCCGTTATGGCCAGCAATGGCAACATCCTTTTGAGGGCTAGGGGTAGGAAATCAATGGCGGTGAAAATAACAGTCAAAATAGCTGGTTCTTCGTGATTCATGCCGGAGGGAACTTCGGTGGCCTCCTTCCTCACGCGCGCTCACCGTCCCGGGTCTCGAGGCAGCAAAATGTAGCGGCAGAACGACCAGCGCGAGTCCGCAGCCATGGCTGTCAAAACGGCGATGACAGACTTAGTCCAACGGTCAATGCACATGATGATGATTATCACTTATAGATATCAAGCCCGAGATTTAACCGAGGGTTCAATAATATTTTTGACGAACAGGGTATCTTTAACGTGCCCAGAATTCTCAAGATACTGGTGTTTTGGCTTTTCGCTTCTATCTGGAAAGCATCCAGAGCGGCCAAGATTGAATCCGCGTGTAGTAGTAGTAGTAGGAGTAGTAGTAGTAAGTTTTGCTGAATAAGGCGTGCTTCGGCTTGAATAGCTGCCCGCAATTGCTCACCTAATCGTCCGCAATACAATATCAGAGACTCTCAAAGTCATCACACTTCACATAGTCCTAAAATAACCGAAACACAATGTCAGCGTTGTTTGTCTAAGATACACAACGCCTTAGCCACTGAACCACCGGGGCCTATAAAAACAAACCACTGCCTGCGATTCAGATACCATTGGTTTTATCAACCAGTTATACAGACGATCAGCGATGGGCTCCTGATGCAAGATCCCCCAGATTACATAAAACTGAGGCGTCATCTACCTTATACTACGTTCGCGTAACTTGACCCGCCCTCACACCTCGTGCACATCTTCGTGCCAGACAATCCTTCCTAGGCGGTGACATAAAGTTTTGTATTTATATACGCCAGACAGGCCACTGGTGCTAGTGTCTCTGCGAGCTGTCGTACGGTGGCTTGAAACCCCCAGGAGGCGGCCATGCCTGACGGATGCGTGATTGTAGAATTTGGCTTGACCAAGCCGTTGCCTTGAATTAACTCAATGTACTTCTTTGAAATACAAAAGATATAAGTAATGTTATTTAGGAAATAAATAATTAATCGTGAAAACAAATTTGTTTTTTTTATATTCACGTTGAGAAGAACCCTTCTATCCCACGGGAAGATATTTGTGAAGTGTATGCACTGCTGAGAACAGCGGAACCGACAATTAGGCCGATTAGGCGGCGAAACATATTTTTTGTGAGAGTCTGCGATAGTTCGTGGCTGAAGCAGGGCGGCTTTACTGTATTCCACAAGTTTGCATGGTCACGGGCGGTGACAACGATTGTGCGTGCGCGTTATTCGCGCCAATAATTACGGGCAGCTGATTACCGGTGGAAAAGGGTCGCCTACCAGGGGACGGTTAAGAACAGCGGAATCGTTCTGTGCTTGCCACCTACCCTTGCTCATTTCACCGCCTTCTACCGTGATAAGGTGCTGACCACTATCAACTTGGTGGTGACTCACCTGCCGTACTCAGCTCGCGCAATATTTTTACGTTAAGAAAAATTAGACGGCTGTGCACATATACTTGCTGCTGGTAAAGGTTTGTTAGTTGGCTCAGCCGATACCACGCTCGTGTGGTTCTCGCAAGCGTCGCATTGAACGGGACTGGGATGGAACAGCGTGCTCCTACCGCCTTCTTTGGGCGGAATCTCGAGTTCGCGCCCATTTTCAGAAATGCTGTAAAACATGACTAGTTCTAAAGCTGGTGCTACACGGTGATGCTACTACTTACCGCAACCACTTCATTCTAGCCGAGTAGTATTTGATATCTGCAGCCACTATAATCGGGCACTAACAGCAATGCTGTCCCATAACGACCCCTTGACGCTTTCGACGTCGAAACCGAAACTGATGGGGCCAAAAATTCTGAAGCCAAGTGCCCATAACAACCGCCAAGCCTCAAGATAAGCCACTTTCGAAAATCACGACTCTACGTCACACAACCAGCCCCATGGTGGTTGAATGCTCGCAGCGCCAGTTCCCTTTTAGCGTATATGGTATGACACTGTATGGAATTTAGATTAGCATGACACATTGGGGCCTTGTCGATTTCTATATCCCATGAGAATGTTTAAAAGTGAATAATCGCATTTATCTAAGCATTCAATGAAAACCTTGGTTTAACTGAAGATATAAAATTTGAATTTTGTTTCTTGAATAAAATTACAGAGACCGCAGCTTACCCAAAGTGCTTCTGACGATATATCACAATATTCTGTGCCTGAAGAAAGAGGATTGCTTGGTAGGGTGCGGTCAAAACTGGAAGATGTGAAGAATTGGATAAAGAAAAAAATTCAACAAAAGGTAAGCGTAAGATTTTATTCCTTTTCGTGCGTATTTTGTTTCAGATTTGTTGCTCAAAGTTTGGATAAATTCTTCGTGGTACATCTTTAACGCACACTACAAGCTACTCCGATCGTGTAGTAATTTGTGAAACGCCGTAAATGGAAAAGCCTTCCAGAACTTGCGAAGGGCACAAGAAAATGGAGTTGGCGGTGACAACACTTCCTTCACTGGTGTTGCTGCGCGCCGCTTACACGGGTGGGAGAGGGGGGTGTCACGGTGTACCTACTTTGCTTGCTTAGCTGGCCTTTGTCACTTGTGTGCAGCTCTGCGCTTCTTTATGAGAGGAACTTGTGTGGCTTTCGCGGATAAAGTGCAGCCCCCCCCCCCCCCCCCCTTGGCCCGTTTAGCAGTGAGAGCGGCCTCCCGAAGGTCCTCGACCCTAGATACCACAGCAGCGCCATTTGGGCTGCTGTGAGCGCCTTGTTGACTAAAATGATGAGGTAAACCATTCGCGTTCATCAGGTGAACATGCACCCTCTTGTGAACCGCCCTTGAAACCAGCCGTAGATACCAGGCAGGGAAGTTTACCCGCTTTTGATCGGTTAAAGTACACCTTTCTTCATAGACCAGTGCTCTTCATTTTTTGCAACACAGCCGAAGGTTACAGCAAACAGACGAAACTTGCTGACACGTTCTGCACTTCCGGCTTGCTTTTGATGAGAGCACAAATTTAAAGTATCCCGTCCGGATGCTTCTTTTTATGCATAAAGAAAATGAAAACTCGGAGGTTTGAGCCGGTCGAGCTGTGCTGTGTTACAAATCGCAGTACTGAAGGGCGTGAAAGCAATTGAGCAACAGTTTCCGCAGATAACTTTCCGATAGCATTGAGTGAACCCTTTTGTGTAAGAACTAAATTGTCTGAAGTTATCAAAAAATATCGAGAGCAGTTATTTTACTCTAAATGTGCAGTGGAGTGATGTTAGGCAATATTCTAGTCGCTGCAGCAAAAGCTCGAACCGTGAAAGTGATGCTGGGACCTTTGAATAGGGATCTGATGTATGTTGTGAATCCTGGGGGCTTGTAGTCGGCTGGACAATACTGCCGGTGTCTTTTTAATCAGAAACAAATGCGCTGTCAACTTAGCAGGGAGAAGTACTCACTAAAACACACAAAGCTCCTAGAGCACTTGAGGGCAAAAAACAGCGTCCTGCTAGGATGTCGCACCAGGGGAAGTGACTTAGCTCATCGTGCGCAGCCTGCCAGGATATATACTTAAACACAGGGAAGTAACAACGGCACACAAGAGTTGTAAGTAACAATTTAAACAGCACCAAACCACAACAATGCCCTAGCAGTTATGAACAACCGGTATCCGTCAAACCTCCGGTTGGTGTCTCTACTCAGCTGTCAGCGCAGCCGTTAATGGCCCGACACCGCTGACCAAACGAAGCATCGCAAGTGATTTGTTGTGATGCTGCCGATCCTCCGTCGCAGAGTGGCCAGTTCTGCTTACTATACGGGCAATAAGCTTTTTTTTAGCTGAGTCAGTTGTGAATTCTTTCATCTGCTTGTCGCGTGTGTTGCGCTTAGTGGCCTTTTTTTCGAGAAATTTTATTGCATTGCCTAACACACGCATTTGTCATTAAAACTACAGTTTGAGTGGTCACAAGTCGTCGTCGTCGTCATCATCATCATCATCGTCGTTGTCATCGTCGTCGTCGTCGATTGGCTTGTGGATTGTGGCTAAGTTTGTGCCGCGTTGTCGTTGCCTACCTTGTCATTCTCCATGTCTTGCAAACAGTCGTCGTCATAGTGATTTGCCATGGCTTCAACGTGGTGAAAATATTGGAAAATTATTGAAAATAGTGGATCAAAAGCTGCTCCAGGACTAGTTACTGCCAACCACCGGAGATGACAAAAAAGCTGCATGCAAGAATTTCAATCGTCAGATCATGCCGACGTCCTTCGGTACATTGGTACAGAAAAACACCTGAGACACTCTCGTCCACTTTTTAGTGCATGTTTTACTGCCATGGGTTTCACAAAATCGTCGCCTCGAAAGACGACATAAGAACTGGAGCTCAAACGCGCTTGTTATTCAGCGTGTCGCGGCAATATAAACCCCGTTGATCACCACGGTGAAGTTGTCTAGTCGTACGCAGATTGCGAAGCTTCGCCGAACAAAGTGGGGAGCACTAATAACAAAGCTTGTTGCTTTGAGAGAATGAATCCAGTTATTCCATTCAGACTTCAGGTTATCCGGAAGAGGCATGTTCCAACTCTGTCAGGCAATGTCGTCTCGGCAACAATCTTGCTCCAGCCAGCTAATGTTACTTTGCAAGACGCACACCAAGCAGTTAGACGGCGCGGATTGGTTTGCGGTGTCTGTAGCACCTTGAAACATCCAGCCGAAAATTGTGTTCACGGCCACAAGGCTAGAGTTAGTATGGCGCGTAACTTCAGCTGTCAAAAGCAGCCACGTTTGATCTGCTCCGATTAGAGGTCCAATAGTGTCGTCTCTAGTGCTCCAAACAAATTTGTCTGAATCAGCGATATTTTTCCAGTTTCTTCGCACTTCTTCACGAAAGTAACATGAGCCAAGTATGATTGAATATCCTCGCATATTTTGGGAAAATCAACCACATCTAGAGTGCATTCTGAATGATCAAACTGGCTTTGTAGTTTTAGCCGGACAATACGATATTTGCGAGTTTTCTTTCGGCGAGTGTTTCCAAACGTGTTGATGGTGAGAGAGACTTCCCCTACAACAGGGAGCTACAGTTTTCGGGAGATGTCCTCACATAAAAAACTCCTTTGGCTGCCACCGTCGATGACCATGCGAAGAAAGCATCGTCGCTCCTGCAAGACAGCTCATGCCCAAAAAGTCTGAAGCAGTACGGTCTTGCAATGCTTGAGGTTTGTGCCCGAGTCCGCAGCCACATAGTACGCTTTATTCAAGTCAGGTTTCGGTGGTTGACTCCCGGTTGTCGACTGCAAGCATAGCGATGAAGCATGCCTCCGTTGACATTTGGAGCATGAAATCCTTCGTTGGCAGTCCTTTGAGCGGTGTCCCTTAGCCATGCATCTGAAGCAGCGGGCTTCTCTTGTAAGAATCTCTCTTTTCTCATGGTCTGGCATCTTTGACCTACACTGCTCCGTTTCATGAGTGGTACTGCGGCAAAAACAGCAGTAGGTTCGTTTTGCCGGTGAATTATCAGCGTTTCCAAATACCGCCACTGTTGGAGGATGTGGTCGGCGAAATCCACCTCTATTTTGTTCCACGTTTCCATTAAATCTCTTTTCTTTTACATCAAACATCATCTGGCATTTCTCTCTACTTTCCACTTACACTTGAATGAAAGATATCAGGTCTTGTAACCTTATGTCAGCTGCCGTCGCGTATTCGTCTTGTGTTGTGTGGGAAGGGAGCTCGGTGTTCGCTCGACGCCGATGGTACTCGATCACCATGTCCGGTGAAAGGCTCTGGAGCAAAACATCGGTAAGCATTGATGCGTACAATGTAGTAGGCACCTTCAAGGCTTTTAATTCCCTGACATGACTTTGCAGGGTGTCGTAAAGTTTTCGCAGTCCCGCAACATCAGAAGACGACTTTACAGCTGCAGGCATCGCAGGCGGTAGAAATGTTCTTGCTCGACGCCGAAAGCGTCGCCGAACCTCGAGCAAAGCATGTCTATGGCATCTTTGTAGCATGGTTCTGTCGTCTGAAGGTTACCAATGGCTGACGCAGCCTCTCCCGATAAATACTTTATTAAGTAATAAAACTTGTTCGTGGTTGTTATTGCAAGATTTTTGTCAATAGTCGTTTTGAACTGTTCCCAAAAAGGAAGCCAATTACTTATTTTTCCTCGAAAGGTCGTAATGTCAAGTTTCGGTAATCGTGGTCCACATACCGAACGGCATACTGAAGGTCATCTCGAGAAGCTGAATCCTCGACGCCAACATTGTGCGTAATCGCTGTGGGACGTTGATTCTTGAGAGCCTCTATCACAGCCCTTAAACTTGATAATGCACCGATGGCTTCGTCTTCGTACTGCACAATAATCTGAAGCTTGGTCTCAAGTATCTCGACGGGAATTATGGGGTCAAGCTCGGCGTTAATTGCTCGCAGTTCAGCGTCGCACGCTGTCAAACGTTCAAGCAAGTTCTGAAGGCCCACCAAGTCAGGAGTTGAACATTGTAGCGCTGCGTTCACTTCATTGACCAGTTTTGTTTGCTCGGCCCGCCGGGTCATTTGTTTGGGCTTCAATCGGTCCATGGTCGTTCCGTCTTTTCCCGGCGGTTCGTCGCAAGCTCGGAGAACGTCGAGCAACAGTTTTCGGCACCAAGATGTGTTGAAGAAGGGACCAGGAAGAGCCAAGACGCCCACGGCGTACCAGAACTGGGAAGAAGCGCCCTTCCTCTTTATTTCAGTGCTACTGCTGTTGTTGTTGTTGTTGTTGTTCCTTCACAAAATGGCGCATACCCAATCAGGGGATCGGCCAAACATCAGTTGCTAATTCGAATGAGATTGCTGCCTAGGTGGATGATTCAAGGAAAGTTAGAAAATTTTGGAAGCTTTTTCTTCTTGTTTTTGAGGAATCGAGATTGGAAATTAGTCAAAATTGAAACAAAATAAATAGAGAAAGAAAGAAAGAAAGACGAAGAAGAAGAAGAAGAAGAAGAAGAAGAAGAAGAAGAAGAAGAAGAAGAAGAAGAAGAAGAAGAAGAAGAAGAAGAAGAAGGAGGAGGAGGAGGAGGAGGAGGAGAAGGAAAATAATAATTATTTAAAAAAAAAAAAAAAAGGCAATGGAAACGTTTGGAGGGCTCTGGTGAGGTTCCAGAATGAGATACGAATTAGGTTGTGAATCTTTTGGAATTTTCTATGAAGCGCAGAAGAGCAGAGCAAACATCCCGGCGGCCATATCCAGTTTCTGAAGCCCCAAATGATAAAAGAACCGGCACTGATAATGCCAACCCCAGGCGATGAAGCGGCACCTCAAGGAGCTGACGTCTGAGGCTTGAAAATCGTCGACAGGACAAAAGGAAGTGGTCCACAGACTCTTCTTCATTACAGTAACTGCACATGGCAGACTGCGCCAGACGAGACCTGTGGAGGTATCTGTTCAACTGGGGCACACGACATCGAAGGCTCGTTACTATCACCTCCAGGTCGCGTGAGGGGCACCAATTCGGTTTCCAGGAGAATTTGAGATGACAGAAATCTCGCAACGACAATAGGACTGATTCGTGCTGCCTTTGCAGTTTCAACAATCTACGGAACCTTGCGGCGGCTAATAGAGGCGTAGTCTCAATGACATCGACAACAGGCCCGGAGAGTGCTACCCTTGCCAGAGAATCTGCGGTTTCATTAAAGGTGATTCCCGCATGCCCAGGGACCCAAAGAAGGTCGACTTCAGTAATATGAGGTGGCAGAAGTGACCGAAACGTCCGTAGAAGAGGTGTGTCTTTCGGAGAAGAAAGGGCTAAGCCTACGGATAGGGAATCTGTAATTATGAGTGGAGACGATACCGATATGTGAAGCTTTCGTAGTGCCAACACTATTGCCAAGAATTCCGCATAGAATATTGGGGTAAAATCGACCAGACGAACCGAAAAGTACCAATTTAGGGAAGGGGAAACTATACCTATTCCGGATTTTTCATCTCGTTGAGAAGCATCTGTATAAATGATAGTATCTTGCTGAATTGAGGCCAAATGATCTTCTAGGATACCATTGAGCAGTCTGGCAGGTAACATTTTAGCATTTTGGGGAAAGATGTTCCGGAAGTTGACCGTTATCGTATGACCCCTATCATGAGATGGAAGTATGTTATTGAGCGCAACCCCTAATGGAGACACCAAGCTTTGTGCTAGAGTAACTTGCGGTCGATAGGACCTGGGCCACTGGGCCGCCAGAAACACAGCTGGCTCAGCTACAAAGATAAATTGTGCCCTGGTAACCCCCCGCCATAGGCTCTCAAGAAAGTCTCCACCGTAAGTATTCGAAATCGGTGATTCAGAGGGGGAACTCCGGCTTCCAAATAAAGTAACGCATTAGCTGCATGTTTAGGTAGCCCTAAACAGCAGCGCAGAGCCTGGCGTTCCAGAAGAACTAGGCGATGGAGCTTATACGTAGCAGCACCCGAGAATAGAACACACCCGAACTCTAAAATAGGCCGCACGTACATATGGTATATCATCAGAAGAGATTCACGGCGCATTCCCCTCTTTCTATGACTGAGGCGCCTCAATATGCCAACAGCACGTGCTCCTTTAGTAGCTATACGCTCTATGTGTGGACTCCAGTCTAGTTGGCTTGTGTATACTACACCAAGGTATTTTAAAGAATCAACCTGGGGTATGATGTGCTGACGATAACAGAGAGAGATATTAAAGGAAAAAGTGGACTGAAAAACTAGCACAGAGCATTTCCTGGCATTTATAGTGAGAGAGATGCTGTCTAACCAGGAATCTAAAGTATTCAGATACGACTGCATTAATACATACAGTTCGTGTATGTCAGAAGCAGATGCGAAAAACGCGATATCGTCAGCATAAACATAAGTCTGGACACCCGAAACCAAAGGGACCGAGCTTAACAGGATGTTAAAAAGAACCGGCGAAAGGACAGCTCCCTGTGGTACACCTCTTTTCTGCGAGTGCCGAGAGGAACAAATGTTACCCCTCACACACCAGAACTGCCTGTCCTTTAGGAACTCATACAGCCATGCTATAATGTATCTCGGGAAATTTAATTTCTGTAAGCGAGACAATAACACCGGATACTCCACGCTGTCGTATGCTTTTGCTATATCCAAGGTCACTAGAGCCGCAACCTGTTTATATCGACGGGCAAGTTTTATACGACTTTCAAGGTCGATGTGGGCACTCCAAATAGAACAACCTGGGCGAAATCCAATTTGGCTTGGGCTGAGGATATTATACTCAGACAAAAATTCCATAATTCGGTGAAGCAAGATCCGCTCAATTAGTTTTACTACGTTAGAAGTCAGAGAGATAGGCCTGACGTTATCAACAGCGAAGCCCTGACCAACATTCTTCGGTATAGGAAGTATTTTTGCTATCCGCCACCCATCGGGTATCCAAGCATTCCTGAGAGAATAATTAATCATACTGAGCAAGTCATCCGGTGCCTGATCGTATAGTAGTTTTAACATTTCAGTAGTTATATGATCCGGACCAGGGGCCGCAGCTGGCATTTTCGACATAGCGTCAAAAAGCTCCGCATGCGTAATTTCTGCGAAGTCCTCTACCCCTATAAATGGAGGAGACGAGGTAGCTAGAGAAGACGAAAAACGAATTTGCAGACCCCTAGCTATCGACTCTAGAGTCTCGGAGATTTCACTGGAAGATAATACTATAGAGTCTGAATTTTCAGATTGGGAAACCACTTTCCTTGACCGAAGAAAACGAAAAAGGGCCCGCTTATTATTGGGTTCAGAAAGAATTGAGCAGCGGTGACAGTCATAGGCCTGTTTGGCATTAGAAACTGCTCGTTTGAACATCGCGGAATGATACTTATAATTGCTCCAGTTCAGCGGGCAATGATTATAGCAAAGCTTCTTCCAGGCTGCCTTCCTGCGTCTAAAGCAACGTGTACATTCTTCATTCCACCAGGGGCTAGGTGACACAGCTCCCCTAGATCGTACTTCAAATAACGAGGACTGTGCCGAACTGGTTAGGGCAGTACAAAGACCCGTCACCCGTTCAGTTGTGTCTTCTGCGGACAGAGAAGATATGGCCTCATTCAGAGAAATTTGGAATTTCTTATAATCTACAAAAATGCAACTTCGCCGTACGAGAGAGCGAACAGGGCACTGAATATCAAACAATATTGGAATGTGGTCACTGCTTGTCCCGGTGTCAACAGTAGACCATGAAGAAACTCTAAAACCCCTAGAACAAATAGTTAAATCTAAAACCGATCGAGTAGGTCCCTGTATGTAGGTAGGAGAAGCCGAATTTATACATGCCAAATTGTTGTCCGTAATCCAATCTATCAAGCGAAGACCGCAGGAATCCGTTCGGTAACCCCAAGAAATATGGTGGGAATTAAAGTCTCCCGCAACAACAACGGGAGGTACAGCCGCAGCAAGAGCGAGATCTAGGGGTTCTGAATCGATAACCCCTAGTGGAAAGTAAACGTTCGCCACAGAGAAAGGAAGACAACCAGGAAGTCTGATCTCCAATACCAAAACTTCACAATCTGATCTTCGAAGCTGGAAGGATACTTTGGCCTTATGAGCGAATTTTGTTGAAACTAAAATCAAGAGGCCACCCCCTCGTGAAAGTCTGTCTAGTCTGAATGTGTGGTAATTACATAAGCTAAATCTTTGATTGCTATTGAGCCAGGTCTCCTGAAGCAAAATTAGATCTGGATTGAACTGGGAGCTTAGACAAAGCAAGTCCGCGAATCCGGCTGTAACAGATCTGCAGTTCCATTGGAGGACTTTAAGGGACCCTATGACTCGGAGAGACCCGCCGCTGCAACTGCAGCGTCTAATATGCTTTCTTTGATCACTGTTCGCGGTTTATTTTTCTTGTTCTTTGGTTTTGGTTGAGTGCCTAGGGACCCAGTACCCGGAGAGCCCGATCGTTTACTGGAATGAGAGATTGAACCTAGAGGCCAACTTTGACATTCCATGTCCGAGTCTGAAGTGGGGGAAGCCGGAGGGAAGCACTCCGAGCCGGTTTTGGGATAAGACGAGGAGCCTGCATCTGAACAAGGAAGCTGCTCGGGTTCATCTCTTGGGGGTGTGACAACCGGTACTTCGTTAGCGGAACTGGGGGAAGAACACTCTGCTGGGGGTAACGAACTGTCCGCAACAGAGGGCACCTGTTGAATGGTATTTGGATGAGAATTGAGCTTGGCCGGAGCCAGCGGCAGGAATGGCGCCATCTGAGCCACTACCGTCCGGGACACACACTCCGTGATGCTAGCTGTTAACTGAGTCACCACTGAGGACACAACTTTCTCCACAGCCGCTGCTATAAGCGAAGCAAAAGCTGGGTCAGCTAGCGAAGGCTGTTGAACCTTGGACACCGCTTTGTCGACTGCCGCAACGATGGCGTTTATCACTGCGGGCTCGGTCAACGATGTAGTCTGCTTGGCGGCTACTCCAGCGTAACCATGCGCCCTTTCTTTAATAATGCTGAACGCTTCCTTACGTGAGCAGCGGCGCTTTTCTATGATGTCAAGCACTTGGGCTTCTTGCGCCCTCACTGGACAGTTGGAGTAATCCGCTGGATGACCAGCGCCGCACAAACAGCATTTGACGTTCTCAGAGGAGCACGAGTCGACGGAATGGCTGTCACCGCACGAACGGCAGCGGATAGACGATTTGCACGCCTTTGCAGTGTGGCCAAAACGCCAGCAACTGAGGCACTGAAGAGGCCGAGGAGAGAGACGCTCGACTCGGTATACCAGAGGCCAAACTTTTATCTCAGTGGGGCATGAGGAGCCCACAAATGTGGCGATCACGGACTCAGTTGGGACCCTGTTGCTCTCCACGACGCGGCTGCAACGGTACACTGATGTCACTCCTGCCACCGCAAACTCATCTAGAATCTCGTGCGGAGTCATCTGGACATCGACACCACGAATAATGCCCTTCACGCATGCCAGGTGGGGGGGGACAAATGCACTCACCTGGTGAGAAGCGAATGTTGTGCATTTGAGGAGGTCTGCCACACAGGTCTCATCTGATGACTTACAGAGGACGCCGCCCTTTCCAAACGGCCGAACCTCGGATATTTGTTCAAACCTCTCGGTAGCAGCCCGAAGCGCCGCCTGCACGATCCGGGGGGTTCTTTAGCCGGATGGCTCCGCCGCTCACTGGGACCAGAGCTACCGGGATGCAAGTCACTCCACTGCGCTTCAGAGTCTCCACCGGCAAGTCCTGAGGTCGAATGGAGGCCGCCCAGGGGGAATTCCCCCCGCCCGGCGAGTCACGAGACATCCCTGCGCAGCTAAGTGCACCTGGAAGGCAATAAAGAGGAGCGAAAAACGACCAAAGAAACAAAAACCGCCTGACGGTTGGCCGATCACCTGAAACACCAAACCTCTAGGGCGAAACTACGTCCTAGCAAGCAACCACGCTGGCAGACACGTCAGCGCTTGGCACCTGCTCTTCGACGTCGCCGGGCTAAACTGCGTCGCGCGCACTTCATCATCCTCTACTTCTATGACAGCAGCAGCAGCGTGGACCCCGAAAGATGGATTTGTGGAGGACGCCCAACAACCGGCCACTCTGCTTCCACAGTGGTGAACCCGATCACGTGTACCGCCGGTGCCCGTACCGTGCGCTTGGGCTTCGAGGGCACCGTCCCGACGACCCACGCCCGAAGTATGGCCATAAGCCTCAAGAAATCGGGGACTACCTTCGACGCTCCTCTCCGCCACACGAGGAGCACCTTCGCCGCTCCTCTCCACCGCGCGAGGAGTACCTTCGACGCTCGTACCCGCCGCGCGAGGACTACTCTCGACGTCCGCCGTCGCCGCTACCCCCGCACTGTTCGAGGAGCTCCCTCGCCGTCCCCTCATCGCCCCGCCTCCCCTCTTTGACGATCTCGCCGTGCGAGTCAGTCTCTCTTTCCTCACCGGAACAATAACCCCAACAACCCCTGGAGGTGGTGCTGCCGATGTCAGAAATGGTGAAGAGCCTCCACGAACGTCGCGACGCCCGGACGATAATGGCGACAATGCGCATACCGTGTCAAATAACGTTGACATTGTAGCAGCCACTATCATCACCATGGACCGCTGTGCCAGCGTCACCAGCGCGTGGCCTCGACAGGCACGACGAGCCACGCGCCACAAAGAGAACACCCAGGCTACTGCGCTGCCCGGCCGCGTTCCACGGGCGCTCTCCTAGTCGCGGGGGTTCTGCTGCCACCGAATCCTCCTCAGTAAATAAATGTAGGGTCAGCCGCACGACCACATCGGCGCCCACAATAATTGGTGACCCGGACGTCGGCAGTATGAAGCCCCACTTCGCTTGCCCTCTGCCGCCCTACCCGGCTTTCGAACGATGCTACCCACAAGTCTGGTTCCTCGAAATGGAGCGCACTTCATCCGTAGCACCGACTCACAGACCGAGTGCTACCGCATCAACACCGGCCTTCTTCCGGCCGACCTACGTTGTGAGCCGCTTAAACACGGTGAGCGGCCCTACGATACCCTACAGGCTTACGTGATGGCGCGCCTCGGCTCGAGTCATTCCCACCACAAGGACGCTGCGTCGCCCACTTCTATGGTGTCCGCGCACGCAATAACGTACGATGGAACCGGAACTGCGCCGTCCAGCTTGCAGCTGCCCTCGTGCCTCAATGAATTTTTGACACGAGAGCGAAGCAACGTTGCAACACCACCCCGCTTTATTTATTTACACAGTACCCACAGCGCCTGAGGCATTACAGTGAGGGGGGGTAGTACAACTTAGATCAGAAAAATTGCTGAACGTCACTCATCCATGTTCGGCCACTCCAATCTGGCTGCGCCCACCCACTCGACCCTTGATGATTCCACTACGCCACTCAATACAACGGCCTTGCCCCCTCGCCCACCGTTCCACCCCAAGAACCCCAAGGTGTTGCTTATGCAGATGGAATGCTTTTTCGACCTGTACCACTTCACAGCCCAGGAGGACCGTTACTCAATAATGTACGACCTCCTTCCATCAAGCTTAGCATCCACCTTGCCGGAGCATGGAGCCCGGCCCTACTACGAACTCAGGGCTCTCCTGACGCGCAACGGTCGGTACCTAGAACTACCCACGCCAGCCACATGGCCTTGCACCACCCCGGTAGGGGGCCTTCTTTCAGGCGATTTGGGAGGCTCCGTGGCTGGCGCGACAACTACTAAAGCCACGGTTTGCCCCGCGGATGCCAGCCCAACAGCAATAACAAAGGACTGCACGTCACACCCTAGCAGTTGGTCTCCCATTGTATCTACGCTGCCTGCCTGCTTTACGCCAGCACCGGGCGGGCGCCTGAATACATCGCCGTTGCCACCTTTCAAAGAAGTGGTTTCTGTGAACGTAGGTATAATTCATGCACCCAACACGCCGTGTTCGTCCTCACAACAGGAGACGTCAGCAGAAGGCGCTGCATCACTACGCATGTCGACCACCTGTGATGACGCTGACGTGTCCACTACCTCTCCACTGCAGTCGTCGAAAAGCACGCATCAGACGCACACTCTGTTGCTCATACCAACCCGGAGGAAAGCGCATCCTCCGACGAGCTCCCACAGCCCCGTACAACCTTCCGATACCAGAACACCGATGGGAAGGATGGTGTCACCCACAACCTTCTGACCCACGCGGCAAACCCCGGCCAGACGACTCTACAGTGCAGTTTTCCATGGCCACTATGGCTGAGTGGTCACCGAGTTTGCGAGACACAAGTCCTGCGGGTCCAATGGATGCGCGACAAGGTCCATCTAACGAAAAAGTACCCACTCCTGACTTTAAGACACCCCTGCAAGCAGTCATTACCGCCGTCGAACTTAAACCTCGCCACCGACGTCGGAAGCGCCGACCACGAAGGCGGTGTTCTGCGCTGGCACAACAGCAAAAATTTTACGTCAACATCCTGCTTAGACCAAAGCAAACGACGGACAGGCGTGCGCTGGATCCAGCGTAGTGGTCACGCTCATCAAAACCTGCGATGGAAACAACGGACACGCGTGCGCTGGATCCATCGTAGTGGTCACGCTCATCAAAACCTGCTTTCGACTACGGCAACACGCAAACGCCGCAGTCATCATCCGCGTCGCCTTCCGGTGCCGCGTAAATCATGCCTCTCTATGCTTCGCCCGACTGTATCCTCCCCACATCAACTTCGGCGGATCAGGCCTGCTGCTACTACATGGGCACACTCGCGTCGTGGGACGCTAACCTCACTGCGCCCAACCTTCCAGACCCGTCCCATCACCTGCGTTAATGTGGAGATTCGCGGTAGCCTGGCAGTGGACCAGCCGATTTGTGCTCAAATTCGTCCGCTACTCCACTCTCAGCCAAGGCCACCAGAGGCTCCACTACCCCTCCGGACGTTCTTATTACGAAAACCTGGACTGTTACGGGAATCTCTTTAGGAACTGAACATGACCACTTGAATATACCTGATCCCTTTGACTTGGACTGATTAAGGACCTTGACTGTGCTTCCTGTACATTGCTTACCTGGCTAACTAGTCTTGTTTTTGTTTTTGTCTTACCGCACTCCGCGCTTGGGGGGGGAGCCCTGTAGCGGCCACTATCATCACCATGGACCGCTGTGCCAGCGTCACCAGTGCGTGGCCTCGACAGACACGACAAGCCACGCGCGACAAAGAGAACACCCAGGCTACTGCGCTGCTCGGCCGCGTTTCACGGGCGCTCCCCGAGTCGCGGGGCTTCTGCTGCCACCGAATCCTCCTCAGTAAATAAATGTAGGGTCAGCCGCACGACCACATCGGCGCCCACATCATTATCGACGCCCGCGACGTGACGGCGCTCGTGGACACCGGGGCACACTATTTCATCTTGAGTGGGGAAGTTATCTCGCAGCCTGAGAAAAGTAACAACACAGTGGGACGGTCCGGACATGCGCACCGCCGGAGGTCACACTGTGGCCCCGATAGGATGTTGCACCGCCCGCGTCGAAGTCAATGGTGAAGTGCTCCTCGTGAAGTTCCTCGTACTGGAGAACTGCTCCAGGGACATTATCCTTGGGATAGACGTTTTGACGGAATATGGCGCCGTCATCGACCTAGGGACGAACAGGCTCACGCTTCGGACACCTGCACCTATTCAAGAGATCCCTCCTTTGACGGCAGCACCAGTATCGTCGTAACCGATCACGTGCAGCTGCCCCCGCGCTCCAGCGTATTTTTGTCCGTACAGGTAGACATGGCAACGAGCGGAGAGGCTCTGATCGAGGGCAGTGTCCAACTTCTTCTAGAAAAGGGGGCCGGCATTGCTCGAGGCATAGCACACCTTCATGCAGGACACGCGGATGTCCTTGTTATGAACTTCCAGAACGAGCAGCAGCATTTGACGAGAGCAATGACCCTAGCTTACCTAAAAGGAATTGCCGACTCCTTTGACCATGCTTTGCTGTCGGAACTGACTACAACATCTGCAGCCCGGAAACCAGGCATGACTGTGTCCATCGAATTAGACGTCAATCCGAATCTTTCGCTCTCAAAGCGGCACGGGCTATCCAAACTGCTCGACGAGTTTCGGGAATGTTTCGCTGCAGAAATCGCTGTTGGCAGGACCAGTGTAGCTAAGCACAGAATGATTACTGACGAGATAACACATCCTGCCCGTCAACAACCCTATCGCGTTTCTCTAAAAGAGAGGGAGGTTATCGAGGTGCAGGTTCAAAACATGCTCGAGGACGACGTTATTCAATGGTAGACAAGCTCCTGGGCCGCACCGGTTGCGCTTGTAAAAAAGAAAGACGGAACATTGCGGTTTTGTGTAGATTATCTGCGATTGAACAAAGTGACTAAGAAGGACGTGTACCCCCTTCCACGCATTGATGACACGCTTGATCGGCTCCGTCATGCTCGTTGCCTCTCGTCTATTGACTTAATGAGTGGCTATTGGCAAATCGAGGTTGATGAACGGGACAGAGAGAAGACTGCATTTATTACCCCACACGGGCTGTACGAATTCAAAGTTATGCCGTTTGGGCTATGTACAGCACCGGAAACATTTCAACGCGTCATTGACAGGATCCTCGCAGGCCTGAAATGGCAGATCTGTCTTGTTTACCTTGATTACGTCGTCATTTTTGCTTGCAATTTCAAGGAGCACTTACGTCGGCTGAGAACCTTGAAGCTCTGAAAACAGCCTGCTGCACACTAAATCCCAAAAAATGCCGATTTGCTTACGACCAACTCAAATATCTTGGCCATGTCGACAGCAACGAAGGAGTACGCGCTGACCCAGAAACGACTGCTGCAAGTGAGCACTTTCCCTGAGACCATCAGACAAAAAGGCGGTCAGAAGGTTCCTGGGCCTTCGCGCCTATTACCGACGTTTCATTCCGAACTTTTCCTACATTGCCGCCCCACTAACCCACCTCACGAAGGAAGATGTTCTGTTTGAATGGAAGCATCAGCAACAGCAGGCTTTCGAATGACTCAAAGAAGCGCTTCAGACAGCACCTGTTTTGGGGCACTTCGACCAGGAGGCGACGACAGAAATCCACACTGACGCTACCAACAAGGGGATTGGTGCGGAACTTATTCAAAACCAGGATGTCGCTGACCGAGTCATTGCAGATGCGAGCCGCGTGCTCTCTAGGGCGGAAAGCAATTACTCCACTACTGAGGAGTGCCTCGCCGTCATTTTGACTATCACTAAGTTCCCCCCTTATCTGTATGGGCGCCCATTCCGCGTGGTCACTGACCACCACTCCATATGCTGCCTGGCCAACCTCAAGGACACGTCTGGCCGTCTAGCACGGTGGACCCTCATGCTACAAGAATTCGACGTCACTATAGCGTACAAGTGTGAACGCAGGCAGAGTGATGCCGACTGCCTCTTTCGGGCTCCCATGGGGTGTGGGCAGGCTGTTACAGGACGGCGATGACGACGCCTTCCTTGGAGCAGTCAGTAGTGCGGACATGGTGACCCGTTAACGGGGCGACCCTGAGCTCAGGCAGGTGATCGCCTACTTGGACGACCAATTACGTGCTGTCCCTAGAACCTTCAAACGTATTCTACACGCGCTCACTCTTCGGGACAATGTCCTCTTCAAGAATAACTTTGCGGCTGGCGGTCGCTCGTGGCTCCGGGTCGTGCCGCACAATCTACGCGTGTAGATTGTTGAGAGTTGTCACAGTAATCCGACTTCCGGACACCTTGGTTACACCAGTACGCTAGCGCGACTTAGGGAAGAGTATTATTGGCCTCATCATCCCAAAGCTGTACGTCATTAGACCCGAACATGCTGAGAATGCGAGCGCCGAAAGAGGCCCCCAACACGCCTTGCTGGACCGATTGATCCGCCGACGACCCCGTTCCAGCAAGTTGGAATGAATCTTCTAGGTCGTTTTTCTTTGTCGATCGCACGCAACCGCTGGATAGTTGTGGCAACAGATTATCTGACCAGATAAGCCGAACCCAAAGCCCTTCCATTCGCAACCACATTGGAAGCAGCTGCTTTCTTTCTCCAGCACATTGTTCTACGACATGGTGCACCAGAGATTCTCATCACCGACCGCGGTTCCGCGTTTACAGCTCAAATAACGCAAGACATTCTGCGCCTAAGTCACACCAGTCATCGTAGAACTACCGCATACCACACTCAAACAAATGGACTGACAGAGCGCCCGAAGAAGACTATTACAGACATGATGGCGATGTAAGCCGACGTGGAGCATTGAACATGGGGCGAGCTTTTACCTTTTGTAAACTTCGCGTACACTACTGCTATCCACGAGACGACAGGGGTTTCTCCATTTCAACTGGTTCACAGCCGGCCAATAACCACATTGCTGGATGCCATGTTGCCCCTCCTGCCGAATGATGATGCCCACTAGGACGATCGGAGAGTCTCTCAGCGCACAGAGGAGGCCTGGCAATTAGCCAGAATCCGAATTTCCACCCAACAGTCAGTCGACGCTGATCGCTACAATCTTCGTAGACGTGACGTACACTTTGGTCCTGGAGATAAGGTGTGGGTCTGGAAACCCGTTCGGTGCCGTGGGTTAGCTAAAAGCTCCTTATGCGTTATTTCGGGCCGTATATAATACTGCGCCGTATCAGCGACGTTAACTACGATGTACTACCGGACGCAGTGCGTTCTTCATCCCGACGACCTTTACGTCCGGACGTTGTACATGTTGTGCGCCTCAAACCCTACTTTGTTCGATAGCATTCTAGCCGTCACTTCCAGAGTAGCGCATTGCAGTTTACGTATCCACTCGCATCGGTACAATACGTTTTTGAAGAGGGGGGTAATGCCGCAATCATAGTATTCATTGAAACGGCGGATGGTCAAACCCCCCCCCCTATCATCATCGACTGACGGCCAGAGGAAGACGACGTTGTTTCCTCTCGACAAGCGCGCCGTCGCTTTTCTTAGGACCCAACGAGTTTGTTGCAATAAAGCCAATTCCTTCAACCCAAAACCACCAAGGTCGATTGTCCTATCGGTGGTAATATATATATATATATATATATATATATATATATAGTAAGGAAATGAGGGGCTCGTAGAGGAAATACAGAAAGATAGGTCGGCAGTCTACCGCTGACCAATCTTTCTGTATTTCCTCTACGAGCCCCTCATTTCCTTACTGTATTATTCTCGAAAGCCTAGCGACGGTCTCGGTTCTGGCAGCCTTGATGCCTAGGTAGCATAAGAGGGCTTCCCGCCAGTTACCCGCTCATGACAGGCTGTAGACGATGGTGTCACGCCCCGGCGGTTGAAAAGAAGGTCCCCTTCTCCCCGTGTAGTCAGAGTGGCGCTGGCTACCACACTCAAGTGTCCGATACACTTCTAGTAAATATAAATAGCCCAGAAAATGAAGGAGAACACAGTCGCCCAGATAGCCGAATTGGTAAGGCATTCGACATGTAATCGAAAGGCGTGGGTTCGGTCCCCACTCTGGGCGCGTGTTTTTCTTTCTTTCTTCTGTATATTTCAAAAAATGTTCACTTCATTAACCGTAGTAAAAAAGGAAAGAGCCTAATCACACCCCTATGCCTCCTTTGGCGTCGTAGACTGCTGACCTATCTGTATTTCCCCAACGAGCCCCTCATTTCCTTACTATATTATTCTGCGAAAGCCTTGCGAGGGTCTCAGTTCTGGCAGCCTTGATGCCTAGGTAGCATAAGAGGGCTTCCCGCCAGTTACCCGCTCATGACAGGCTGTAGACGATGGAGTCACGCCCCGGGGGTTGAAAAGAAGGTCCCCTTCTCCCCGTGTAGTCAGAGTGGCGCTGGCTACCACCCTCAAGTGTCAGATACACTTCTAGTAAATATAAATAGCCCAGAAAGTGAAGGAGAACACAGTCGCCCAGATAGCCGAATTGGTAAGGCATTCGACATGTAATCGAAAGGCGTGGGTTCGGTCCCCACTCTGGGCGCGTGTTTTTCTTTCTTTCTTCTGTATATTTCAAAAAATGTTCACTTCATTAACCGTAGTAAAAAAGAAAAGAGCCTAATCACACCCCTATGCCTCCTTTGGCGTCGTAGACTGCTGACCTATCTGTATTTCCCCAACGAGCCCCTCATTTCCTTACTATATTATTCTGCGAAAGCCTTGCGAGGGTCTCAGTTCTGGCAGCCTTGATGCCTAGGTAGCATAAGAGGGCTTCCCGCCAGTTACCCGCTCATGACAGGCTGTAGACGATGGAGTCACGCCCCGGGGGTTGAAAAGAAGGTCCCCTTCTCCCCGTGTAGCCAGAGTGGCGCTGGCTACCACCCTCAAGTGTCAGATACACTTCTAGTAAATATAAATAGCCCAGAAAGTGAAGGACAACACAGTCGCCCAGATAGCCGAATTGGTAAGGCATTCGACATGTAATCGAAAGGCGTGGGTTCGGTCCCCACTCTGGGCGCGTGTTTTTCTTTCTTTCTTCTGTATATTTAAAAAAAATGTTCACTTCATTAACCGTAGTAAAAAAGAAAAGAGCCTAACCACACCCCTATGCCTCCTTTGGCGTCGTAGACTGCTGACCTATCTGTATATATATATATAGATATATATATAAATATATATATATTTATAGTCGTGAAGTGGAGTCCTTAGTTGCTGCAGGAATACGCACAAAGTAGAAGTACGCTCTTCGGAGACTTATTTCCAACGTTTCGACCTGAGACAGGTCCTGTCTCAGGTCGAAACGTTGGAAATAAAGTCTCCGAAGAGCGTACTTCTACTTTGTGCGTATATATATATATATATATATATATATATATATATATATATATATATACTTTTATATCTATATATATATACATATGTATATAATATACATATATAGCGAATCAGAGTAGGAAATGAGGGGTCGTTGAAAGTAAGCCAGAAATAAGGGTTGGCAGTCAAGGAAACCTCGGAAAGCAAAGAGAGGATTTGGTAGGTAATTGAAACAGATAAAGCATTTGGAAAGAAAGAAAGTGGAGAAAAAATGCCCGCCAGGTCAGAGGCGTGTCTTGACTGCCAACCCTTATTTCTGCCTTATATATATATTGCCGCGAACCATACATTGGGTTTCTTTATTTGTGTTTTGCTTTTACCGCCCGGCTGCGCCGGTCTGTGTTATCTCTACGCCAAGGGAAGCGCGTGTTCCATTCTTTCTTTCTGTGCCGCATGTGTTATCTGTCGTGATAGGGAGAGCATTCCGATCTAACGTGAACAGCCCAGAATAATCTACTATGTTCTCGATGTGAATCGACGTTTCGAGAACCACGCGCGCCGAAAGATAAAAAGCCTGCAGTGCGGACGCCGGGGCATTCGATTCGACGACACTCGCCTGTGCAAGTCACTTTGTTGACCGCTGCTTCGCCGCCTCTGTATTCTTTTGAGTTGTTAGGGGAGCACAGGTTCGCTCCAATAAACGTGTTTCTCATTCATGACAACTGCATCGTTCTTGTCTTCGCGACAATATATATATATATATATATATATATATATATATATATATATATATATATATATATATATAAATGGAAACAATACTATGATGAGGGGAAGTCCTTTTGATGATACCTAAGTACGCATCTTAGTCACTGTTCGCGCCATAGCGCCATAGCTCGGACTACTTAGTCATACCTTTTAAACACACACAGTCATACACACACACACACACATATATATATATATATATATATATAGCAAATCAGAATGAAATGAGGGGCTCGTTGAAAATAACACAGAAATAAGAACTGGCAGTCAAGAAGGCCGCGGAAAGCAAACGGGAGGATGTAGTAGCTCAAGATAAAGAATTTGGAAAATAAGAAAGTGGAGAAAAAATGCCCGCTAGGTGGGATCCGAACCCACGACCTCCAGAATACCGGTCTGGTGCGATAACCACTACGCTACCGGCGGGGCTACTTCAGCCTCCACTTTCTGGGGTATTTATGTTCAGGTGTTTTTCTTTTCTGCGCTTGGGGGTGGTAGCCAGCGCCACTCAAACTACTCGGGGTGAAGGGGACCTTCTTTTTAACCCCCGGGCCGTGACTCGAGCGTCTACGACATGTCGAGAGTGGTCGACCAGCGTTGAACCCTCTGTTCTGGCAGTCTTGGTGCCATAGGAAGCTTAAGAGGGTTCAACGCTGGGCATTTTTTCTCCACTTTCTTATTTTCCAAATTCGTTATCTTGAGCTACTACATTCTCCCCTTTGCTTTCCGAGGTCTTCTTGACTGCCAATTCTTATTTATGTGTTATTTTCAACGACTCTACGAGCGCTTAGAAAAGGTATGACTAAGTAGTCGGAGCTATGGCGCGAACAGTGACTAAGATGCTTACTTAGGTATTATCAAAAGGACTTTCCCTCATCATAGTATCGTTTCCGTCACAATACTGCCATATACCTTATATACATAAGGGGAATAGTAGGGGAATGAATGCTGCGCTTCGAAAAAGGGACTTGCACCTATGCAATGGGACTAGGCTCGGGGGTCGGGAAGAGAGTGGGGAGAATTTAAGGTGGGGTCACATATTGCTGACTAAAAATTTTTTTGACCTGTTAGAGCGAGGTGGCAGCAAGTAAACGCGAACAACGAAACCGATTCAGCTTGACTGGACATGCAGGTTCGAATATATGCATGTCTAGCTCTAAACAATGTGGAAATAAAAAGAAAAGCCATGTACTAAAAGGGTCATCAACCGAAGAAAAGTCTTGGCATCTACGCCCAGACAATAAGTTGTTGGCGATCACTTTGTGTCCTTCATGAGCAATGTGAAAGAAATTAAAAATAGCTAAATTGCATTAAATATCCAGGTGTAAAGGGCGCAATGAAGCGGAGACATCTGTGGTGGGGCTCCAGTATAATGCTTGCCTGAATTATAACGTAGAATTCAAGTTTAGATGTTTTGATTATCTTCAATCGGCTAGAAAGAAAAACCACCGTGCACTGCCGTTGCGCTACCGGCGTTAGTGGTGCTGCGTATGTTCTGAGGCCACTTAGCTGAGGCATGCCGATACACCTTGAGGCAGTTTCGTCCCGTTTCTTTGAAATCCATCCCATTTTCACATTCTTCGTTCTTTGCTTTACCTTACGGCAATTAAAATTAATAAGAAGCTCATGTAAATAAACCTATCTAGTCGCATCACACTGACGTCTTAGGTTACACTAGACTATCAGTAACTGATGGCAAGTTTCTTTACGTGAATGAAGATGTTTTATTATTCGCTTCCCTGAACAATTCCCGTAGGTGGGATTATCTGCGTTCTTAACCTATTGTTATTTCTGACATAGTTTGAAAAAAGGTTTTTTGTAATGCATTTGTAAATATTTTTGTTTTACAGCTGGAAAGCTCTTGGCATACTGTAAAACCATTGAACTCCTGTTACCCGGAGGTTGGCTGCTTTCACTATAACGAAAGCATGAGACTCAAGATCGGCGGCCCCCAGTCCCCAGAAGAAGTGAACGTAACATTTTACTTCTTCAAAAATGGATCTACTTATGTTGACGAACTGCTCAACGAGAACAAGACAACTGTAATTCCAAACCAAACATACACAATCGAGAATTGGACCAAAGCAAGCATACAGGAAACATTGGATATTGAAAAGACCCTCACAGTAGTAACGCATGGACTCACTGGAAACAAGAGGACCCCGTGGATGATGCCTTTGGTTAAAGCTCTGCTCGATAATGTAAGACACCTATAAAATATCGTATAGTAAAATGTTATTTACAGTGTCCATTAACGCAAACACAAACGAAGCCAACATTTTGCGGGCTATCGTTCGTTCCGGCCATGTGCCAGTGGGCGAATGAGTGCCCATTTACTCCATTTTGAGAAATTGAAGCTTCAGTTGAAAACCTGGAGAGCTCCAAGGCTGTTGCCAAATATGACACCTGGAATCATTCGTTTTGTGTAATTTAATACATTAAGCACCATCTGTACGGTGACTCAGAAAAATGTTTTCTTATCGGGCATTTCAGATGTAGGTGCTACTTTTCAGCCGCGTTCTGACGCCCAAACTCAGGCTGGCCACCCGCAGGTAGACGTTATCCTTCATTGACGAAACGTTACCCTTCGTTGATAGATGTTACCCTTCATTGACGACGCCCTTCATTGGCGTCATCTTGTACGCACCCTACAAAACTATTACGCTTCACCTAGTAGCAATTCAACCAAGATTTTAAGAGATTATATTTTAGCTGATGGTTTCACGAGCTGTTTACTGTGAATTCTGCGGAATTCAAAAAGCACTAGCAGTTCAGTAACCCTTGTAACTATAAAGCTTCCTGCCGGATATGAAAACCATCAGGGCATAAAAAGGAGCACGTTTCCACGTGCAAACAAATGATTACCATGGTTTATTTTGGCACCGAAATCTATGCAAATACAGGGAACAAAAAACTGCCGTACCATAATGTCAGGCGCCTACAACAACATGTAACTTGCGCGCTTCGCTAGAGCATCAGGCAGCATGACAAGACCTCAATCGCCTGCCGAGGTGCCTGTCCCGAACGTACACGAATGCAAAGATTCTTCTTGTTGAGTGCGAAGGTTTTAAATAGTTTATGCTCGTTTCAGTCGGTATCATTACGAGTCTGAAATCATTCTGTGCCGTATTCGCGGTGGTTTACAAACTAACTATTTACAACATGCCCCACCAATTTTGTATTTCTCCGCTTATAAAATGTGTAATTTAGAAACTGATGCTATGACGTGCCTCCTTGTTTTCAGGTATATCGTTCAGCTTTTGGAAGGGTTTTCACATTATACCTGAAAGACTTGTGGTTGTTTGTTCTTTAAGGAGAAGCGTTCTTTGCCTGACTGATGGCGAGCATCCCTTCACAAAAACGCAGTGCCTAAAAGCAAACATCACGCAGTGGGCTCAACAAAGCGGTGATAATAATAAGCAAAGGCACATCCAGTGGCTCAAGAAAAAAAAACCGGGTCATCTCCACTAGCGTGAGACCTGTTGAGGGGTGAAGCATGCAGTGTGTAAGTGCATTCTTGGCGCCTTGGTGTTTTCGCAAACATAGGTGGCCCCGTTGGGAGGTAACGTTATACATCTGTGCTGTAGAAGTCTATTCTCTCTGAAGAACAAATCTTTCCAGCGCGAGGTGTAAACGAGCGTCCCGGTATTCGTTTAGTACGCATTACATTCTAGCGCGAGGCGTAAACGAGTTTCCCAGTGCGGCAGTACCATGACTGCATGAGACGAACGACGGTTACGAAGCCGACGACAAGAGACTCCATCAGCCCCAGCCCCTAAGGTGTCTTCGCCCCTACAAAGATTTCCCTGGATCGGTGTCGAAAGTGGGTCCCTCGAGTTCTGTATCCGATGTCAATGAGATTGCACTATGCGGACAGGTTGGAAGCAGTTTGTATTTTGGATTTGGACTTTGACTCAGGTTGCATTGAAGGAAGCTCCGCGTTTTTTCATATTTCTCTCACAAAGGGCCGCTGATTTTTATTGAGTTGTGTTGCCTATTACAAAAATCGAAGGTTGTTTTACTGCTTCTGCGATCTGGATCCGGCGTTTTTCAACCATCTTGCCTAATATAACAGAAACAGCGAAATTGTTCAAGGGAGCCTATCAGAAGAACCATCACATTAGATATACTTTGCATAGTTGAGAGAATCATTTTATTGGCCAGTAGACCGCATCCTTCACCGTGTCTCAAAAAATTCTTGGCGTGAGGAAACGTCTTACATAAAAGTAGTTGTGCCGTGGTAATGGTACTGCCCGATTGCAGTCCAATGCGCTACACCGAACATTACCTGATAAAAGCCGGAATTTACTTCCTCCACTGCAAGTCGAACTGACTTTCCTGGGCAGTAGGCAGTCTTTCTTTATTTTTCTGGACGATATTCGCGTTTCACTCAATTGTGTGGCATTTCCGGGTGAAAATGAAATACACGTGTGGAGTACATACTGGAGTAGAGAGAAAACCCCGTCATAGAGGTGTGAAGAGCGGGGAGCATTGCTGAATTTCCTTGAAAATTATACAGGGTTCCTGGGCCCAGTCTTCCTAATCGTGCCACTGAATCAGACAAAAAACCTCGTTAATTTGAGTGTACCCATTTCTCAGTGCACAATACTATTGTTTGTCAAAGACAGTTGGGAGGTTAAGACTGAATGTGTGCTCGGGTGTTGCTAGCGGAACACGCCTTAGTGCTTCGCATATACTGGCACACCTAGGAAGGATTCTTTGCGTCTGTTTTGTGCTACAAATGTTTATCTATGCGTAGGTGGTCGCCTATGGTTTTAAGGTCACATTAGCTGTATAAAACATTGTGTCACAAAATAGAACGGGAACATGAGGTATAGTACACACGGCATCAATAACGGTTTGAAAGATGTCTTTCTTGTATCGAGACGTCTTCATCATTTAAACGTTCCCAGTTGCGTAGATGATGGTACACTTGCCCAGCATGGCCGTGTGAGCGCTCCGATATAAGGGTTCTGCCATCGTAACGCCACACAGCTTCCTTGTAAACATGAGGTCTTGCCAGGAACACGTCGCGTTATCAGATTCGATAGCGTGTACATCTTGACCCCGTAGTTGTCTGAGATAAAGCTCTTTTTCTACTTACACCTTGATTTTGAAATGTCAAATCTTCGCTTTAAATGGCACTTCTTGGGGACCGTGTCGGAATGGCGAAATCAGATGAACGTTGGCTTCAAGACGTGACACAGCCGGGTTCTCTTCTCTCCGCGGGAAGCGTTTTTTTTTTTTTTTCATTGGGAACATGTTGAAAGTTGTTTTTTCTGTTTCGCCGTCAGCAGGACGCTATCAGCAAGACTGAGAAGGTTTCGCAATATTAGAATGTACGTTTGGTACGAGGTTCAATGTTTCGCCGTCCGCAGGACGCTATCAGGAAGACAAAGAAGGCTTCGCAATTTTAAAATGTACGTTTGGTACAAGGTGCAAGAGCCGTGAAGGTGCATCAACATCCTTCCTTCCTCTTGCTCGATAAGATATCACAACGGTAGAAGTGGGGCACTAAGCCGAGCACATTTATTCTCCAACCGTGTTCACCAAGCAACGGATGAGTTCAACTGGGTAGGCCCATCCGGCCCCTCCTCCGATGAAGAAAGGTTAGGAGATCGCCGTTGTGGCGCCATAATGAGGTTGGCTTTAGAAGCCGTCCCAGGGCCTCCGGATGTTTTTTCGCTGCCGGCATTTAGAGCTCTGGTGGCCCACAAGGGGTGTTCCACCCCCCTCTCCCCCCCACCCACTGGCGCCAACTATGATGAAACCGGCACCGCTCTACAAAGGAAAGTCAGCACGTAGAAGGTTGAGTTGGGAGGTTGATGGGGTCATCAACCTCCCACCGGACACCAGAGCATACGGGAGGTGGGGCAGTGACATCACCGTACAGCGCGTTTGCGCTGTTTCAGGAAGATGTTGCGTGCCGAACCCCACTCACCTTCTTGCACAGATGTTTCCGCATTATAACAAGACTGTCTGCATCCTGAGCCTTTTGTGTAATTTTAGTCCCGTTTTTTACTTTCTTTCTTCATTTGGACGTTAGTACCGTTCTCATTTCCTCTTATTTATTAACAGCGAAGCAGCTCAGACTTGAGCTTCATCTTGTAGGGTAAGCAAAAAGTACCGACACAAATTTCTCCGCCTCCTAAACTCTTAACGGTGTTCCACCACAGATGGCGTATTGTAGCTGTGAGGCCGGCTTTGACGCATGTTTGAGTGTGAGAATCGGCGGATCTGCGTATCCGCATCCTTTAGTATACCACTTGAGAGACGGTGTCTTTCTTTGGCTACTAAAACACAAAAATATTGGCACAGCTCTGTGTAGTGGTGCAAGGCTGGAGAAACAGCGGAGCTTGGGATCGACCTAGCTTCTGTCCAAGGGTCCCCTGTCACTGTTGAGGACAGACAGGAACGGCTTGTGAAATTCCTAAAAGTTGGGCCACACCCCTCAACACTTAGCTTTGACTAGAAAAAAAACATCGCCAAACCTAACAAAATTTATCAAAGCCTAGCAAACCCTAGCAAAACGTACTAAACGGGAAGAAGCTAGGTAGACCCCTCTCTCGACTGTTTCCTAGGCGTTGCATCGCTAGTGAGATTTCGTACAATCTTTTTAGAATTACGCGTAATATGGTCCGGTTACGGCTCATTTGTAGCGCAGTGCGAATTTAGAAATCCATTTGAAGGAGAACTGGAACAAATTTTCCAGGCGCTTAAAAACTGTCTTCCCCGTTACCATTGCGTTCAAACCTGCGAAGTGCGAAATCTGGACACCAACATACGCTTCATAGCATTGGAAACGTAGACCACAAATTGCTCTTTTCCGGAAGGGAACTAGTAAAAGGGCGGCATTGCGTCATGTCTCAAACAGCTTTAAAGTAAGAAACTGGGTTGGTGCGGCGCGCAGATTCGCCGGCTCCGCTTGAGACAAGGCAGAGCTAGCGAAAAATATGCGTGAAATACGGTTTCGAGGTCAGTGCAACAATCATTGTTTACCTAAAAGCGACTGATTCGCGCTTTATGGTGGTCTGGTAAAACGCGAACATAGGAATCACCATCAGTAGTTGTAGATTCATGAATTAGAAATTGTGATCACTCTAGTCGGCAATAGCCTACTTAGAAACACTGCAGGACGACCGCTAGCCGTTTACCCATCGACCGCCAGCCGCTTACTCCTGTGCCACTCGAGTCCATTTTGTTGCCCCCGAACTTCCTTAATTCCCCCCTTCATCGAGTAATCGGCCTTTCCCTTCCTCTAGCCCTTCCGGTGGGTAATGGCTCGGTTACCTTCACTGTCCATCGGTTGTCATTTTCTCAAGCTACGTGGCCTTCCCACGTAATTTTTTTCTCCTACCTTGATCTCTGATATCACCTACTTGACATTCTTCTCTTATCCAGTAAGCTACCTTTCTGTGCGTAAGCGTCGCTCTTATCATCACTCATTGAACTGCTAGTTGAGTTGACCTAAATTTGCCTTGAAGTTGTACAGTAAGGCGCCAAGTTTCAACTCCATATGTAATACCTGGAAGATGGATTGGTTGTATATTCTTCTCTTCAGTGATAGAGGTAACTCACTATTTATTATTTGGAAGTGTCTGCGGAGTTTACCCGGTTTGTAGTTCCTCACAAATTTTTCGCATGTGTTCCACAGAATTACTCAGTAAGAGCATGTTGATTGCAAACCTCGAACGGCACAGGTATTCTCTGTTTAATCGTAACCTTGTGTTTTTCCAGTAAAGCGTCTTAAATACCTCCTCA
The DNA here is from genome assembly GCA_013339765.2 of Haemaphysalis longicornis. Taxonomy (NCBI): domain Eukaryota; kingdom Metazoa; phylum Arthropoda; class Arachnida; order Ixodida; family Ixodidae; genus Haemaphysalis; species Haemaphysalis longicornis. The sequence continues at coordinate 160,069,942 of CM023452.1, forward strand.
AGACATGCGGTAAACAGTTTTGGCGAAATGTTATCTACTCGTTCTAGGAATCTACTTGTTCTGGAAATGTTATCTACTTGTTCTAGGAATGATAGGAATCTGTTGCAATGCTTTTGCTTGTGAGCAGTTATCCTGCCCGGTTATCTTTTTGGTATGTGGTCTGGAACACTTTTATGGGTGTCCTCTATTGTGCGGTTTATTAATGCTTCGAATGCAGCTGTGGTGTGCAGTCATTGAAGCGCTTTTCATAGCCTAATAATGCCATGTAGAGACGTTCAGTGTACACTGAGCATTATTTATTACTTGATTGACGGCATGGATTTGATCCATAGTTGCCTATCCTTTTCCAAACCCAGCCTGCCGTCTCGGGACTTGGGAATCTAGGCTGTCAATTACACCGGTAACTATTGCAGTGGAATCTCGTTAAATCATACCAGCATAAGGCGTAGCTTCTTTTTATGCATGGCTAAGCCAAATCCCCGACTCGGTTTTCGTTTACCCTAACGCATTCGGATGAACCAGAGTGCCGGTTAGTGCGTACTTTGTTCGCGTCCCTCTCAGGTACGGTTTAACGAGGTTTCACTGTACTTTAGCAAACACCTTGTAAAAACCTTAGAGTAGGTAAATGGGTCTGTAATTTTGAAATTCTATCGAATCTCCGTTTTTGTTAATAAAAATGGGGTTAGCGTTCTTCCCAGTTATTGGAACTTTTTCACTCATTAGGCATTCTGAATATAGTGCATTAAGTTTTTGTAATACAATATCTCCTCAGTCGGTTATAAAATATCCACGGTTATGTCGTCCTCACAAGCAACTTTTCCTCTTCTCATGCTCTTGAGAGCCCTTCGTATATCCAGATCAGTTACTGCTGGTACATCACAAGCTAACCTTGTACGCTCACTATTTTCCCCTGGTCTAATGTCGCTGGCGTACGGTCTTGTGTACAATCGTTTTACTGCTTTTATTATATCTTCTAATTTGTGCTTAATATTACCCTGCTCGTCTTTCAGTGCGTACATTATTCGTTGCCAATAGATCCCCTCTTCTTAGGTGCCTTTAGGCTTCCTCGGAATTACGCGTTTCCTCAATCACTTCCATGTTGTACGCAGAAATGTCGTTTGTTTTATAGATCAAGTTCATCCGCCATACCCCAAACTTTTATGTTTACCTGATAGGGAAGGCCAAAGCCGCGCATACGGGCCGCAATATTTGTCTGGCAACCAGCCTTTCTGCTGCAGAATTTGAGGAGGAGGCCGCTCGCACATTTTTCCCGCAACCCAGCATTCCCCCGGCACCGACTACGTATCAATGGCAACCACCAGAGAATGATGTGGGCCAAAATGCGCCGTTCACTCCACAGGAAATGGCAATAGCTCTGGGGGCGATCAACGTGAGGAGCGCGCCCGGTAAAGATGGGATTACATGGCGCATGCTTCAAAACTTGGATGAAGACGCCAAAATGCAGTTGTTATCAGAGTTAAACGCTGTGTGGATGTCCGGTGAGCTGCCAGTCGACTGGAAGCACTCAGTAGTTTACCCCATTCCCAAGGCAGGAAAAAAATGAATAACATCAACAACATGAGGCCCATCTCCTGACTTCTACACTTTGCAAGCTTCTTGAGCGCATGGTTCTCACCAGGTTAAGCTACATTCTTGAGAACGCTGGCGCAGAGCCGTACTATGACGAAGGGCAAACTGGATTTCGCCCTGGTCTGTGCACCTACGACAGCCTGCTGCCCCTGCGCAACTTGACCGGCAAGAAGCGCCGACGAACGAAGATCCCCGCCGTGATCGTGGCAGTCGACCTCAAAAAGGCTTTCGACACCGTCCGCCACAGTGCCATTATTGAAGCTCTCCAGGACTGTGGTGCGGGTACGCGCGTAATTAATTTTGTTAAAAGCTTTTTAAATGGCCGCAAGTTTGAAATTAGAACGGAGCTAAACCATCCCCGCGTCTTCACCAATACAACTGGTGTTCCGCAAGGAGCCATACTCTCGCTCACGCTGTTTAACCTAGTGATGCGGAAGATTGCAAAACAACTTCGCAACATTCCACACCTGCAGCACACTATGTACGCTGATGATATCACCATCTGGGTTGACCCTCGATGCACTACGCTGAACACGCAGCAAGTCATCGACACAATTCAGCTTGGACTTGATACCATTGACAGGTGCCTGCCTCCGACTGGAATGAGTCCGTCTCCAGAAAAGACAAAATACCTCGTCATTGGAGGGCTCGACCATCTGCAGGCACAAATACATTTCACGCTGAATGGTCAACCCATCGAGCGTGCTGCCGACAGGTGGCTCCGGATACTTGGCGTACCACTCCACGAAGACGGAGGGGCCAGTGAATGGATCCGGCAAATCATATGTGTTTGGAAGCAGCAGCTTCATATCATCAAGAGAATTGGAGGCCGCTTCGGCGGGGCAACAACGCAGGTCCTGCGCACACTTACACAGGCCGTCCTGACTTCCAAGGCGTGCTACGGTGCTCCATGCTTTGCCCTTACGAAGACACAATATGACCGACTGGAGACATTACACCGCGAAAGCCTGAGAGTAATTACTGGTTTACCTCGGCACACCCGCGTGGAAGAACTCTACCGCTATTCCCAGCTGCCCCCCCCTCCGCGCTATCATAACGGAGAGGGTCGAAGGCCACAACAGGAGACGCGCCGCAACCCGCGCGGGGCAGCTTGTCCAAAAATTGGCTTCCGGTCAGAGCGATTCGCTTTTCCCGCAACTGCCGGCTGTTCGAGCCCCTTGGGAAGATGTCTTGGTTCGTGTGCCAAAGCCTCTATCTCGCCTGCGTGGCCGAAACCATAACCACCATGAGCGCGCCGCTGTTGCTGCACGCGCAGACCTCCGAGCCGGCGCCATCTTTACAACAGCAGTCCTAAATGAAACAACATCTCGCGCTTCACTTTCCTGTATTGACGGCCAAATGCGCATTGCCCGCACAATTCAATTTCTTCACCCTCCAAGCCCATGTCAGACCCGTCTTGCGGCAGTTCTTCTCGCTGCGGCGCACATTGAGGCAACTTACGGCGCCGGTGACAACCACCACTTTACAATATTTACGGACAGCCCCCAAGCCCTCGATCGACTTGGCAAAACCCCATACGTCGGAACCACCTGCGACCTCATCAAGACCATTTGTCGCAGACTGCGAGACACACGCAATATAGTCGTTCGGGTTGACTGCGTCCCGGGACACGCAACCGGAATCGGCAGCGAGACCGCTTACGCGTGCGCGAGCGAGCACTTTGAACTCCGCTCCAACCCGGCGTTGCCCGTCCCATTTGCACAACACGACCCCGACCCCTCAGAAGCAAAAGCGGCAGCACGGCACGCGTCCAAACAGTCGTTGCGGAACTTGGTTCCACCAGACCCCGCCCCCCTGCCCGTTGGACTGCCCCGTGGCGCACAAGTACTTCTGCACAAGGCACGGGCTGGTGCCGCGCTAACCGATGATGTGTTGGCCAAGTGGCGTGCGTATGTGTCAAAACGTCACCACCGTGCCGTCGAGGTTGCGCAATCTGTGGCCATAGTTGCCTGCACCTCTTGCTCCACAGGAGCCACGTCCACTGTCCACCACATGTTGTGGGACTGTACCGGCCTTCAAACGCTCCGTTTACAGTATCTTCCGCCCGGCGTCCAGCGGCTTGTGGAATGGACAACCCCGCTGCAACCCGCCACTGCAAGGCAGACGCTGCTTTCTCTGTGGGAGTTCGCGCGCTCTTCAGGCGTCGACCGCAGAATGTACCATTTAAACTCTCCCCCCCACCCCTTCCTTTCTTCCCCATGCTGACCGACGCGTCCTGCTTCTGAAATAAAGTTTTGTTATGTTATGTTATGTTTACACGTTTCACAATTATTTGCTTCGTTTTTCCCGTTATTTCTTCAGTAATTTCCTACATGCTCATTCAGCCGCAGCTGCTGCTGATTCTGTGATTACCGTGGTTAGGATCTCATTTCTACCTACTTTGCCTTGGTTCAACTCGTTCAGAAGAGGGAATTTGTTAAGGGTGGGTGTGTTTATTTTCGGCATAATGCTCTGAGCGATTCCATTCTAGGTTTCTGACTTTTCGCGAGTTTCGTTCTTTCTCTACCTTCCTAACCATGTTATGATCGTGCTCCTAGTTTCACCTAGCTTCTCGACATCCTGCAGAACACCTGGTCTGTCACTTAAAATAAAGTTACTTTGAATTTTGTCTTATCATTAGGGCTTTTCCATGTTCCTTTCCTACTCTTTCTTTTACAGAGAAGTGTGAATATTATGATCGGGTAATTTATCTTGTAGCAAGCAGTCTTGGTGATGCACTCTGGCTCTCCTTCACTTATTCAGGTGCGTAAGGCCCGGCCGGAACTTACAGAGCGGCGTAGACATGCCACTGTCCCTAAAGCGCAATCGTGTTCGAATATCTGTGGCGCGTGGCACTGCTGACCTGGCCGCGCACCGCTGATTTTGATTGTGCGCTCAGGATGACGGTGACGATGGTGTCGCTACAGGGATCCCCCCTTAGCGCGTAGCGCGTTAAGATGAGAAATAAAGGACGGATGTTGTGCGAAACAAAGAAAACTATGTACAGGTATGTACAACACTGGTGATGAGTCAGATTTGTCCGAGGTCAATGTCCTTATACTGTCCTAATCGGTCCATGGAGGATGTCCGGTGAGTGCATTTTCCTCGGGGGGGGGGGGCGGAGGGGGGGTCGCCTGGGAGTGGCGCAATGGTCGCCGGTGGAAACTAGCATCTTTCGGGGCGGAAGCTGCTAGCAGCGCCCAGAGGCGAGAGTGGTGTTCCCGAAACTTCGAATGCACTGTCGGGGCCACAAAAGCTGCCAAAGCGCCGGGATGACACGAAGTAGGAGAGTTGGGGGCTTCCGTTATTCACAGCTTTGTCGTTGCGCGGAGCTCGACCACTTGTGCGGCGTAAGTGGCGCCGTCGCCGTCGCGTTCGTCTGGGGATGGGCGACTGATGGGCCATTGACCGTCGTGGTGGCTAGCAGTGACGCTGCTTACGTTGTGTGCAGGCACGCGAGTCACGTTGAAGAGGGGTGAATGGCCTCCGAACTCGAACAAATCGTTGTCGATTGGGACGGTCAAAAAGTCGCCTCCACACGGCTTGTGACGGTCGCACTGTCGTGGAAGGGTTGGTTTGATGTAAAACGACGAAGCGGGCGCAAGGTGTACGGCGTTTGTGCGTTCGCGTGTAGCTCTCCTGACTCGGACCACAAGACACAGCGAACTCTGACGAAGGCCCAGAGGAAGGCGCATGAGGTGTATAGAGAGGAGCAAGACGCATGGAGTATTCCTCCTTCTGACTCACTGGTGCCGTCAGGGCTTTGTGCGTCACACGTTTTGGGACGTCTACCGTCACTCGCTCAGGGTTGGCTGACTGCTGACCTGGCCAGGCACCGCTGACGATGATTGCGCTCTAATGATGACGATGACGATGATGTCGATACAATCTCTTTAAGACCGGTGTTTACACTGTTTCTTGACTAACCGTTATCAATTTGTAAATGTTAATGGCAATAATTCGGCTTTTTCTCCAGTTATTTCAGTGGTTCCACAAGGTTCCATTTTTGAACCACTGTTGTTTTTATTATACATAAATGATTTACCAAGTAATATTTTCATCTATCAGCTTTTTCGCCGAGGATTGTGTAATATACAGAAAAATTTCCAGTGATTCTGACGCTATAGCACTTCAGTCCGATGTTGGCCGTGTTTTGCAGGGGTGCGAGGTCTGGCAAATGAAACTCAATAATAATAGTGTAAAAGCATGCGAGTTTCTCGAAGTAAAACCCATGAATCCTCTTACTCTATTAACAAGATACCTCTTGAAGATGTCCCGTCCTATACATACCTAGGCGTGCACATATCATCTACCCTGTCCAGGAAAAGTCACATCAACTATGTTATTAACAACGCCAATCGTACCTTATGGTATTTCCCGAGAAACTTTATTCAGGCTACTTCTTCTTTGAAATTGCTTGTCTAGAAAACATTAGTTCGTCCAAAACTGGAGTATGCGGCCACTGTTTGGTATCCGAACACGGCGTCCCTCTGTTCTGAGTTAGAAAGCGTTCAAAATCGAGCTTCGCGTTTTATTTTTTCAAATTATCACCGCACATCCAGTGTTACATCTATGAAAACGAGCCTATCTTTGCCTCTTCTTGAAAACCGCAGAGAAGTGTTTCGCTATTGCTTGTTCCACAAGATTTATCATTGTAATGTCATCCTCAGAAGCAGGCTATTGTCCAGTTCATCTTACATGTCGTCCCGGATCGACCATCAGCACAAAGTTCACGTTCCATCGGGTCGCACAAACCTGTTTCAGGATTCATTTGTCCCCAGCACTTGGGCAAGTTGGAATCGCCTTCCTTGGTCCGTAGCTGAAATCGGCAATGAGATTGCTTTTCGTTCAGCCATAACCAACCTGTTTTCATAACAAGCTGTTATTTGCAATGTTTATTGTTGCTTTGCCGCTTTTATTTGTATTACTGTGTATTTCCCACTCCCCTGTGTAACGCCTTCGGGCCCTGAGGGTAACTCCAATAAATAAATAAATAAATAAATAAAAAAATCTCTAAAGTGCATCTCCTCGGCTGTTGTGACGGCCTATTCCAATGTTTCCCCCTGACCTTTTTCCAGTTTGCTTCACATCTACTTTTGATATCAAACTATGCCATCACAATCGTAAACCGAGTTGTTACCTGTATACCAGCTACGTCCTCGTAAAAACTGTCTATAGCTTGATTATTCTAGCTAGACGTTGGCGCATAGGCTTGTAGTGTCTACAACGTGTATCGCTTGATTACCTTTATCACCATGACTGCGATTCTTCCGTATGTTCTGAAGAATTCCTGTATATTCTGTTCTATTTCGCTCTTGAATAAAATTCCCACCCGGAGCTGTTTTTTTTTTTCTTCAGGTCCTCGGTAGCACAGAGTATGCCCGCTAGGAGCTCCACGGAGCATTTGGTTCGTGTAACTTCACTTAACCGTACAATACCCTACCTAATATCAGAGATGTCCTTTAATGGTACTCCAAAGTTTTTTCTAGCTACAGAGGGTTAGTGCATTCAGATTTTCCAGGATCAAGTTCACAAATCAGGTAAACAAACATCAGTGCAGTGTTGTACGTAACGGCGTTCCAAGGAACGGCGTTCCTGGAACTAGTTCCTTTTTGGAGGAACGAAGGAACGCCACCGTTCCATTAAGGATCGGTGTAACTGTAACGGTAACTCGTTAGATTTTTGAAGGAACGGCAGGAACGGCGTTCCTGCCGTTACATCGCCAGGATTTGGCTGTTTTTGTTGCCAAAGCTCGAGTACAAAAATCACAAGTCGTCGTGTTTCTCTTCCTATAAGCTGCCCAATTTGCCCGCCCTTCAGCGGATTGTGCTTCCTCGAAGGTTAAAGGCAGAAAAATAACCACGCAGTGGTTCGCAGCTTAGGCTTGCTTTCATGCCGGTTGAGCTTACGTGGCGTTCGACGGGTGAACAGCGCTGCCGCAAGAATGCTTTTCACCTTTCATCGTTTGTCTGAGGTGGCCAAAATGCCCGTCTGGCCGATAGAATTGTTGGCGCCGCAGGTTCCTTGTGAAACCACCCCTTCTCTATATTGTCAGGGGTAATTACAGCATTAGTGCTCGCGAGGCGCGGGTGCGTTGTTGTCGGGGCAGTTGCGCTCGCTGTGAGGTCATTCAAAGGGTCGCCGGCTCTCAAAAGAGCTGGGCGCACCGCAGTGTCTCGGGATGTTGTACTGCTCGAAGTTACAGAGTACGCGCGCAGTTCGTCACGGCGCGGTCTGTCGCCGATCTGGCGGGAATGGGCCGACGGGAGTGCAAGGTGCTTTTGTATTGCAAGGGTCGTGTTGACAAAGGGCAGTAATTCTGTCACTGTTGGGCATATTTTCGTCGCGCGCCGTATGGACAATACCTGAGAGAGGCCACCCGAAGGTCAACTTCCAGCGCTCAGAGTTGCTGTAGTTGGTCGGTTTCAAGTTAAACCTGTGTTATACTTGTGCCTTGATGAATACCTAGAAGTTTGAGTGAGAGTGTTAGTGTGGATCACGTGATTGTTTGTGCACAAATATTTGGGTTTTGTTGACCTGGCCAATCAGCGGCCCAGTGTGTGTTAGTTAGAACTTAGTAGGTCCTCGAGGCTTGGTTTTAGTGTAATAAAACCGAAGTGGTTGGTGTTCTTGGACAGTCAGAGCGAGAACTATAAAGTCCATTTACAGAAGCTTGAGTCCGGTCGGTTGACAGAACCAGAGCGAACGCGGAGCCCCTCGTGAGTTAGCTTGGTTTAGCCAGAGAGAAGACTCTGGTTTAGCTGAGATAATTTAAGCATTTCTCTGTTTTTTATGTGAACTTCGTTTATCGGGGGCGCAGGAATCGCGCGGCGCCTGGACTGACCATAAGAGAGAGAGATAGCTGGTTTTTTTCGTTTAGTTTGAGCAAGTAGCAAGTTGGGTCTTCGTGGGTCTACCGGACATTTGAGAATCATCGAACGCCATCTTGCCTGCTCTGGCACCAACCTAGATTCTGTCGCCTGCTGCAATGTGTTTTCTTACTCGCAAATTTGTGCTGTACGATCCGCAACGCTTCACTTTTGTAACCCCCTTAACCAAATCCTGCAGAGGGTCCTGTAAAGTATTTTAAATAAACTGTAATATTGAACATAATGCACGAAATTTAATTACCTTCCTGCACGTGAGTAACTTTGTATTCACATCTGACGCGCAAGAACCTTACTGCGTCTATTACATGTGTTGCACCTATAATAGACGAGCACCAAAAACGCAGTTAGACATGTCCGGGGTTTGTGCGGTGCTTCCTGAAAAAAAAATTTGTCAGGGAGCGTTCCTTTGGATTCTTTTTATTTCTAGATAATCTGCTGCCGGCGGTGTTCATATTCGTATAATATACTTAGTTCGATTATAGTTTTAAAATTCGAACTCTATTTTACCTATCAGACCCTATATTTGAATTTAAAAAATCGAATGTAACGTTAAAGTAACGAACGTTCCAATTTTTGAACTGGAACTGGAACGCGTTCCTTTCGAAATAAAGGAACTTGTAACGGTAACTCGTTTTAAAATTGGGAAGGAACGAGGAACGAGGTTTCGTTCCTATTTTAGAGGAACGTGTACAACACTGCATCAGTGCTCGCAACTAGATGTTCGCTTGCAGATCGCCAAGTCACTGTGTTGCTCGAACGTGCAATCGAGTGAAAAGAAAACAATACAAAAACTATCGTGCGCTGAGAGACGCAAGCAAGAGGGTGCGAATTACCGACGTTCAAATCCCGAATTTTTTAATGATAATGTTTTAAGGACAGCTTTATTCCTGTATTATGGAGACCATGGCGAACCCTTAACGTAGTAATGATGCAGGTAACAAAATTCATACAGCGATGAAAGCTCTCGTGTCCTCGTTGGCAGCGTAAGTTCTCTACCATACCTGAGGTCAATGTTGTCAACATGAATTTTACTCATTCTGATAATCTCCGCGCTCCTTTAAGTCAAGACCATCCCGTTTCTGTTTTAGTTTATGCCTGAATTGTTTTATTTTTCATTTATTATAGAATTCTTTGAGCGGTAACGAGTTTTGACTACGCTGGCCGAACGTGTTTAATGGCACAGATTTCTCGATGTAATGGCGAATAACATTCCAAAAGATGCGATCCTGCCGCCCCATACGCTAACCCACAAGAACGGAAATGTTACCGCCCAAGTAGTCTATTCTAGCCACGTCGAGTGCTTGAAAAAAATCCTTGACAAATTGTGTTATAGGAGTATTTTCAATTTCGTCAGTATTTTTACAATGCGACGCGGTTACATCGTGTGACGATGTTTATGTATATACAAGATGGGAAACCGATGAGAGGTGGTGGCGTAGCAAACTTCTGGCCGATACGGGCACCAATCGTCTTCTTCGTCATCATTCACGAGCGATCACCCTACGCGCTCTAAGGTGCCTTGACCTCGTCGACTGCTATCCTTCTTTCAGAAGGGTATGTTACAGTATCAATATTATGCGAGTAAAAACAACTTGTGATCAGAAATACCCTCCTCAACTTGCAGCGTCTACTGCCGAAAATGTCAATAGGCAACAAAAGGTGTACAACGGATTGTTCTCTTGTGTTTAGTGTCGCTACATGTTTTAGGTCTCGAGGCCATCCAATGTTCAATATATTATCGTCGTAGGAGGAACATCCAAACCAAAGCGCCAGCCAGTTGATAAAAGGCAAATTACGATCACCAGAATTTAGCACTTTCTTTTTCTCAAAATTTGCGCGGTATTGTGCAATTGTCTGGGACAGCTGTGGTGTAGAAAGGTCGTGTTAAATGAAGATCCGTTTTTTAGTCTACGCCTGAGGCGGATTCCCTGGGCGGTATGAGGCGGGTAAGAGGGGCTAATGAAGCCTGTAGCGCCACTATACACATAGAATTCGGGTGTACCAAGAGGGGTCGCATGGTGCGAGAGGGAGTGCGGACTACTGGTGCACCCTCGACAGGACTGCCCCTAAAATGTTGCTGTGGGCGGGGCCACCAGCCGGCTCATCGCTGCAGTTTAGGAACGAGAGTAATTTGCTTGGGTAAGCATGATGGCTGCATAGTTTTTTGTGGATTGTGAGGTAATGTAGTGATGTATTCGCATTGGGTTTCGATGGCGGCAATGACAATGAAGATGTCTTCGGGGGTTATAGAAAGGATATGCGTTAGTAAGGTGGGTGTACGGAGTGCGCAATCATAGTCGCTCAAGGTAACTGCGTTGCCTGATTGGTGAGGATAGGCGGTGTTCCCTCGATAGGGCCGGGCGCCTGTGTCGTTGGAATACCTCGCAAACATCGTTGGAGGAGGAAGCAACCGCGCGCATGTCTTATGCCCATTTATATGGTCTGCATATAGCATGCGATTGGAGATGCTGAGATGTATGATTGAAGATGCCGAGAGATGCGTTGTGGTGCGTCCATGGATGTAGGGTAAAAAAAGACACGAAAACATGTGATCAGTTTGTCGCAATTCCCGCTCACGTTTCTGAGTTCCTCACGGCAAAACCAAACAGTTTACTGTGAGCAACCGCTCCCTCTTCTAATCTCAAGTTTGGCATGCAAAATCCCCAGCTTTGAACATATTTTTTAACTACCATTATACTAAACGAAGAATCTTCACAGCTTAATCAGTTTAAAGACGGCTACTAAGCTTCGAGTATTTTTGTGAGAAGCTGTGGCCCATAAAACGTTCATCATCATCATCAGCCGATTTAAGCCCACTGCAGGGCAAAGGCCTCTCCCATAGGTCTCCAATTGTGGGGGTCCGGTGCTAAAAGCGACCAAATTTTTCCCGCAAACTTCTTGATCTCATCTGCCCATATAACCTTCTGCAGCCCCCCGCCACGCTTGCCTTTCTAGGGATACACTCTGTAACCCTTAATGACCAACGGTTATCCTGCCTTTGCATTACATGCCTTCCCCACGCACATTTCTTATTCTTAATTTCTACTAATATTTCCTTAACACACCGTTGTTTTCTGACCCACTCAGCCCTCTTCTTATCCCTTAATGTTACATCTATTATCTTCCGTCGCATTGCTCTCTGAGTCTCGTCCTCAATTTAAGATGAACCCTATCAACCCTTTTAGTGAGCCTCCAAGTTTATGCCCCCCTAGTGGAGTGACCGTAATACGAAGCTACCATACGCTTTCTTCTTCAGGGTCAATGGTACGCTGATATTCATTATCTGAGAATGCCTACCGAATGCCCTCCATTCCATTCTCGTCCTGGTTATTATCTCTCGCTCATAGGTGGGATCCGAGGTCACTACTTGGTCTAAGTAGATATACTTGCATACCACAATCACTCCCTCGCTACCTATGTTAACCCACTGTGCTCTCCCGGGATCATTGAGCATAACTCTAGTTTTCTGCATATTAATTTTTATGTACACCATTCTCATCTGCTTCTCCAGTGCGATAAGCACGCTTTGTAATTGGTCCCGATTTTTACTTAGCAAGGCAACGTCATCTTCAAATCTGAGATTACTGAAGTATTCTTTATTAACCCTAAGCCCACCTGTTCCGAATTCAATGTTCTGAATACCTCTTGTAAACATGCTGTAAATAACAATGTAGAAATTGTGTCTGATTGTCTGCCGTCCTTCCTTATAGGTATTTTACTGATCTCTTTAAGGTGGGCTATCGTAACTGTGGACCCACGGTAGATGTCCTCCAGTTCTTCCTTAAGATGTTCTTCCTTAATGCTCGTTAACTGAATGATTCCGCATTGTATGAATGATTGCCGAGATTTCGAGCGAGTGAAATGCTTTATCATAAGTGATAAAGGCTATATATAGGGGTTGAATATCCTCTGCGGATTTGTCTATTACCTGAATGATCCTGTGAATATGGTCCATTGTCGAATAGCTTTTACTAACCCCTGCTTGTTTATTAGTATGACTGAAATCTAAAGTGGCAGAAGTTCTGTTAACGATTACCTTTGTAGGTACCTTGAAGGCGAATGACAGTAACTGATCTGCCTGTAATTGTTGAAGTCATTCATGTCCCCTTTCTTAAGGATTAGGATGATGCTCGCGTTCTTCCAAGATTTGGGTACCCTCTGGGTAATTACACAGTGGGTGTACCGGTTTGCCAAATTCTCTAGTGCAATTTCCCGCAATCCTTCAAGCTATCTGCTCTTATCTGATCCTCACCAAGTGGTTTGTTTTCTCTCATTTCTTTCAAAGCGTTGTTTACTTCTTCTGTCTTTGCTGGTGGGATGACTATCTTCTCTTAACTCCTTCCTCGTTGCGTATTATCCTGGATGTCGTGGCTACTGTACAGACGTCTGTGGAACTCCTAGGCTACTATAACTCTTATCCGTATTTGTGAGACATCGCCTTGCTTGTCTGTAAGTGCATACATCTGATTTTTCCCCATGCCTAAAAGCCACTTCACTGCTTTTAGGCGGCCTCTGTTCTTTACAGCATGCTTGATCCTCTACATTTTATACTTCCGTATGTCTGCTGTCTTTGCTCATTGATTAACTTCGAAAGCTCCGCTAGTTCTATTTTGTCGGCGGGGATGGCGATTGTCATGCTTTGCTGTTTCCGAAATAAATGTTTCCTCTCCTAGGAAAGTTTACCAGTATCGTGTCTAGAGATCCTACCTCCTACTTCTACTGCACACTCCGTGGTAATCTGCGGAAGTTTGTCGCTGGTTTTATATGTCGAAAACCCTGCTTCTTTGGTTAGCGCTGAATATTGGTTCTGCTGCGCGATCCTGAACTCTTCAACTTTCCGTGTTACTGTTAGTTTATTGATCTTCTTTCGTAGTTGCTGTTTATGGTTCCTTCTCAAATCTAACCTGATTTGAGATCTTACTTTGCTGTGGTCACTACACGTCACCCTTCCAAACAACTTGGCATCGTGCAAGACGCCACGGTCATCGCATAGTATAAAGTCAATTTCATTTTTATGCTCCCAATTCGGGCTCCTCCACGCCCACTTCCGTTTCTCCGGTTTACGGATGGTATTCATGATGAGTAGATTTTCCGTTCGGCGAACTCGACTTGTTGGTCCCCTCTGTTATTCCGCCACCCATACCATGGTGTCGAACTGTGTTATCATCAGCCTGCTTCTTGCCAACTTTAGTATTATGTCTCCTATAAGTACGGTATACTGCATTTTGACTTAGGCATTGCTGATTTCACATCTTCATAGAAGCGTTCAAATAGCTGGTCGTAGCGGCTGGATGTATGCGCATAGCCCTGCACGACCTTGAGTTTGTTCCTCTTATTAAGCCTAATGACAAAACTGGCTCCCTTTTGTTATTGCTGTGGTATTCTTCTATGTTGACAGCAATGCTTTCATTAACTAGAAATATCACTCCTAGTTCTCTTCTGTTCACTAGACCACGGTAACATAGGACGTGCACACTTTTATCGCAGCTTCACCGGTGTCTCTTAACCTCGCTAAGGCCCCTTACACCCTCTTTAATGCCCTCTAATTCCTCGCAGAACACCTGTAGACTCGCCTCGCTAGATGAAGTTCTCGCGTTAACGTTGCCAAGTTCAGGTTCTAGGGGCGGCCTGCCCGGATCCAGAGATTCTTTGCACACTCTCCTTCGTCACAGGTCAGGCCGCCGTCGTCTTTAGTTGCTTCGCAGCCGCTGGAGACTAAAGGCCATGGCTTAATTGCCGTATTTATTTATGGGAGGTTGTGGCCCTTACTACACCAGTGTGTCCAATCCTACTCTGATGAGGGAGTGCGTTACCGGATTTATCGCCCGGATCAAGCAGCACCCCAAGCCTCATCCTACAGTTTCATCAACACGAGGATGTTTTTTAATCCGGTGGAACTTGTGCGGCACCGGCACTCGAATCACGGTCTATTCTGTACGCGAGGCGGAAGCTCTACCTCTACGCCACCGCTGCATAAAACGTCATACACCCTTTCAACATGTTAAAGCCCCACCGTCCCAAATAGGGAAAGATTGTGTTTTGTTTAAATTAAATATGAACACTCCTAATTGGGGTAGTATGTTTCTTCGTAGCATCAGGGTTTTGCAATACAGAAAGCTTGTCTGCCACCTCATGAAGCTCGTGTTAAAGACGAACTTGGCTGTCATTTTAACAGCATTTAAAGTTTATTTGCAATCTATAATCTCTAAAAGACAGGGAAGGAATTATAGTGTGAGAACAAAAATACATGACCGCACATCTGCGAACGAACAGAAAATGTTGGCTTGGATTGGCTAAGCGACAAGTTTTGTAATAGTTGCAGCTCCAGTCTACAAAATTGAAACATCCTGCTTCGGTTACATCAGGAACGAAGATAGACGCCATCACGCCAAAATCGCATTCTCACACAAAAAACATATATACCAATAACAAATAACCCTTTAATAGTTCGTGGCACCATTTTTTATTGTAATAATGTTTGCAACGTTGGTTACGAAATCTTCGAAAAAAATTTAACAATACGTATGGGAACAGTTACATCAAACAATTGTTAAAAGTCTACCCTGAAATCACTGGGGGCCGGAGAACCTTGCTCATCTAGACAACGGCAAGGCATTGGATGGCGCCTAGGTTAGGTTTACGAGTACGCCTGTGTATACAAAAATAAAGTGCGAGGACCCCCACCAATAAAACTCAAGTCAGCCCATTTACAATGGCCATCCCTGTGTAAGGGCACACCGCTTTTTCTGCTCATGTCAGGAACTCGGGGCAGGAGCATCGCTATATGATAACTTCTAATGCGCTAAGCATGCTTGATGAAACAAAACGTTTTGCAGGCAGTAAGAGTTTCTTTTTGCCGCCGACACGAACGCCATATTTTACTACATAAGCCCCCAAACTTTTTCTTAGTTGGTTACTATCAGAGGCCGTTTTTTATGACAGGTGAATAAATTAGGTGTAAATTAAGGGGGAACTTCCTACCCATTGCTTTTTGAACAGCTGTGTGTGCGAGAAATAAATTGAACCCGCCGCGGTGGCTCAGTGGCTAAGGCGTTGCGCTGCTGAGCACGAGGTCGCGGGTTCGATTCCCGGCCGCGGCAGTCGATTTTCTGATGGAGGCGAAAAGCAAAAACGCCCGTGTGTACGAGATTTCGACGCACGTTAAAGATCTCCAGGTGGTCAAAATTAATCCGGAGCCCTCCACTAAGGCGCGCCTCATCGCCTGCATTGCGTCGGCGCGTTAAACCCTACAATCAGATCAGAGAAAGAAATTGAGCAATTTTTATGCCACATTTTATCCCCTAGTTTCTTCTTCACACGTCCACTTTTAGATTTTAGGTCTCCTTTACTAAGTGTTATGTTCTGAGGGTAGAAGAATAGTTCGAAAGACAGACACCTGGGGAGCGAGTCATTTTATTCCAATAGAGAACAACAAAACAAACTGGCAGTGCATATTAGTGACTTCTTATTTTAGAAATAGCACCCTGGAAGAGGGATTAAATGTGAGTAATTTGCATTTTTTTTATCACTGGAAGGCGGGTGCACTTGTCGGAGTAGGGTAAGCCTCAAATGAAGGCAACTAATCCATATGACATGCTCGCGCCGATACAGTACTGCTTTCTTACAAGAATACCAATATGTGGTGAATGGCAAAATAAATATGTTTGTTTTTCAAAACCATTATTATTAGTAAGCAAATTGCAATCAAGGCTGCATTGTGCTTAACTTGAACACATAGAAGCTGCGGTTTTTTACGCTTGGAGTAGTAACAGTTGCATGCTCTTATAGCTTTGGCAACATAAATACCTCTTCAGAAGTGTCAAAGAGCCGTTTGTAACGGGAAGATTGCGCCGTGATTTACAGACTGCTTAATCCCGCAAAGTTAGGATGCACACTTGTGAATTTTAACCACAAAGTAGCTGTTACATTTTTTGGATGCATTTCGTAAAATTCGTGCATCTTTTATTGACAGATCAATTCTACCGTCGTAGTTGTTGACTGGGAAAGAGGAGCGAATGGAACGTATCCGGACGCCGGAATAAACACTCCCATGGCTGGAGCAGTGATTTCACTCCTACTTCAAAAAGTTATAAACGAAACAAGTGGCGCCATACAGGCTGACAACATTACGCTTATAGGATTTAGCATGGGTGCCCAGGTTATGGGCTTTGCGGGTAGACATTTCTCAAAGACCACCAAAACAAAGCTTTGGCGGATTACAGGTAAGATTTATGTGTTTTGTACTAGTTAACTGGGACTTTTGACATAATGAACAGACAGTTGATTTACACTAATGCATGTGCTACAACATTTGATTAAAAATCACTTATGCAAAATGGAGTTTCCTAGAGTGGGCTTTAGAGGTTTCAGCTGCGGCCAATTATTTCATACCTTACCTGAGGATATCTGCCGAAAGGCGGAGGAAGTGCAAAAAACCACACATTCTTCTCTGTGCTCTGAGTTGATGGCTATCGCGGTAATTACCCGTTGGAGCACAGGTGGAGTACGCTACCCGGTTGGGTGGCGTGCACTGCAGAGGTATCACAAAGGCAAACTCTGTTATCTAGAGCGGAATTCGTAATACATATCTATTTGTGGTGCTAACAGGATCATCGTGCATCCCCAACTGCTGGTTACAAAAGCAATTATTTATAAAAGGTGGGCTTTCCGCATTCTGGTGAGGTGATTTACATTGTACTGCCGAAAGGCACCAGTGCCATTTTATGAACAAAGCCCCTCAGGCACTCTGGCTGTCGAACTCGCCTGTCTTCATCTCATAGTGTCACAATAAATCAAGTTACCAAAGGATGGTAAAAAAGGTGCAGAATTGAGAAAATCAGTTAAAATATTCCAATTTCATTTAAATTTAAAACACCGGAATAATCAGAAGTTAAGTGCATAAATAACATAAGTTTGTTGAATTCTGTCTCAAAATTCGATTCAAACGCTGAGTTTTTTCCCTTAAAGCACTATTCTTAGCATGCTGTGGCGTGTGACATAAGACGACGTATGGTCCGTATGTCACTCATTTATTGCTTAAATCATTTTCACCCACCGCCTCAGTAAGCGGGCCATTGCTGATCCCACCGGCGCTTCTCCGGGCCCAACCAACACGCGCGGTGTGCAAAAGAAAGACTTACAGTACTTGAATACACATATACACTGCATGTTTCGCCCCTTGCCACGCTTCAAGTTAGTGGACATGCCCCGGGAGTTTTTCTTCTGGTTTTGTATTGGATTATTCTGCAGGGTTGAGCGTATAGGAGGTGTTCATAAGTGTGGAATGCATGCAGGGAACCTTCTGTGTGCGCCGCCATATGCGTGGCCAAGCGTCTGTTGCTAAAGCGACGTTGTGCGCATGGCCAGCAGATCAGGCACCCCTCTTCTCCTCCATGCTTTCATGGCTGCCAGGCAGGCCGCGGACCGTGACGTGAGGTTGTGTTTTCGGTGAAGGCGTGTGCGAGTGATTCGATAGTTAGTTCTGCAAAACAGCGTTGGTTGCGCGAAAAGTCGTGGTTCCGCTATGAGTGTGACAACCTGCCTGCAATTTAACCCCAAGCTCTGCGCACATCTACGAGCGAGTGCGAGTTGGTCGTGGCACAAAGGTTGCAACGTGAGCGCAGTGGTCCGTTTTACATCAGGAACTGCATCATTTCCAAACTGTTACCGATTGAACGCAAAGTACTACCTCGACACAAATTAATTGTTGAGTGAAGCGCAGTGTGGTGTACCTATCACCAGAAGCATATGAAATCACCGCCGCAGATCAGCTGATTGCCAGTCACCGCACTTTAATGTCAGATGTGAGTTGTTTTGAGAGCGTGAAACATTTAGCGCACGAAAAAGCCATCTCT
The DNA here is from genome assembly GCA_013339765.2 of Haemaphysalis longicornis. NCBI lineage: Eukaryota > Metazoa > Arthropoda > Arachnida > Ixodida > Ixodidae > Haemaphysalis > Haemaphysalis longicornis. The sequence goes on from CM023452.1 coordinate 160,088,276, forward strand.
ACTTCGACGTACGTGTGAAAAACTTCTCCGAAGAAATTATTCGTTTTTTTTACTCAAACACGTATTAGAGGGCACTTACCATACATGGATATAGTGCGGGTGTGGTTGCGTGGACATCCGCGACGGCCGCCAACTGCAGCGTCGAACTTTTGCGCGCCGTTCGCAAGTGCAGTTTCATCCTCCGGTGATGCGAAGTGCTCGAGGGCAGGTAAAACGCCACCACATAGTGTGAATGTGAATAATAATATATCTGTTGATGCCACTACTGATAATCGGGTTGAAACGCAGCAGAAGATGGAAGCTGGTGTTTTTTTGCGAGATGCGGGCGAAAATCACATGCACTGGCACAGTGGCCACGGACATGGCGGTATTCCCTGCTGCCAAGCGAAAAAATCGCTCCGCTCGCTAAACTTTTCAATGAATACCACCTATACGGGCGACATAGTTTGTAGGCACCTACAGAAAGTTTATATGGCCCAGGGGTGTGTCGTCCTTACAGTGCTGTTTCACAGAGGCCTTCCTGGCCGCCGTGAAATTCTTGTGCAGGCAGCTGTAAACATTCTTCGTGTAGTCAACATGAGACCAAGGTGGCACTTATACTGGATAATGTAACAAATGTTCATTTGAAATTTGCTGGTATCGGAATAAACAGTGCTGTCACTTTTATGAAAGTTGTGGACACAATACCCGCTGCCGGTAATATAAAAAACCCCGTCATCTCATCCTTCGTATCATAACATAAAGTCTGCCACATCTGTTAAAGTCACTTTGCCGTCGCTAGGTTATGTCCGTAATGGCAATACGAATTTAAGCATGTGTCACATGCCTGTTATTAAGTGTCCATTATAGTCCTGCTTGTGCTTTGCCGTTCAATGTTTGTCATTTTCCCCTCATAGAACCCCAGAAGTAGCGTATTGTTGAAATAACAGGTTTTTCTTCCGCTTCCTGAGTTAGTGCTTCCTGATGGGATCCTGACGACAAAACCAAGCAAGTTCATGTAGGTTATGAAACTACATCTTTGCCTAAATATAAACCGAATATATTGCCGCGAACGACTCCTTTTTTGTTTAGTTACACTTGTTACTAGTGCATGGCCACGCTCGGTTACCTTGGGTTCCATGCAAAGTGCTCGCATCTTTCTAAACGGGCGTGCCGCATCGGAAAGGTTGATAGGAAAATGAGAAACATTTATCGGTCTCTTTTTGTCTCAGCGAAGGTGCTAGTGACCTAATGTGATGTTTTTTTTTTTTAATTAGTCCACAGCAGATACATTCGTTGAAAGGAAAAGCCGTAACATCCGCTTCTCCGACGAGCATATCTGCACATCAATCTGGTGACTGCTTCTTCGACACTTGTGTATTCTTTGAGCTTAGTACGGAGCACAATTTCGCATCAAATAATGTTAATTTCTGCAAGAACTTCGCTGCCTTCTTTAACCCACCGCAGTTTACATGACTGAACAGTAAACGCAGGGACCGAATCTTAAAATGAGTAAATCGATAAACTTGTATCCTATAAGCATTTTTTCAAATATTCCTATGTCAGCCGGCAAGGGCTACGCACAGGAATTAAGAATGAAACAAAATTAGCGAGTTAAAAACCTCTGGAGCATGCTGTACCTAAGCATTTTCTGTGTATCTGCTTAAAGCAATTAAGACCCATTCGCCTATAGGAAACGCGCGGCCGTTGTATGGCACTACCATCGCTTCAGCGAACACCGCCGCCTGTGGCGAACCGCTCGTCACTGGAATGCCTCAGGCGGTCAGCGCAGCGTTGTTGTGCGAGGCTTTCTGTCGTTCTGCTGCAGTGCGCCTTGCAAAGCGTAGATAACCACAAGGGCTGTTTTCAGCTCGGTGAACCTTGAGCGTGGAAATTACCTTTACGAGGCCTGCCATGCGTGTGATTAACGCCCATACTGAGTAATTACAAATAGCAGACGACGCTCAATTCGCCAAGCTGGAAGTCAAGCTGGAAGTAAAATCTCGTTCCCTCGTACAAATGTTTCGTTTCTGCACGCACTTTCGTGTATCAAGGAATATATTGCAGCTAAACGATTTCAGAAAGCCGTTGTGTCCAGCCAATCCAGGAATGCTGCGGCGCTGCCTTTGGCAATTGATGACGAAACGACGTCGTGCAGAAGCGAAAGACGCAGGGGGGGGTGGGGAGTGGGAGGGCGGGTGCCTTCTGAGAATTAGCCTAAAACAGAAGTTGCAACGCATGACGCTTCCGTAACTTCAATAACTACGGTAGAAACGTGTTTATTTTCACAGAAATGCGCTTACTACAGTCGTCGGAAATCGTTTTACAGAAGAAATACCGCACGATAGTAGAACGTTATTGCATGTCATGGGAAAGCATTGCTTTACAAGAACTGCATTGGTTGCTGGCTAGTCGGTTAATGGTTTTTTAAAAAAACAGTTCATGCGTGCCTGAACGACTACAGACAATAGGGTGCCGAAAACATGTTCGAAGTTTCTCAACTGAATACTGTGGTAGTTTTCAAGCTGCCACCTACGCTAGAAAAATCACGCACTGTTCCGCCTAACGACGAACGCAATGCTTCCTAGAGTGGGTTTCCTTGGTTGCCTTCTCGATTTAAACTTTGACTAGTTGAGCTTCAAATTTACCAGCACGCATTTGGGTTGTTTGATGGCAGCGTCTTTGTCTTTGACCGTTTCCCGTTCGATTTTGCACGAAGCAACCTTCGCGTTCAACCATCGTAGTCGTTAAACCGAGAGCTGGATGGCTTTTTTGTTTCATTCTGCACTTCCGTGCACCCCTCTCCAATTCCAGACTACATCCATTGTGTCGGAAATGCGTCTGTGCTGGAGGACTCTGGCTGATGCACCCCTGTTTAAGGCCATTAGTCGTGCATTTGTGGTTTCTTCACAAGGCATTCCACAATTTCGGTACCCCGTTACAGAATACTTAAGTATTAAAAAACACAGGCCTACTGCCACATTTTTTTTTTACTATCGGTGTCAGCCTTTATTATAGGAAGTTGTAAAAGGGGAAGTGGACGGGGATGGTTTGTAGCTTCGACTTCATTAAAATGACCGCTACAAATTTGGGAGTTCCGCTTCTGTTCTCAGGCTCCCCTGCTGTCACAGTGTTGCTCACCAAAACAAAGCTTGCAGTTACAGAAATAGAGTTAGCTTTCACAGCATTTCCACGGCAACACGGTAATCGATCTCGAACGTAAGCGCTTTTCTCTTCAAAGCAGACGTATCGAGGTATCCCAGCGTTAAGGCTCACGGCAAAACCGTTGTCATTAAAATCAGTGAAGATAATTTAAAGTGGTGGACATGAATACCTATATTGCAGCTTTTCTCCTTCTCAGATGGCGTGGAGCCATACACAGAACACTGCGAAAAGCACTCACATGAATGTAGCCAATTCGACAAATTTTCAAGCGTCAAATAAGTTTACGTAGCCGTTAGTCCATTTAAGCAGAAATGAATACTAATAATAGTAGTTTTATTCGATGTCAGAACGCGTGGAGACAAAATTAGATCACAGCAAGAAGCGCTCATATCATTGTAGTTGATACGCAAATTTGGAAGTCTCGTGCAAGTTTATGTATTTGTTACTTACAGAATAAATACTGGGAAATGTCAAACTTCCATACCCAGGTTGCGACGACACTACACTTAAGAACAGAAATGGGTTTTATGTCGGGGGCTATAGGTTTTCAATTTTAACTTGTGCTTCGTATCTAAGCAATATTCCTCATCCACATTTCGGATAGCAAAGGTAAGAATTAATTTGAATTTTCAGCTGAGTTACTGGTTACTACATTTATTCCGCTACTAAATAACATGCCAGAAGACTGTGTTGAAAGGCCGGTCCATGTGTACATATATTTCTGCCTATATATTCAATAAACACAATTTGAAGTGATTTTTGTTTTGCCTTTACCGAAACTAATTACAATAACAACAGGAGCGCTCCGAGCATCCCACAACGTTTTTTAAAGTCAGCACGACAACAGCCAACTTTCAGAAAAAAAACTTTGTCGCTTTTGAACTAGCTATAACCAAGTAGTCATGAAGGTTTATATTCTGCACAGGAAAATACTTAAGAAGCATTGTTTATCAAGTTAACTATATTTTTTCTGGCGTTTAGGTCTTGACCCAGCCGGATGGTTGTATGAAAATACGGAGGCAACGTTGACAAAAAATGATGCAGAATACGTGGACGTGATACATACGGACGCTGGAAGCATTACTGATTTCAGAATAGGCCTTAATCAGTCCGTTGGGCATGTTGACTTCTACCCTAACGGTGGAACTGTACAAACTGGCTGCAAAGGAAGCCCTAATTTTTTCTACACTGATTACATGGGTGAGAATATGACATTTTAATGTGTTATTATCGCGATGTTTGATATTTGATATATGAACCAAGTGTGAAGCATTTTACCTGTTTATAGAAGGAAAGTGGTACATTTTTATGTTGGGTAACAGCTCCACGTTCGCCAGTTTGTATATACCTATTTTGCTATTTGTTCATGATGATGATGGTTGTTGCCTAATGACGCACGGGCAATAACAGAAAAGAACGCCAAGGATGAATTATTTCGAAAGTGATGTAAGTAACTACTGAACTGAGTAAATACTAAAACCTGTGAGTAACAGTAAAAATGAAATGGAACAAACGGCAACTCAGATGACTGTTGTATAGCGCCTCTATGATCATGCGTGAAAAGACTGGTGCTACAAAAAAATTATCTCCGCTCAAACCTTAAAAACAGGTTGTGCAGAAAACATTGGTTGTTCGGCTAAAATGTATGATGGGTACAAAGCAATGCGTCGTCTTCGGAGGTCTGGGAAAAGTCTGTGTCGTGTTGTGTCAAGCGCCTTGCATGTGATTAGTAGGTGGACTATACATAGGCACTTCTCAAACCTGCTAATTACGGGTCTTGAAGAACCAGTGAGCTGGTGTGAGGGCGTTATATGTGTGTGGCCTATCCGTAGCTTAGCGAAGGCGACTTCAGTGTTTCTGTTGTCTGAGTTAGTTGTGTATCATTCAAGGCGTGGCTTTATTGCGGGTAGGTAATTGTCTGTTGACTCCAGTGCGATTGCCATGTGTTACAGAGCTATTTTCGGGAGTGTGTCTTGAGCTCGGTGTATGGTACTGCTGGTATGTCGACTGTATTCATGACGGCTGACGCAGCAGCCATTTGATAGGCGACCTCATGGCCAGGTATTCAGCAGTGCCCTGGTACCCAGCATACAGTTATTTCAAGATTTATATGCAGTGATTAAAATCTTTAAAAGAAGATTGATCGCATAGTTGTTTTGGGCTTTTTAGATGACAGTGCCTGCACAACGCTTAGGAAATTTGTGTACACAATGGACTTGGGAATTTTGTGTTGGATTATGTTATTTGAAACGAGCAACATCCCATACGCTTCCAAAGTGTGAATAGTGTTAACAAAATTTATTGTTTTACTGGCACTAAAATTTGGTCTGTGCGCTGCACAAGGGGAGTAGAAGCAGCATCCGATGTGTCGCTGAAGAATTCGGCGCACCTGTGCTTGTCCTGCAGGAATACGAAGTGCTGCAAAATTGCACTCCGGGGTAACCTATTTTCTTCTACTTAGGTGATATAGGGCAGAGATGCCATGGTGTATTGAAATTATTGATGGGTGCTTTATGTGCGTCTCCCAGAGGGACCTTGAGTGCTGAAGCCTCCTCCCTCACTCTAAGAGAGACAGGTAAAAAATAGATGGCCTATTTAAAAGGGTTGTAATTGTGATGGGTCATTAAATATTGGATTAAAAGGGTGGTTGGTGGGACACAATTTTAGATTCATACAAAAAGTCAACATACTCAGGCTGATACTCTAGGCACCATTTGTAATAAGGTATGTCCTCACTTGCGGCGCTCCGCGCGCGCCGCGCCTCGCCGCGCGCGCTCAAACGCCGCCGCTTTTTGAAGGCCACACTACAGGTACGTCCTCACTTGCGGCCACTCTACTGGGAGCGCCCGCACGGCAAAAGCGGCGGCGGCGGCGGTGCAAACCGGTCCTCTCCCGCTCCGACGAGGGAGCAGGGAAGAACGGATCTGAGCACTCGCCGTCTCTCCACGCCGGCCAACCTCCCCGAGGTGAGCTCTCACTTCGCAGCTCACGTGACCCGGGCGCTGATTGGCTCGTTGAATTTTCAACGAGCCAATCCTTGCGCGGCAGAGGAATCTGGCCGCGATAGGGCGTTTTGCGGCGCGCGTTTTTGCGCGCGCGGCGCCTCGCGCGCGCGGCGCCGCAAGTGAGGACGTACCTATTTAGGGCTCCCTGTTTTCGGTGTTTATTTTTTTAAATCGGCGGGTGTTTATTGGAGTTTATATTTCTGGCGTAAATTCGGCGTTTATCGGAGTTTATTTCCCTTAAATCACCAATTCTCCGATATTCGGAGTTTTGCATTATTCTCAAAACCCAAAACCTTAGATCAATTCATATCTGAATACTGAAACATGAAAACACACGAAGCACATTTTCTTTTTTCTAGAAGGTTTCAATGCACAAAAACATATACGCACAAGCGAAATACTTGAACACAGAACGCCTGTATTTGTGCGTATAACAACCTTACCTTAAAGCTTGCTGTCATACACGCCACCATACTTTGCGAGGTTGCTGTCAGTGATCGAAGCGCGCTCCTTCCGATTGACGACTCTCAGCTTTGAAAAGGCCCGTTCAACGTTAGCGCTAGGAACAGGAAGCGCCAGAAGACGCAGCGCGCAGAGAGAAAGCACTGGCCACTCGACATTGTGAAGTCTCCAAAACGACAGGGGTTCAACAATGTTACATATCTCATAACACTGATAGTTCGCAAAATCACTCAGGTGCTGGCTCATGTCGTCAGTTTCAAGAAGCACTAATTGAAAAATAGGCGCATAGATTTCGAACGTGCAGGGCAGCTCATGCTTCACATTTGGATTCCCAATTTGCACACAGTACCAAAACGATTTTTTGGTGTACTGGAGTTGATCGCACAGGTTTCTCTCAGATATCTGTCTCCACTTTTCGGCGACAGCAGAGTAGTATCCGTGAAAGCCAGCGACAGTCGTTAAGCGGTCATTCTCGTCAAGGAGGTCTAACAGACTTCTGACATCTGATGCGAAAACCTCGGTTGGATCACGCCATTGAGTGGTGAGTGCGAGCAAACGAACCCCAGTATGGGATAAAACTTGGTGTACCAGGGTACTCTCTGCCTCAAGTTATTTAATGATTGAGAGCATGGCACACGAATTGGTCTTCAGAAACCTTATCTTGACAAGCAATTCATGCACAGCTTGAGGTGATGAAATAAGGCTCTTGAACTTCTCACACTTCGTTCCCTTGGCTTCGTCGCTTCTCAAAAAAGACAAAATTTTGCGCCAGTAGTCCAAAATATCTTCTAGAGCTTCATAAAAAGAGAACCACCTCGACGGACATACGGTTTTCAGCGACTTGATGGTCATGCCCATGGCGAAGCACACAAGACCAAACTTTCGGCGCAGCTCCCGCGATGATTTCAACAGGGCAGGAAAGTGCACAACAAAATCGTGAAGTACGTTAAACGGGCTCGTCCTGATTCCTTCCTCCAGAGCGTTGTTGTGTAGGTGGCACGGATCTTTGAAGTGAAGCGCTTTGAATTCGGGGTTGGAGAGTTGCAAGTCTTTGGGAAGCTTCTGCATGTAGGAGGCTGAGTCGGAGCACAATACAGCTGTGTCACCTAAAGCCTTTCCAACCTTCTGTAGGGCGGTTTGCATCAACATGGCAGTTGATACTGCTACACTGCTGAATTCTTTGCAAGTCTATCATGAGGGTTCTACGTCCAGGAAGCTCGTCATCATAGAATGTTGCAAGCACCGCCATGGCCGGACGTCCGCGAAGTTCTGGCGACTCGTCGATGGTGACGGAAACTGGCTGGTCTTTCATGAAAGAGCTTATCATCGCAAGGTCTTTGTCACTTACCTTATGTAGGTATTTCCGATATAGTTGGTCACTACGTGCCTGACATCGTGCGTGCCGCCGGAGACTTGCTTCGAAAAAGGCTGCCAAGAGGTCCATCAGCCTGGTGCAGCGGAATCCCAGCATGACAGAGTGCACGGCAAAACTGGTGCGGGATGTCATTCGCGTCTTCTCTCTTTGAGCGGTCCCGAGTGATGCATTCTTCCAGCTAACTTTGCTGTGGCGACTTGCCTGTGAGATAGGAATAACAAGACGATGTGAATAAATCGGACTCCGACAATGCAAGTCTGTTTAGACCCTGGCATACAAGTAAGCGTGCACGACAAAACCGCGTGAAACTGTACGAAACATGCTACATTCACTCTCACGTAGCCGTAAATTCAAAGCACCAACAATTCAGCAAGGACTTACTTGTGTCCGGACGGCGCGTCTTCATACGGACGTGGCGCTGCGATTGTAAATGCTCCGCAATTCACACGGCGCCCTTGCCGTTGGCAATGCTAACTGTCACACGAAAAAGCTTGCAAACGATGACTCCTTCAGAGGACGTTGACTCTTCAAAATCACTATACTCCTTTACGTAGTCGTTGCAAAGCTTTTGTTTCCTTCCCATTTTGCTTGCACGAAATTTCTGTTGACGCGCTACAGAAATGGGTCATGTGAGCATGCCACGCTTTCCGCTAGCAGGCTTCCCGCGCTTGACCCTCACTGCCGTGGCTGTCTGAAACTGTTCTCTATCGCCCGCTCGTGCGAGGAAGAGCAGACCAATCACAGACACCCAATGCGCCGCGCGCAAAAGCGGGCGGCGAATAAGGAACCGGGCGGCCGTTGTATGGCACCACCGTCGTTTCAGCGAACAGCGCCGCCCGGGGCGAACCGCTCGTCAGTGGAATGCTGGTGGCGTCAGCGCAGCGTAGTTGTGCATGGCTTTCTGTCGTTTTTCTGCGGTGTGGCTTGAAAAGCATACGTAACCCCACGTGCATTTTTCAGACGGGTAAATCTTGAGCGTGGATGTGACGTTTACGAGGCATGCCATGTTTGTTATTTACGCCCATACTCAGTATTTACAAATAGCAGAAGACGCTCAATGCGCCAACCTGGAAGTCAAGCTGGAAGTGAAAGTTCGTTGCTTCATGCAATTTTTTCATGCCCGCATGCAGTTTCGCTAACCGAGGAGTATATTGCCGCTAAATTCTCCCACAAAGCCGGTGTGTGCAACCGATCTAGGAATGCTTCGGCGCTGGCATTTGGCAGTTGATGACGAAATGGCGTCGACGCCGTGCACAAGCGAAAGACAAAGTGGGGGGTGTCATTCGAAGATTTACCTCAAAACAGAAATTGTGACAGAAGACGCTTCCTTAACTTCATTACCTACGGCTGAAACGTCTTTATTTTCACAGAAATGCTCTTACTACAGTCATCGGTAATCGTTGATAGAATAAATACCGCATGATAGTAGAACGTTATTGCTTGTCGTGGAGAAGCATTGCTTTACAAGAATTGCAATGGTTGCTGGCTAGTTTGTAAATGGTTTTTGAAGAACCAATTCCTGCGTGGCTGAAGGACGCCAGACAGTAGGGTGCCCGAAACCTGTACTCACCTTCACAACTGAATGCTGCTGTACTCACCTTCACAACAAGCTGCCACCTACGCTTGAAAATCAAGCACACCTCCGTTTAACGACATGGTTTAGTGCAAAGCTCTATCGTATGGGTTTCCGTTGCCTTCTGGATTTACACTTTGACTAGTTAAGCGTCGAATTTTATCAGCACGTAGTTTGGTCTTTTGATCGCAGCGTCTTTGACTTTGACCATTTCCCATTCGATTTCGCACGAAGAAAGCTTTGTGTTCAACCATCATAATAATTAGACGGAGGTCTAGATGATTTCGCTGTTTAATTTTGAACTTCCATGCCCCCTCTCCAAATCTAAACTTTTTCCAGCGTGTCGGAAATGCGTCTGTGGTGGAGGACTCGGGCTCATGCACTCATATTTGAGGCAACTAATCGCGCGTTTTTGGTGTCTTCACCAGGCATTACACGATTTTTTTAGATACTCCGTAAAAAATATTTAAGCATTAAAAAACACCGGCTGACGTTAACACTGCCACATTTTTTAACTATCGGTGCCAGCCTTTATTCTCCGCAGGTGGTAAAACGGGCAGGGAAGGAGGGATAATTTGTAGCTTGGGCTGTTGAGTTGGTGAATAACTTTGGCTCCTGATCAAATTACTATCACATCTGTGGGATTTCCACTTCATCTTTCAGGCTCCCATGCTGTCACAGTGTCGCTCACCAAAACCGAAGGTACAAAGCTCACGGTTACAGAAAGCGTAAACTACCGCAACATTTCTACGGCTACACAGTAATCCATCTCGTATGCAGGTGCCTTTCTATTTAAAGCACACGGATCGAGGTATCGCAGCGCTAAGGCTGGCATGGAAACAGTAGTCATTGAAACCAGTGAAGATAATTTAAAGAGATAGAAATGAATTCTAATATTGCTAATAGTTTTATTCCTACTCAGATCGCGCGGAGCCAGGCGCAGAGCGCTGCAAAAAGCGCTCGTGTCAATGTAGCCCTTCCCCAACCTTACAAGCATCCAATAAGTTTGCGTATCCGTTACTCCATTTAAGAAGAAAATACTAATAATAGCAGTTTTATTCGTACTCAGAACGGGTGGGGCCAAGCGCAGATCGCTGCAAAAAGCGCTCATGCCATTGCAGCCGATACCCACTTTAGACGCGTCCGACAAGTTTACGTAGTCATTACTGCATCTAAGAACCCAACACATCTGTCTAGACTTCGTTTCATCTCACATGTCTGCTCACAACGCCACCAAAACATACAAGCACCGAAGCAAACACGACAAAAAACAACGTGGACTGTGTAGTCCAATGCACCCGCTCATTCCACTGACGAGGGGAGCGCCGAGTGGTGGCGCCACCCGTCCAGCTGCCCGGTCCCTATAGATGTTGTCTGGGCGCCCTAGCGCCGCTGACGCCTGGCGCGCCTTAGTGTCGCCACTGGACCGTATATCAAGAAGCCATCTCGCGCTCCCGGTGCCCGTGCATTCGTTGACCTGTTGATGTCTCTGGCTTCGTGCACGACAATGTCGTTATTAAATATGCGATGGTTGCGGTCTCCGAGATACTGTCGACGCGCGGTAAACATTACATCGGTCAAACCAGAGGATGTATCAATGAGCGTTTAGAACTTGCCCTTTCGATAAAGAACGGAACCAGGCCGTTTTGGCCCTTGAAATCGGAGTTTATCGGATAAATTCGAATTGTCGAAAATGTTACCGGCGAATGTTTACCGGATTTTTTCGTGTAAAACCGAAAACACGGAGCCCTACACAGATTCTCGACAGCGGTAGTGCGGAAAGCGCGACATGAAAGGCGAATCCCGAGATGCAGCAGTAGGTCGAGCATTCTCAGTGCTGTTTGTATTGCCGACCCATACACGACACTGCTGTAGTCGAGCTGAGACCCTAACAAAGAAGTATAGGGGAGCAGCAGGAACTGTTTGTCGGCCCCATAAGATTTGCGTTAGAGGACCTTCAGGGTATTCATTGTTTTTAAGCATTTGCATTTCTGGTATTTGGTATGTGGGATGAATGTCAGCTTTCGTCGAGTAAAATACCTTAAAACTTGGCGTCCTTGTTCACAGGAATTGAGACGCCCTTGAGAGTAACGTCTGGGTTTTCGTGGAACCCACGCGACCTGAAGAACACAACACACGAACTTTTTCCAGGATTCAGTTTAAAACAATAATTGTCTGTCCAACTGCTCAGTTTGTTGACACCAATCTGGACTTGACGTAGACAGATTGGGTAATGGTCTACATAGTGTCGCATCATGACGGCGATTACGGTAGAAGGTGTTGATTTCACCCAACCGGCCAAACCGCTTCCGTTCACTGGCTGGCCAGTCACTGTTAATTACTAACAATCACTTTGGCTAGTCAGTGAGTGCAAGCGGTTTGGCCGGTTGGGTAAAAGTCAGGACAGACTGCTCCCATCCAGTAAAGCAATTCTGGCTGGTGTCGTTTCGCAACTGCAACTGATCAGTCTCTCTTGATTTTACCTATTCGGAGAAACCGCTTCGGCTCAATAACTAGCCGCCGTCGCTATAAATAATTAACCGTGACTCTGGCTTCGCTTGGGTGAAATCAACTACAACTGCTCCCCTGAGCGCCATGATGCGGCATTAATTAGACCGTTGCCCCTAAATTGACACATTACCAGATTTAGAAGGTATCTAGACGTCGTCTACATACATAGTATAATATTTTGTAGGTGGCAGTGTTTCCCAAGGGACCTCATCTTGACTAAAAATCGTGTGCAGCCCGAAATGCCGCCTTGATCTACGCCGTTTACTTGAACCTCGGACAATGCTTAACCAACTCTCACACGAAAGGTTCCCTCCGACATATAGCTACAAAGGGTTTTCCACAGGTTTCCCGGAACACCCATTGATTTGAGGTCACTAAGGATGTGGTAAGGCCAATGTTTGTCATAGGCTTTCTCGATGTTGAAAAACACCATAAGCCAATGAATACCCGAACCCGACTGGTGGATCTGAATTCCGAGCACCAGCAGCTCTTGCTTTGCAGGTATTGCGGCTGAACAATTCTTAAATTCACAGTTAGCTTTGAAGGCTAACGTCCTCCCCGCCTTATTAGTCACTTGTACTTAGCCAGACTTCTCAGCTGAACTTAGCCAGACTCCTCAGTGGCTAAGGCGTTGTGCTCCTGAGCACGAGGTCGCGGGATCGATTCTCAGCCGTGGAGCCCGCTTTTCTGGTGGAGGCGAAAAGGAAAAACGCCCGTGTGTACGAGATTTCGGCGCACGTTAAAGATCTCCAGGTGGTCAAAATTAATCCGGAGCGCTCCACTACGGCGCGCCTCATCGCCTGCGTTGCGTCGGCGCGTTAAACCCTACGATGAATCAATCAGCTGGAATTTCCAGTCCGGCTGATTGCGCAAAGGCATAGAAGAGATAGAGGGCTTGCTGCAGATGACGACAGTGCAAGCCGAGGTCTCGGTTTGTAGACCACCGCGTGACATCGTCCCCGTAGATAAGACATTTAACACAAGGGATGTCTTGTAGCTTCAAAGCCAATGGTGCAAATGCGATGTTTAACAGTAAAGGCGCTATCACGGAACCTTGCGGTACCACACGGTTCGATTCGAACAGCCCAACAGGCTCTCCGCCCACTAGTATTGAAAACGTCTTTGAGCACAATAAGGAGTGTACCACTTTGGTGAGATAAAGGGGAACCCCCCAAAGCTCCATGTTTCTAGGTATTATTTTGTGTTCCACGTTGTCATAAGCCTTGGCAATGTCGGTAGCCACCACTCTTCACACAAGGTCGCTGTGACGTGGAACAAGGAAAATGTCCCCAGCCAGAACATACAGGCCGTCCTCAGTACCCAGGTGCTGTCTCAATCCAATCTGAGCGGGATGGACTCCTCGATGACCTTGCACTTGAACCGCCGGATTGCAACTCGGAGCGGAGGAGTCCTCACAGAGGCGGCTCGGCGACTTTAGGCGCTGTTCTACAGCCGCGCTTACTCTACCAGGCACAGTTTCATAGACTGACAGCACAACAATGTGCGAGGCTTGAGGCTATCATCAGAGACGCCGTGCGCACCATCACGCAAGTGCTCATTTTACTCCGATTCCTATCTTAGAGGAGGACGCCCAGCTAAATACTATCACGGTGCTTGTAAATCAGCGTGAAAAAGCAAGAAAGCTCAACCGTGTTTATATACCTATGGTAGGAGCGCTCCATTCATGTTTCGGTAAGAAGCCTCCCAAGACTTCAATCATAGATTACCTTCCACCGTCGCGCTATGCAGCAATAACAACCAATACGACAACGAAGCTTTTCCGCTGTGAACAGCCAGCGCAATCTCAGATACCACAGTTCCCGAAGGTTACTGTGTATTGTACGCAGACGCAGCCCTTTTCCGCATGGAGGACGGATTCTTCTTTCGTAAGTTCCACACACTCAGAACTGAAAGGCTCACGCTGTTATACCACCGACACACCAGACCCACTGCTACTGGAGCTCCAGGCTGTATAAGACACAATAAAAGCTTCAAGTGCACTCCCTAGTATCAAAGAGGTGCATATATAGACCTGTGAAGAACCTGAAACAAGTGAAAAAGACTCCTCTGATCTGCCAGCATGTTCACAGCCTCCCCATAACAGCACAGCTAATGGTACGGGTACACTGGGTACAGGGACACGGTCACAATTTCTTAAACCAATTAGAGGACAATCTTTCGCACTCTCCTCCTCCACCTGAATCTGAATCCGCCCCTAGCCCTCTTCCTAGTGATCCACGCTCCCGCCTTTTAGCCAAAAAATTTCTCCTGAGAAGGGACGCACGTGCTCTAATTCCCCCCTGGGTCTGCTCCCTCCCCCCTAATCTTTCCCGGGTGGAGAAAGTTTCTGTCAGGAGGCTTCGGGATGGGGTGGCTCTGACACCTTCAGTCACCTGGACTTGGGGACCCGCACCAGAAGACCCTGGAACATGTCCCAAGTGTCCGGCTCCGGCGGCTGAAGCGAATGTCAATCATCTGTTGTGGACGTGTACAGGAACCAGAGAAGCTCGAGACAGTGCGGTGGGATAAACCGGGGGACTTCAACCGGTAGGTGCACAAAGACCGCTATTGCAGGTCGCTGCTGAACTTTTTACAGGAGACCGGATTCCATGCCTACCTTTAAACTTGTACAGGATCATCAATTTCCTGACTACCTGTGCTTTGTACCCCTTCTCTTTCTTCTACCTAATGTCTTATCTTTTCTTCATATGGTGCATGGCAAAAATGCGGAATAAAAAAACACCTTAAGGCTTACGTCGCAGGCCTCCTCGAAAAATGATTCAACAGTGACAAGTTACTGGTTCGTGGATCGCCCAACCATGAAGTCTGCATGGAAGCTCCAGAGAAGACCATTGTACTCAACAAAGTACACGTCTTCTGTTGATAATCTTCTCGAGAAGCTTGTACATGCAGTTTCTAAGGGCGATGGATCGATAGCTTGTCGGGGAGAAATTGTCCTTCACTTCTTTCAGGAAAGCTATGACTATAGCCGCCCTCCAAGATTTGGAAATGGGCCCCGAAAGCCATATGTTGTTATATAGGTGGAGGAGTGTTAGAAGAGTGTCTATGTGTAGGTGCTATTTCATTGCATATGTGATGTTGTCTGGACCTGGAGCTGAGGGTTTACACGTGGTTAGAGCAGCCCTCAGCTCATGAAGCGAAAACTCGGAGAAGTAGTTAGTTGATCTGTCGTTGTCATGTAAAGGCCTCTTTCCGGCTGTGAGGTTGTTTCATGAAAGTGTTTGTGTAGTGTGGTGAACTTGACAAGTGTTTAAAGTGTTGTGCGAGTGTGTCAGACTGATATTCGATGTGTCCCCTGTTGTGCGACCAGAGGCAGGCAGGGTGTTTGTTGTCCTCTAAAATTACGTATTCGTGTCCATACCTTCGTGTGTCTGTGTAGCAGTTTATGGATGCTATGGATGAGCGCCAACTATCCCGGTTTGCCTTATGGCGCACATGTTTTCCCGAACGCCTTTGCCCTTTTGAACAATGGGAGGTTACCCGCGAAGGATACCTATGAAGAATGCCGCACGCCTTCTTCTGGGCATTTCACGCTAGGCCGCAGTCCGTATTTCACCACGGCCTCCTTTGGTTGTGCGTGGCACCATAGGCGTGGGGAATGGACTTTTCGACGGCGTCGAGAATTTCCGCCGTGAGTAGTTGAGTAGCTCCTTCCACGTGGAAATATTTTATGGTTGGGTCGTGTAGTTTGGATGTCTCTGTAAATGTATTCCGTATAGCTCTCGCTTCATTGAACCGGTTATGGGAAGATGGTCTCCATGGACCTTTACGTAAATTTGTTAGTAAAGTGGAAAAGCGGTCACTACCATATGGGTCCATGCCCACACCCCACTCAAGATAAGGAAAAAGAACTGCTGAACCAATAGCCAAGTGAAGATATAAATATGTGTTGTCTCTAATGTTGTGATATGTAGGCTGTTTTGTGCTGAAAAGGCAGGTTCCAGAGGATGTTAGAAGATTCTACATGAGGCGACCTCGGGCATCCCTGCGAGAAGAGCCCCAAAGAGAATTGTACGCATTCAGGTAGCCAGTGAAGATGTACGGTTAGGGCAGCTGGTCAATCAGCACCTCGAAGTCACAGCTCGAAAATGCAAAATCACGAGGAATGTAAATGGAGCCTACCGTTATCAACCAATTAAATAATACTGGGCGAATAGCTACAGCTTCGAGGACAGTGTTCAAAGATTAATATTGTACACGTTCCTCTAAAACAGGAAAGAAAGCTCGTTCACCGTTCCTTCCCTATTTTTAAACGAGTCTCAGTTACAAGTTGCTTTATGTGGAAGGAATGCGCTGCAGTTCCTCATCTAAATATGGAACCTTCAGTTACGCTAACGTTACAATTCATTTTTCAAATTAAAATATGGCGTCGGATAATGCTGAGGCGATATACTGTGAGAAGCCTAAAACTCACACCGAACTACGTTTATTATACGAATAGGAACAGCGGTGGCAGCAGAAATCTGTAGATAAAAAATATGCGAAGTAATGCTCCGACACGAATTTTTTCATGGAGCACCGGACGGACTCCAGACATGTCTAACTGTGATTTTGGTGCCCGTGTATTATGGGTGCAACCCATATGGCACTTTCAACTTTGGTTTTACAAATGTGCAGTATGGTTACAGCGCTTCCGATGTGCAGATAGAAAGTTGCTCACATGCAATAACATAATTATATTTCTTTTTAAAGAAACGATTTCGTAAGGAACAATAGACACACGTTTAATCAAAGGTTATTCAATATTGCAAAGTATCTAAAATATTGCAGAGGCGCTTTGCAGGGAATTGAGTAAAGGAGTTACAAAAGTGCAGCTTTGCTGATCATTAAGCAAAAATTGGCGAGTACCAAGAGACATCCTAACAAGTAATGGCTACGAGTTTCTCAATACAAGCCAAAGTCCGAAGACGAAAACCAGAAAAAAAAAATAAGTCAAGATCGTAGTCACACATGAAATCTACGCGCAAGAATGACAACGTATACCGAACACAATCACGGTAGTACATAAAGGTAACAACCAAAGATAGCAAAATTTGTGGACGCGATGCCCAAACCAGTCGCTTTGGTTGGAAATTCGCATAAAGGAAAAGCACAATAAATATCGCAGTATATATTCTCCCAATAACGTGCGTAAAAAAACATTTTCACTAAATATTATGAAAGCAGAGGTTAAGACCGACACAATAAATAACCTCTGAACGCTGGCCGTCCACGTTCGGGCGGCCCCTCTCAGTTATTGTCTGTGCGGCACGCCACGAGATTATGCCTACCAATGACGACATTCCTGTCCTTTGATAACACGACTCGTGCAATACAAAAGGACCTGGCACTAAGGTCGACCCATTCCCGCCAGATCAGCAATATATCACGCCGTGACGAACTGCGTGCGTACTCTAACTTCTAGCAGTACAGCACGCCGAGACAATGCGGCGCGCCCAGCCCTATTGATAGCCGGTCACCCTTCGAATCGCTTCACCGCGAGTGCAACTCTCAAGACTGCAGCGCACCCGCGCCTCACGCACACTAATGCGGTAATTACCGTAGACAATATACAGATACGGTGGTTTCACAAACGACCTGCAGTGCCACCCCGAAGAAAAGAAGTTTATCGCCCAGACGCGCATTCTGGCCTCTCCAGACAAACGATGAAGAGTCAAAAGCATTCTAGGGGCTGCGCTATTCACCCGTTGAACGCCGCGTATGCTCGACTGGAATAAAAGGACGCACAAGCTGCTGCCCGAGGAGTGGGTTTTCTTCTGCCTTTGGGCTTTCGAGGAAGCACGTTCGCCTGAAGGGCGCGGGCAAATTGACCAGCTTGTAGGAAGAGAAATACAGTAGCTACTTGTGAATTTTTATGCTCGCATCTTGGCATCAGCCCAATCCTAGCAATGTAACGTTTGGAGAAGGAACGCTGTTCCTGTCGTTCCTTCACAAACAATGCGAGTTACTGTTAGAGTTTCACCGACCAATAATGGAACGGTGGCATTCCTCCGTACCCCAAAAAGGAACGAGTTCCAGGAACGCCGCTCCGTACAACACTGTCAAAGATATGACGTGGCAAGCTGAGGATTTCCGGGTGTTTATGGCGACACCACCATAAAAGTGTGTTCAACCATCAGTGTCCTGTCTGAATTTGTGTTTCTCGAATTAAGATGTGTTTCTTGGACACCCATTACACTCGGCTGATTAGAAAACAGGATCTCGTACACGTCGGGAAGATTATTAACAAGGCCTCTGCAGTTCCATTGAACAATCTTTTCTCTTCCCCATATTAAATGTTCAGAGCTACTGGAGTATGATTATTTATGTAAGGTCTTTCGGGCCTTCCACTCTTGGAGGGTTTTTTAACCTTCTGTATTGGCCCGGCCGCTGCAGGCCGTTTCCTTAGCTAGTTTTTCAGATATTTAATTGTACACAATTTGGCGCTCCTTCACAGTGAAAGATTGCCGTTATGTTTTGAAGGCAACGAATCAACAGTGGATGCAAAGTCGGGCCTCCCAGTAACAAAAAGATCCGAACTTGCTGGTAAAAGAAAAAAAACAAGCGCGCTGATCTTTTCAGGTATTTAAACATATGTAAGAATGTAAGAGCTATTTCAATTTCATACAAATGTTTTCGCCAATTGTATTTTTTTTATTATTCGTCAAATAGATTTTTAATAGGCACTGAATCGTGACATATAAACGCTAAGGTCTTGCTCAGCGGTGCAATTCCAGAAGACCCGAGATTCAGCGGATTTCGGGAGACATGAGCTCTAGCGAACGTGATGACAATATTTATAGGCAGAGTTCTAGCGCTTTAAAAATGCAATTCATACAATTTGCTAAATATTTAGGTGAGTAACCGGTCCAGGGCAGCCCGCTCCAAGGATTCGTGCTTTCTCTCGCCCCACTGCTGCACTGGACTCTACATGGGGCAATCAAATCCAACTACTTTACATTATCGCGCTTTTATTTTATAACCGCTTATCTTACAACAAAGTTTATTTTTTTGTTTCAGGCATTGATATGAGTTGTTTGTTTCGAATTTGTCGTCCTAAGAAGCAGTTTCTGCTCAATTCTGCGGTTGGTGGAAGGCAGTGTATTCACGTAACTAAGGCCGACTGGCAAACACAAGTGATGGAAACCCGCAACATTCACAATTTTTGCTGTTCGGGGTTACGTTATCGAAACCCTCCATCCGCATTTTGCTGCCTGTTCTGAGCGATGTTTGTTTCTTCCAAGCTTTCAAGCGAAAGCTCGGTGATATTTATTACGAACTTCTTTATTTCTACGTTGTGCTTGCGTCTTTTTTCTTGCTTTTATTTCGTTGCCTTTTGGGAGGATTTATTTCTACTGGCTTCTTTTCTGCTATACGGTGTTTGCGTCAGTTTCTCATCTTTCAGTTCATTGGGAAATACGTCATCAAAAAGATTGACACGACAACCTCACTAGAATCGTGGATCTGCACGGGTGGTGTGCAACTGTCATCCTCACGTGACATCACTTTCACGTGTGACTCGGCATGCACTATTCTACAACATTTACTTGTAGTTGGAAGTTTGTGCCGTGTGTTTCTGTCCTCACTTCATCTGTGTCCTCCTTTTTAGCGCAATTAATTTATTTATCAATGGAGTACCAACGTGCCCAAGACGCTGCGCTTATTAAACCATTCACAGCTTTGGGAATTTTGACAAATGGTCCCAATAGCTCATAAAAGTTCCCAATAGCGGGCACATCACCAAAGTACGCATGGGCCAGGAAGAAAGGAATAGCATCAACCAAAACTATTCAAATTTATTTGTTTTATTTCGCTTTGCTCCTTACCGCTATTGTTCGACAAAGCTGCCGGCAGTCTTTGGTTCTTTTATTGAGTACAATCCATTGACACCACTCTCTTCGCTTTCTTTCGGCTCGCGCTAACCCTCCTTCTGGCGTAACGCTCTTAGTTTCGGTGTGGACTCTTTCCTTCACAAGCTTTGCATGCCCTGATTCCTGCCAGACGACGACGATGCTCGGCAAAATCCGATAAAATGCATAGACATCGTGTTCGACCATAGACACGCGCCGTTGATCGTATATTATCATGCAAGCAATGTTTTCGCAAGTCTGGCGCTACACGCAACGCCAAAAGCGAAACTGTATGCCGCGCCTACGATAACTTGCAACGCCTCGTTCGAAATAGTTTCGCGGCCGAACGATAATTGAAGTGCACGCTCCGGCTGCAGACAGATAGACGCACGGTAGAACCTGTGGAAGTCATGCCCAGCAAAACCACCTAAAAATGCAAGAAACATGTCTGCAGTAATCTTTGTGCGCACATACCGGCAGTGTCGACTGGTGGTTGCCGCTGGCACGGCTGCCACCAACACTTTCGTGGAAGTTGCCCGCCGGGTAAAACCTCAGTGCATATAAAATTTGGCGGTCATGGAGCGAAAGCCCGCTCAAAGTTGTTTCAAATGGGTCCGTCGCCAGATGACTCCACAGTCAATGCACAATACTTTCCGAGAGACGAAAACGATCTCGAAATTCATCCTCCGCCTGCGCTAAAAAAACATAATTGTCGGGGTAGATATATGGTTCTACGGAACGGCGTCCCTGGAACAAGTTCCTTTTCGGAGGAACGGAGGAACGCCACCGTTCTATTAATTGTCGGTGAAACTATTACGCTAACTCGTTATGTCTTGGGCGACCGTGAACACTAAACCAGGTCGCAGCAGCCGCCGTAACGAGCCTCATGAGTTCACCTCGGCCGTGCACTATCAATCTCGAGTTTCCGGCGAGTTTTCGTGCCAAACACACCCAGCCCATCTGTGGGTGCGGCGTACCGCCCGAAGCACCACCCAACCATGCCGCCGACTTAGCCGGTGGAGTGGCACCGAAGCAACGAAGTTACTTGCACTTGATGCTCCAGGCACAAAACTCAGCATTAAGGAATGAACAAAGTCGCCAAGCCACCGCCAGTCAAATTCTGCCACATTCGCGGCAATGTTCCATCCGAAGGAGGAGTTCCCTCCTACCAACGAACCATAGGAGAGGCCAAGACCACGATTTTCCCATGACAGCCATCTTCATACCCATTAAAACACAATCTATTGCAGATGACACGACTTCACATTCTAAAACTAATTTGTCAATGTTCGAACACCCTCATGACACGCTGAATTGGGTCGAGTTCGGATATTACGCCCGCCGTTCGCCCGTAAACAAAGTCACCATATTTGACATAATCTGGAAAAAGGCTCGTTCTTGCCGCCATAGTGAACTCCTTCGCTTTCTCGGTTTGGGTTTGCGCTGAGCTGCCCTAAGGTGACCCACAAATCGCAAAGAGAACAAATTTCAGTGAAGAACACAACACCTAGAAAATCGGAGCCGCCCCGCACCACTTTTAGAGGGTAGCGCTTTGGAAGAAGGCCTCGGTCAGGCCCGAGTTTTAAAGAAAATAGCCCGGTTCTGTACTTTACGTGACGGAATGCTTATTGCAACTAGATTCTAGACGGTGCTGCACGGAAGTGTTTCCACACGCCGTGTATTTTCAACGTAAGTGGCCTCAAGTTGGCGCGCTGATAATGCCAAGCCTGTCCCGCGCGACTGTCCGGGTTTCGCTCGAGCTTCTCCGATGCTTTACAATCACTACTTTATTAACTCCAGCAGCTGGAAACACGGGAGCGAAATATCTCGGGCCTTCAGGAATAGCGACCCAGGTTTAAAGTGTGTTTTAGAAACGTTTGTTCGGTGCCTTAACTGAATAAATCCAGTAATTTCGCCGCAGTCAACTTTCAGATGCTCTTGATTCAGCAAGTATATGCCACATTTTTAAAGCGGAGCAAACAATCTCGCGTGTTTTTAGGCGGAAAGAAATACATTTGTTGGGTATATCTGCTTACTATTGAAAGTATGTTGCCATCCGGACTAGGAAGGCCAGCCACAAGAGCATTTTGCGCCCAAATAAACGTTTCTTTCCTCCTGCTTCTCTTCTTGTGTTGCAAAAACAGGTGTTTGAATTGTATTTTTAACTGTACTGGTTTCTCCCATTTTTCTTTCTTAAATACCTAACTTTAAAAGCATATAGGACCAAGAGAGAGCATCATAGAAACGTCTTCGAAATTTGTAGCTTTGTCTGGTTTATCCTAGGAATTCATACCCCTTTTGGCCATTTTACCAACCTCACTTTTTGCTTGTAGCCAGAGAAAGAAAAAACCTGAACCTTAGCAGCGTTGTTTTATGGTCTTTTTTTAATTTTTTTCATTTATGGCTTAAAGGAGCCATGAAGGGAAAACAAAAGGTTGTTTTATTCGAAAGATTAGGTGTTGAATAGTATTCCAAGTGCTTTCCGGGAAGCAAATGATGCTTTATTCACTGGGAAATGAGGCAATTTAAGCCAAACTTTTAAATCTCCCGATAACATTGCACATTTCGTCACTTGAACAATGGCGTCATACGAGCCGGTCCATGAAACAGATACTTAGTATGTCGACTCCATATAGCACCCACACGCGGGAGTCGACCGAGACGGCGGCCATTTTAAAAATACTAGTAAAACCTAGTGCACCCGCAGCCCTAGTCATGGAATCGCCTGATCCGGAGAACAAAACTCTCGCCGAGGAGCTCGGGCTTGGATTTAACAACCTCACACCACTTGAACGCTCAATGCTTCTAAGTGCACGAGCGGCAAGAGTTGTGGGATACGCGGTGGACGGGAAAGCGACCATTCCGCGATAGCCACAACAGACGAACGCCCAGCCGTCGGCACCGCTGCCTCGTTAGGCCCGTCGCGACGGGCGAATACAGACTGGTACGTATGTGCCGTATTTTCAATTTCAGTAGCAGTATCGCTTATGCCAGTTGGCCGGTGTCGTGTATGGAAAGCCGTTCGCTCGAGCTCTCTGCTCCGACCAGAAAGATTCGAGTGTCAATGCGCGGTGTGTACGGCAATTTTTTTTTCCCCAAGGTCAGAGCGCTTTGACGGCAATTTGACGAAGTCGGCGATGAACGCCAGCATGTCCGGGTCCCTGCCGTAATCACTTCCTCGGAAATGAAGCGAGCACACTCGTACTTCCTTTAGCTCTCTTTCTGCTCCGTTTTCAAAGTTCACAAAACGTAGCCACTTGCTTCGCCGAGGTTTGTCGTTGGGCAGCACATGAAAGGAGATCTCACCATCGGGGATGTCGCACTCCCTCGACGATTTGCCCGTACTGCATGGGCATTTCAAAACACAGTAACGAAATTTTATTGTAAAGTACTCGAACAAACTGAAGTTTTCAGTGGTTGTAAACTGTAAACGAGCTCGTAACGACAGCAGCAAGCTAACACGATCTCCATACCGAAACCTGTGCGACGAGTGGCACTATCTCGTTGCTGCTCTGTGTTCTGTACTCCCCTTGTTTCTATTTTTACCTTTGCTGGTGGGCGATATGACGGCCAACCTCCTGTGAAGGGATTACGATACCAAGCAAGGTCGCGGCTGTGCGTGCTAAGACGGGTCGTGGTCCCCGAAGCGCCTTGAACCGGAAAATTCGTCTGCGCGACGGTGGCGACGGCGAGATGTCGAGTTCGGCTGGCGGTAGTTTCGTACGAATTGGCATACACGCTTGCGTGTTCGTTCGGAGCTTCAACCGTTTACTCTACCGTTCTTTGTCATAAAAAGAATATGCACTATGTTTCACGGACATTTAGCTCGCTATGCAAACTGTAAGCCCTGCCTAACATGCGTTTGCTTTTGCCGTCCTCCGCCAATCGCAGGGCATTCTCGAGTGACATCATAGGTTCTGTTGCGGAAAATGAGCTGGTGGGTCGCATGGTCAATTCCTTTTTTCCTAATTATGTAGCTTATTTGAGCGAAGTTTGCGTTATAAGTGGTGTCGTTATGGTTCTAACGAGGCAATCTTTCGAATGCACCAAACTTGTGTTTTCTTTTCATGGTTCCTTTAAGGCCTCCGCCATAGATATTTTTAACTTTGTGACTTCACTTTCAGCTTTTTTTCTTTTTTCGTTTGGGCCATTCTTGTCATCGACAACTGGAATCGGCTCCTATTCATTTTTGTTATTGAGCCTTGCTTGTTTTGTAATTTATTCGGCTGTTTCATGTAATATTAGGTGTGTTAATCAGACTAGGTACTTGTAATGGGTTGCACGCAGTTAGTCGGACATATAGAAAACATTTCGAAAGGTGAGATGTGAGCGTCCATGTTAACGCCATGACTTTAGCCTTTTATTGTTAACACCCGTTAGCCACTTGGCTCACCCGGATGAGAAAATGTTTAAGTCATTCAAGCGGTTAAGTCGGTTGGCTACATGAGGAAAGATTCTGAGGTTATCGCCACTTGTCGTCGTTTTTGTTTTTTGAACCCTACGGTGAATTGTGCGGTAACACATAGATTGAGAACAAGCCATGCCTGCAAAAACTAAAGACATGGCATTCATTGGCGACAAATATATTTTAAGCAGTAGTGACTGATGATAACCTTTAACCTTATTACTTCTTCACTTATTTTCAGATGTTATTACCTGCAGCCACTACAGGGCGACGGCTCTCTTTATTGAGTCCCTGGTCAATAAAAGCTGCTCCTTTATTTCCTGGGGATGCGAAAATTGGGAGGATTTCAGATCAGGCGATTGCCTACATCGCACCCCTAAGCCCAACACAAGCCTGATGGGCTATTACAGTTACAAAAAAAGGGTACTTGGAAATCAATACCTGTACACGAACTCCAAGTCACCTTACTGCCGTGGCAATGACACTTCACCACCAAGTAAGATATACAACAAGTAGCGAGAGAAGTAATGTATGGGGTTAAAAAATTTCTGGTTTCGTTTTTCGTAGGTTAGAAAACTACGTACAAGTGAAGAACGTCCGGCAAAATTTAGAGCAACTGCTGGAGAAAATCGTTCAATTAGGAAGGTGTACTAAAGTGGTTGATGGTAAATGGGTCGAACAGGATTCTTTCACATATAGTTATTTCATTTCTCTTCGATATACTGGACACCTATTATTTGAATGTTTTACAGTGTATTCCAAAAAAGAACAAAATCATGGATAAAAACAAGATTTGGTGTGATATAAGTTGAGATTACTTAAGCGGGTTTCCCTCAGAGTTTTTGTAAGCAGCAACATGTGAGGAACAATTGCTTGTATTTGTCTCGCTCACGTCAGCGAGGTCCTTTGTTCTTTATAGGGAAGGCTTCCCTCCGATCAATTTACCATCGCCCAGTTTGAGCTAACCCGGTCGGTTTTGAAGTTTTCTCATATTTGAAAGACGTATTTTCTCCTTGTTAATTCAGATCATGGAAAACCCATGTGCCGTTTCAGTGAGCAAGCAGACAAAACTCACCTATTACGTGTCAAAGCGAAAGCATGCTGCATGCACCCGCATTTGTAAGTTCCGAATTTTTTTGACGATGCTTCAATTTTCAGGTATTGGGTAAGTGTAAACCTCGAAAAGTTCTATAAACTTGATCATGCTAGATTTTCGGCCATTTCATGTCGTGCAAAAATATCCATGCCGTGTTATGTTGAACAAAAAGATCCGCAGATACGTCGGGACTACAACGTAACTATAAAACTTGGTTTCCTGTCACAGCTTCTGTACAGCAGGCGTGTGATGTTACCAGTGATAACTCACAATGAAGAAGGATAGTGTCAGTGTAACAACGGGTATAACTCGTATTGTTTAGAAAACAATGCGCGTATTGCCCAAAATCTAAATTTCTCTGATTTCGTATTGTTGGGGTAATATTCTGCAATTTGCTTGTCGACATTCGTAAGCGAGCAAAAAGCAGTTTCAAGATGAATAAGATAACAAAACAATGAAGAATTTCATTAACAAATGCTTTAGCCTTTTACGAGAAAACTGCCTACCGACCGCCCCTCCTCAATGCCTTAGATATGTAAGCCGTTGAGGAAAAAAATTGCCCCCACCTCCCCGAAGGGAATCGTGAGGAAGTGCGAATGCATTTCTTGCGCCGAGAGTACACGGCGTAGTAATTCTTACATCGCCTTCAGAGGCGCCCAGCCAGCGAACGGTCTAAACTGGAGCAGAGCGAGCAGGAGACTGTAGCGAGAGAGCGCGCGCGAGCCGACCCACGGAGGTCTGGCGGTTTATCGCTGCCTATAAAGGGGGGTACGCCGCGCTGAGCGCGCCGAGCCAGGTGGCTGAGAGAGAAGGCGGGCGCGAGAGAGAGGGGTGCGCGCGCAGCTGCAGCCAGCGAGGAGAGAGGAGGAGCGAGCGAAGGGGGAGGGGGACGCGCGCAGCGGCGCACGGCAGCTACAGGGAGAGGAGGTGGTGCGTGACGTCACGGCGCGGGTGAGGAGAGGGATGCGCGCAGCGCACACCGCCGCGCCGCGAGGGAGCGGTGAGGGCGTGGCGTCACGTGGTGAGTGACGTCACTGCTCCGTTGCTACCGACGCTCCTCTCCGCTCTGCGCCGTTGCTAGGGAGAGCAGGGCTGCGGACGCCGCCGCCGCCGGCGGTGGATGGTTTGGGGTCGCTTATAAAGTGCATCGCACTTAAAAATGTGCGCACATTATCGTTTAAGGCACACGCCAAATGACTTCTTACTGCCCCATTCCTCTCAATATATTACGCATTTTTTGTAATATCTTCAGTGGCTATGATTTTATGTATGTTTTATATCTGCAAAATACACCTATCTTCTAAGCGCGAGGCGTTTTAAAGAGCGAGGTGTGGTAAAACAAAGCTCCCGATGTGTGACCTCTCAGCATGTGGTCCAATGGAATTTTTGGTAAAACTTGATGTGGACGTGTTTGTTTGGAATGGATGAAACACTTTCAAAAGCACCAAGAACGTGAACACAAAAATAAAGAAGCACGACCGTCAAAGCGCATCGTCAGTCAAGCTTGTTTTTTAAGTGCGAATGCACTTTATAAGCGACCCCAAACCATCCACCGCCGGCGGCGGCGGCGTCCGCAGTGCTCCTCTATATTTAAAAAAGAAACAGCATCCGGCGCCAGGTTTCGATCCGAGGACTTTGCGGGCCGCAGCCCGACGCTCTACCGAATAAGCCACGGACGCGACGCTGATATCGGTGTCAGTAACGCGCCTTATATCTTTAACGCATTCACACTACGTCGTCAGCGGCGTGCGTTGGCGACTCAGCGGCGTTATAGCGGCTTGATACCTGCGTGGTGTACACGTGATACTACAAACCCGATGGAAGAGATGGAAGAGAAGGCGGCGAGTCGGTGGGCTGCGGGGGACGAGCGCAAGCGCCGCAAGCGGGCCGACAACCGTGCATTCGCACTTTCACATTCTCCCCCTCGGGGAAATGCGGGGAAATTTTTTTCTATGTGCGTTTTGTGCGCCTTTAAACTATTTTTGCGAAGGCGAAACTAGCAGGCCGTTAAACAAGTTAAGTTAAAACTTCATAAAATATTTGTCATCACAAAGGATATAGCATTTATAGTAGATTATTCAACCGCAGGAATAACTTTCAACAGTAAAAAATACCCCTGAAGATTCTACAGCTGATGAATTGCATGTGCATTTCGAATTGACATATTTACATATGGGCGCCATTATACATGTACTTATCCTGTGAGATAGATCATTAAAATTTCTCGAATGTTTTCCCTGTGCGTACCGCGTCGGCCGTCATTACGTTTTCAGCTGCGTTTCCTCGAAAGCCTTCCTCGGAAGTGTTGTAAGCGTTCTCGTGTCGTGTCTTGTGTCCTTCGGCTCCTTGGATGAGCTGTTCTTTCACCGAAACAAGTTGCATTTTTCCAACAAGTATTTTACTTCTCTTATGTCGTCTTATTGGCGACGCCGCTTTTAATCACAACTCAAACTTTGCTGGTCATACACCTTCACTGAGTGGGATGGCTCATGATTTTTTTAGTTTGGAATCTGTGATATAAAAATTCGATCCATTGATCTCCCACTCACCTTCGAAGAGTGACGTTGCTCATAAATTTTCGCTTATAAAACCGTAATATATAATTTACCCGGATTAGGCTCTTACGGCATAGTATGACTGCATTTCCTAATTTACAAATTGCAGTTTCAGAGCTTTGTGCTGGTCAGTCACATCCTAACTTGGACGCGTCAATACTTTGGGGGTAATTTCAATACTTCAAGCTGCCGTTATGGCTCATTGGCTAAGGCATTGTGCCCCTGAGCCAAAGGACGTGGGTACGATTCCCGGCGGCAACGGCCGCTTTTCTGATGGAGGCGATAAGCGAGAACACCCGTATGCCCAGGATATGGGAGTACGTTAAAAGTCCCGAAATTGTCAAAATTAATCTGGAGACCTCTAGTACGGCGCGTTTTATTGCCTGTGCAGCGTCGGCCCCTGTATTGTCATAATGAATTTCCATACTCCTGTTAGCCTATTGCAAATATATTACAGAATTCGTCCAATTTGTTTTTTCTTGTATGTAGATAACATAGGTTGGCAGAAACCAATACGGTATTTCACTGGGCTGTAGACATAATAAGGAATCTGTTAAACACCTAATTTACATCAAATCCTGTGGGATATCCTTAGGTGTTCGTAAAGAAGGCACCATTTGAAAGAGTTTTTACACATTTCTTAGGAGAAATGTGTAATGTCTATTTAATTGTGCTGTCATTCCGATTGCGTGGACATGACGTTCGGAGTTAGGTAGCACTGCGCTGCTCTGGTCGGCTGCGTTGAGGTCGGGCATCTTCTCGCACCGACGCTGGTACTTTTTTTCGTTGAGGTCGGAGCTTCCGGTCTACATTAGCCGTGGTCGCACGTCACAGGAGGTAGTGCCTGGTTCAGGTGGAGTCGCCGTTGAGGGGCCCATCAAGCCGTGATTTGACGGTGCGATTACACTACGCTTAGGAACTGGACCCATCAGTGCTAGGGCGTGAAGGAGACTGGAACCAATGCGGCATCGGCCAACTCCCGCCGAGACTTTGGTTGCGACGTGATTGTACCGGCAGCGACACCCCTGGCTTCCTCGTTTCCGGCCTTGCTGTCTGCTCCTGTCGCTCCTCGATCGTTCTCCGCTCCTTCACGCCTTCTGGTGCTCTTCGCTTAGGTACCCACATGGCTTCGTGACGGCTCTTGCGGATTGCCATATCGCCTTTACCAAATGTCATGCATAATTGGTCCTGATGCTGGTATTTATGCGGAGGAATGTACTGTTTTTGGCACTAAATTCAAATTTCAGTTATTCTTCCTCATGGCGCATCACCTCTGTGGGGATAGCCTTCGACTCTTACATTTGCCACCATTTTATGAGCTTTTCATCAAAGCTTTCTCTCCGTCACTATTGAATGCCTGCTGTCAAAAACACTTTACACCAAGGACTGATTCTAGTGTCAACAACACTTCACTATGAGTCCATGTCAAATCTACAAGCCGCAGGGATTACTATGAAGGGAAGTACACAGAAAAAGATAACGCACGAACTACAAAAGATTCTCTCTTTCACCTCCAATGAAGAAGCGTCACTTCACACTGTTCATTTCGTTTCAACAGCCCAAAGTAAGCCCTTCATCCACAATAAGATCCTTATTTTCACTTGGACAACACCTTCAGATCCACCTCATTCTTTCACAGCCGAACTGGATTGGTACCTATTTTTTTCCTTTTCCGCATTAATATCCACCGCAATTTCTTCATTTGTCTCCTGTGTTTAATGTGTAGAGACCATTAAGTTTAATCTCTTTGTCCTTTATGCCTCTGCACTATCTCTCTCCCATTCCTCATTTCAAAGAGTTTTCTTTTGTCTGATATTTTTGTCTGGTGTTTTGATGGAGCCAACCTTTTGTCAATAATCTCTATATCGTCTTATCCTTGCCGAATTAGGATGTTTCCTACTAGTAATGCCCATGCCCTTTTGCGCCAATCTCTCCTTGGGCGGTCTCTCCCAAGTATCTCGCTCCTTGTCAACTCTTCTGTTTTGTGGTTCCTGCCGCAGCAAATTTTTTTTCAGATTGCTCTCCCTTAGTTATATTTTATCATTAGTCAAAATTCAACATGTATTCTTGGGCCACTGTCCTCTTTTGAAGGCATCTTGCTAGTGCTGCTAGCATGAAATTCACACACTTACTCTATATTGTTGACGGATAGAGTGTCTTTTGAAGTTCTATCACCGTTTTTCTTAACTCGAGATTCTTGCACCCCAGCTTTCGCTCATCGATATTGACTGTTTTATCTACTGTCCTCGTCTTCAAGGCCTGCAAGCGCGTTTGGGTTTCGAGTTCACCACTCTTAATAGCTTGCGTGTTCATACTTCGGAATGTATTTCTCTGCTTCGGGAAAATCACGATTATACTTTTGCAGTTAAGCCTCATTTATGTCTCTTTATTAAGATTATCTGCACTGGGAAGAGCGGCTAATTTGGCAGTGCGTGATGCGTATCCTACATCGATGCCCAGACCTATCTTGAGCACTTCTATTTCTTTGGTTCCTCTTTCGTAATTCAAACGCATATCGCTAGCTCTTGGTCTCGACCACTACCTTTTCTTTGTGTGCGGGTCCACACCCCTTGTCTACCGCGCAGGGGTTAAATAAATTTGGGACAGTGCAACCTTTGGGTGCGCCTCCTCAAACTTTATCTAAAATTCTAATCTCCTTTCTGTAGTTTCCGCAGGAATATCTCCTGCTCTTTTAAAAGCGAAGCTTTGGTGACCTCAAGGACGCCGTTATCCGCTCGTACGCTCTGCAGGAAAGCCAACTATATCTGACGTGATGATAAATGACTGTAGGTGAATTGAAAGAAAATAAATTGGTCGCCATCCCGCCCTGCGGAAGTAAACATCCAGCAAGGGTGTTTGAAACCACTAAAAATGATGATGGAAGAGTGTATGAAATGTCACTCCTCGTCTTGCCATGGTTGTCGGTTGCGCTCGGCTAGTGGCACTAGATCAGGGTACACAGTATCTTCTGCATTGTTTTCTCTTATTGTTGCGTGCAACCGATATGATCATTGGTCAGTTGGCAGTACGTGACATTTGTTTACACTGCGACTATTCATGGGCGCAGGAATTCGGTTCTTTATGCGATTTAGTCGATGAACTCTGGCATGCTCAGCTTGTCCTCTCTGCTCTGCGGCTGTGCGCAACTGAAGTCGCTCCGAGTGCGAATCAAAGTTGACGCGTGTAACACCATTTCAGCAGCACAAGTCTGTCTATAGATGCCATTTTGCTGCATCTTCAGTAGTGAATGACCTAGTCGAACTGTAAGGGACACTGAAGTGAATTTGTCAAGCCACCTTTTTTGCTCGCATGCGTAGGCTTGCTCAAATTAACACACTTGTCATCGTTTAGCCGGTTGACAAGTCGGTAATTATTTCATAAAGCTCGAAAGAAGAAAACTACCATGCGCAGTCAACGGCGGCCCCACGAACTAAACGCTGTCACGACGGGAGGAGGTGTACCGTGATTAGACGATGGGTGGTGGTGGTGAAAACATTTATTGATCATTTGTTAGCCGAAGAGCAGCCTCTATGAGTGGGGTCCTCAGTCCAGGACTCCAATGGCGGACGCTATCCGGCGGGCCCGCTCGATCAGCCGTTGCTGGTCTTGCGGGGCAGTGCTGGACAGAGCAGCCTCCCAAGAGGAGAGGGTGGGGATGCGTATAGGGGTGAGCCCGTCTGGTGGACGCGGACACTCCCATACAGAGTGGTAGAGGGTGGGAGTGGGGCTCTGGCAAGCCGGGCAGTTGCCAGCGTATTGGGTGGGGTAGAAGAGAGGTGTTTGTGGTGTAAGTTTGGGAACGTGTGTGTCTGAGCTGCCGCCATGACGTGGCGTCGGCGCGGGACAGGGGTGGTGGGGTGGAGGTAGTGTTTTTCTTTGTGTGCGGTAGTAGGCGAGTGTGAGTGTATAGTTGAGAGGTTCGTGGGATGGAATGGAAGCTGATGTCTTGGAGTCACCCCGGATCTGTCTGTCCGCTTCCTCTGACGCCGGTGGGTCATTTCTCGGGCGAGCGCGTGTGCGTGCTCATTTCCAGGAAGGGAGGCATGGCCAGGGGTCCAGACGATACGAATGAAGGGAAGCTTGGATGGATCGGAGGGAGAAGAATGTTGTTTGCTTGGATGGAGAGGATTCCAGAAGAATATGCCCGGCAGGCGGCTTGCGAGTCTGTTATAATTGCCCAGGTATCGTCGTCGTCAGCTTCCGCGGGTCGAGCGGTGGTGATGTGGGACACAGCCAATGCTATGGCTGTTTCCTCGGCCACCCTGATGGAATCGGTGCTAGAGAGCAAGTTGTCTGCGCATTGCCAGCAACTGCAGAGGCCACTGCCACTTTAGCGTTGGGTTGGCTGGATAACTGGCTGCGTCGTGGTGTAAATCACATGTGGGTCCTGACCGTACCGGCGGGCTAGCGCTTCGACTCGGGCGCGGCGTCGGCCCTGGTCGGTTTCCGCGTGCATGTTCTTGGGGAGCGGGCAACTTGTAAACGTGCACGAAGGACAGGGGCGAGAGCCACAGGGTTTGGTGGGAGAGGTGACGACGGCTCGGGGTATCCCAGGCTGGCGAGCACGTGACGACCGGTGCGGGTGGTGCTAAGGCGGATAAGCTGACCAGCTCGTTGTGCCTCAATAATTTCCTCTATCGTGTTGTGGACACCCAATTGAAGGAGACGTTGTGTAGAAGTGTAGGGGGGAAGTCCCAGGGCTGCTTTGATTCCCGTCCGTAAGGCAGTGTTGAGGCGCTGGAGTTCGGAGCGCAGCAAATTGTGAAAGGGGACGTGGTAGGCAAGGCGGCTGATGAGTAGGGAATGAACTATGCGGAGGGTGTCTGCTTCCTTGAGGCCGGCGCGTCTGTTGGAGATGCGACGGATCATGTGCGTGATTTGCGTGATTTGGGTTTTGAGGAGGTGAACTGTGTGCGTAGCGCGGCCGTTAGACTGTAGATGGAGTCCTAGGACTCGGACTCGGGTGACGCACGGGATCAAATTACTGGTAAGGTAAACGGATATTTCTGGCTTGGTTACTGGTCGCATGCGGGAGGCAAACACAAGAAGACCGAACTTCTCCGCTGCGCAAGACAGGCCCCCCAGAGAGGCATAGTTCAGAACTACATCTGCTGCCTCTTGCAGGGCGTCCTGTATTTGGCCGTCCGGTCACATCGTCCGCGTACAGCGCGTGGCGAAGCCCCGGAAATGTGTTGAGTAGAGGAGGCAGCTTAGCCATGGCCACATTGAAGAGTATCGGGGATAGAACTGAGCCCTGGGGCGTTCCTCTTCCAGTCAGTTGAAAGGGTGGTGAGCGGTGCTCAACTAACCCTATGGTGGCTGTCCTATCGGCCAGAAAGGCTCTGACGTAATTGTATGTGCGTTCTCCACAATTTGATGATGCCAGATTGTCAAGAATGAGGCCGTGTGCGACGTTATCAAACGCACCTTTTAGGTCGAGTGTCAGGACTGCGCGTGTTTGGGCTCTGTTGGGATGATCCAGGATGTCGTGCTTGAGTTGGAGGAGCACATCCTGTGTGGCCAGGTGGGAACGAAAACTGAACATTGTGTCGGGGAAAAAGTGGGTGGCTTCGAGATGTGGTTGCAGCCTAGCAAGAATTATATGTTCGAGAAGCTTGCCCAGACACGAAGTAAGTGAGATGGGGCGGAGGTTGCCAAATGAAAGAGGTTTGCCCGGTTTGGGTATCAGGATGATGTCCGCGTGCTTCCATTCCTGTGGTAGAGTGCCCTTGCGCCATGCATCGTTGTAGTAAGCCGTCAACTGGGTTATGGCGTGGTCGTCCAGGTTGCGAAGTAGCTTATATTGGGTGCCGTCCGCTCCCGGTGTGGTGCTTTTTGAGAGGTGTTGAAGGGCCACTCTCACTTCTGCCTCTGTGATGTCAGCATCGAGCAGGACATTCGTGTCAGAGGTGTCTGGGTAAGGCCGATACTGGGGGCGGGGACCGACGCTGATATAGCGCTGTTTCAGTGTAGCGAGAAGGGTATCTTTGTCAAGGTTTTCCCTGTGGAGTAATGTACGGATGGCTTTGGTGGTTTCTGTTTTGGTCTGCTTGGGGTCGAGGAGACTGCGTAGCAGCGACCATGTCTTTGCTGTTCCAAGTGTTCCTTGTAGCTAGTTGCAGAAATTTTGCCAGTTGGCCCGTGTCAACTCTGCTGCGTAGCGTTCGGCTTCGGCGGTGAGCAAGGCGATCCGTTTACGAAGTTTCCGATTGTGCCTTTGCCCTCGCCATCGTTTGCTGAGGCTACGGCGGGCATCCAAAATATGAAGAAGGTGGCTGTCCACGTCTGGCATGTGAGCTATTGTTTGTACGGTTCTAGTAGTGTCTGCGAGATCACTTTGAATTTGTTTAATCCACTCTGGGAGGGAAGGAAGAGGCGATTGCTCGGGGTCTCCAGTAGTTGACGTAGGGTCAGTGTCGGGTGAGCTATCGCCACTCGGTTGGGCACGACGCTTGCGGAAGGCGACCCAGTCGGTGATTGCGACCGATCGGTTGGAAACCTTAGCGCCGAAGTCCGCTATCTCAGTGAAGAGGATGCAGTGATCACTGCCGAGTGTCTCCCCAAGGTTGGACCACCTGTGGTTGCTGAGGCCACGGGTTAGAGTGAGGTCCGGACATGTATCCCGTGTAACGCTGTTACCCATGCGAGTGGGCTGGCTAGGTTCTGTAAGAACCGTAAGGTGGCACCTGGCTATTGTCACGGCTAGCTTTCGTGATGCGTCCGCAGCTGGCTCCGGATTTCATCAATGGTGGCGGTGTAGTGCTGTAAGGCTTGTGTGTGTTGTTGACGGAGGTCGTCGACGTCTGCCTGCAGTTTTTCTATGGTGGCCGCGAATTGGGCTTGGAGATCGGTTCGCATCGCCTGGAGCGCATCGGGTATTGGGGGTGCGTGTGTGGGTGTGGGGCACGGTGTTGTGATGGGGTGGGTCGAGGAGGTGTTGTTAGAAGGGAGGGGAGGAAACTGCCCTGTCCAGCTCACCTTGAGGTTGGTGCTCTGCGGCCGCAAGTTAGGTGGAGCTTGGTTTCCGCGGCTGTCGCTGGCCTCCCGGCTGCACCCTGGTACCCTGGATTGGCCACGGCTCGCTGACCGGCCTCGGTCCCCGCGTCTCCGGTCGTGGCTGTTGCTGCGGCCGCACGAACGGGACTCCGTGGACGGTAGCTCTGAATCGGCAAGCGGGCGCTGGGTGGTTGCACAGGACTGCAGGGATCCCTGGGTTTGATGGGCAACAGTTTCACCGGTACAGTTAGTGGTGTTACACTGTGGGGTAGTGGCGGGAGGGAAAATGGTGGCGAGTGGTTTGTCGATGCCAAGGATCGAAGAACATGCGTTGTTGTATGGGCGTCGTTGGCGGACCGGGCAGCGGGGATCCGTGCCGGGTGGTCTGCATGGCAGTTGGCGCCGCGGGGAACGCACACGTGATGTGGCACTGGGTTCACCGTCCCACAAGCGCTGCACCTGTGCGTGTCCGGACTCGGGCAGACGTCAGCTCGGTGGCCGAGCTTAAGGCATATCCGGCATACTTGGTGGCGAGGTTTAAATACGCGGAAACGGTATTCTCCCCGTAATAGTTGACGTAATGAGGCACACGAAGACCCGCGAAGGTGAGAAGGGCGGTGGTAGATTTCCCATCATCCTGGCGTGGATGATTTCAGCGTTTGGTGACCGCAGATGCTCTACAAGTTCGTCGGTGGTGGTGTTTGGCCGCAATTCCCGTGATTATGCCTTTGCTTGAGTTGTCTGGGACAGCAATGTAAGCGGTAACTTCATACTGCTTGCTCTCCATGTTAAGGGTGGTGATTTGCTGGATTTTCTTAGCGATGTCCAGGTCCGGGGTACTCACTACGACCAGGTTTTGGTCCCTTCGGATGCGAAAAGTGATGCGGTCTTGTGTTCCGTCGGATGTCTGCGCTGCGGCACTTATTGCGTTGGTGACACACTGAATGAGCCACTGGGCAAGGATGAGGCCAGTACGGGGTCGAATGACCACTTTGTAATCCTCAAGCGGAAGAGGTGGCAGTCGCGGTTGTGGGGTAGGCGCTTGTCCGTTCGGGAATGATGCTGCGGAGTGGTACCATTCGGTAAGGATCCGTGTTGCTGGTGGGAGGGTTGACCAACAATATGAGGACTGCTGTTGTCGGAGGCGCCTCTGGCTGTTACGGCTTACGACTTCGGTCCACGTGGGAGCTATACGTGCCGGCCGATCTTCAATACCAGCGGGGTCATCCGATAAAATATGAGGATCAGAATTTCCGTGCTCTGTTTCCATTTCCGCAGGGCGCTGGGCGTCGGAGGAGGTCCCGCCGAGCGCGCGGACGGGAAGGCCGCGCAGGGGAGCCTGCTCGACCGGTTGGGTCACTGACCCTGACGGAGGGGACGGAGTGGGCACCGCCGTCGCCGCGCCCGGTGGGGTTGTGGAATGCGCCGAAGCTCCGTCGGCTCCGTCGGGTAAGCCGATGTCGTGGGTAGGCTTAAGGGAAGCGGCGGCACACTCACACTTGTTGCAGGTAAAAACGCCGCTGTCCAGACACCAGCATGGCCAGCTCTTCATCTGGCCAGGTCACACACTTTACATGCACTCGACTTTCACAGTCGGCACATCGAGAAGAAACTTTTGTTTCCAGTAAAAACCTCTTCGAGCACAGGGAGCACGCATCCGTGCTCGGGCCATCTGGCGGGCGCCTCCTCTGTTTGTTATGCGTGGAACACCGCAAGCTGGGGCGTGTTTTTTTTTATCGAGGTGTGTATGCGTAGAAATATACATGCAGCCTGTGAGTGTAAATCGACGTAGGGCGGACATTTCTCACCTTCAGAAGCTATTTTTTGTTCCCTTTTGAAGGGCCCTGATGTACCGTTTGGCCGGTGTTTTTCTGATCAAGTTTGGAGGGCAGCCGGAGTGACATTTTGCCGTTGCCTTTCCGTCTAATTTGCGCGCACATCACGGGGCGCTAGTTATGCATCCTCGTAAGAGGTAGGGGAGTGCAGGAGTGCTGTTCGATAACTCAGGCTTCATTCGATCACAGCTGATATGCCCGTTGTGTAGGGGGGACTTTTCAACTTGAATGGCTCAATGCAAACCTATCGCTGTCCTCCTCCATCGAGCAGTTTGGGTTGGTATGCTACACAGAAAGTAAGTCGCCTACGATGCGGAACAAAAACGGATGTCCCCATGTTTGTCCGCTACAGTGAAAACGTAGTCCTAGGTTTGTTCAGTTTATTAGCTAGACAGCAACGTTCAATAGCAAGCTAAAAACAAACTTGTTTTGCTTCGACCATTCCATGGACTGCACCCAGCTTAGCTGAACAACACTCTTCCCGGAGTGAAAGAGCACGAAATTTTTGTTCTTGTCAGTGGAACTGGAGCCTGGATGTGCCATTTTAACCGCTCTGTTTTCTCTGACTTGCTATCATAAATACCAATACAACGTATATTCCCACCTAAAAAACACCGTAAATTTGTAATGACTGGCGGGCGTCACAGCCATCATCACCAGCAAGGTCAGCAAACACCATGATTACCACCAGCGATGTCTCCGCCGTCACATCGCCTCAGAACCATCATCAGTAATTCGGCGAGTTTGTAGTTTAAAGAGAAAATTAAGTGGATTGATTGTAGATTTTAGCGCGCCGACGCAACGCAGGCGATGAGGTGCGCCGTAGGGTGGGCCCCGGATAATTTTCACCACCTGGGGATTTTTAACGTGCCCCGAAATCTCGTATACACGGGCGTTTTTGCTTTTCGCCTCCATCAGAAAAGCGGTCGCCGCGGACGGGAATCGAACCCCTTCCTCGGGATCAGGAGAAAAATGGAGTAAGAATAAGCATATTGCACTCGACGCCGGGAGCTATTCTCCTCCCGCAAGCAGTTCTACTGCTCAGGGGTAGACGAGGTGGCTGCAATAGAGACATGCATTTCAGAGGGCGAGATCTTGGCAGAAGATGAGCTACCGCTGGTCGTCCGGCAGAGCTGCGGAGTATAGGAGAGAAGGTTGAGCGGATCACCCAAGGCTGGGTTTAAGAACGGGACCCAGGGCAAGCACCGACAGCGACTACCAATGGACTTGCGACCGCTAGCCATGGGCGCAGACGACTCAAAGCTTGTGCTCTGTGATGGTCCGGTTCGACAGTGCTGCCTTCAGGTCCCGATCCAACTAGATCGCCGATCCCCGACCGGCAAGTGCCATCCCTCAAAAGACTGTGTGGTGATCGCATCGCGGTACCCTTGGACTTGATGGTTTTTCCATTAATACAAGGTCTTGCCCACCGTGTGTACGTCATGCTCACTCTCACTAAACGTAATTTGCCACAGCTGCAGCATTCGCGCTCACTCTTCATGCACCTGCAGAAGTGATTTGCAGGCCAGCTAGTTAGCAATCGCACTATGGTACTACTGTTAGCAGCGCCTGTCCATCTGCCACTGTCCTCGTCTTTTTTGCGGTAAGCCTCCATACACACTACCGTTTAAGTACCTATATTTTGTTACATGTACTCCAGGCTTCGTAGAAGGTACATGTGTAACTTAAACCAGCACTTTTTAAAGTTTGGAACCATTCCTTCAATATAGACTTTTTGATGGATTGTTTTAACCTTCATCATTAGGACAGACGCGATAGTCATAGGGGAACAGACCAAAATTTTCTCCTTTGGGAAGCAGTACAAAGGTTATCCTCTGCTAGCGAGCTTCGCATGACAAATCTTGTGGGCACCTCAGCATGCTGCGAAAAGCTTTCTCTTGAATTGCCGTGCCTATCAAAAAGCTGTGGTGGTTGCTTACTACGAAAGTCTGAATGTCCAAAAAAACGCCGCGGAGTGCTCTTTCTAGTCGCGTCCTACGAGTAATGATTTGTCTTAATTGCCCATCAAGCTGCGCAGTGCACTTTGGTGTAGGACTAAGGAAACCTGCGGCCTGGCGTCGCTATGTACATATTTTTTCTGTTACGTTTTTTTTTTTTTTGAGCGAGGCGTTTCTGCGTGCTATACAATGCTCCTCTGCGTGTTTTTGGTGATTTTATGTAGTCGGCGTAGTCCGCACGTCTCTCCCCCATTTCTCCTCGCCGCGCCAGCTGCGCGCTGACGCCGCTCTCACCGCACCGCCGCCTTCTGCGTTTAGCGCTCGCTGGAGCTCGCTCCCGTCGCCGTCGCCGTGTCAGCTGTGTGTCAGCGCGCGTAGCGCTCGGTTAAACACATGCGCATGCGCTGCTCTGTCTCATTCCGCTACATATAAACGCGGTAACTGCGCCGCTCCATTCAGTCGTTCCGCCGCCGTTCCACCGCGACGCTCCGCCGATGACATCCGATGACCACCGATGATTTGAATGGAGACTAACAGGCCTGCTATCGCGAGCAAACATAACGGAAACGCAACGGAAACCCACGATGCGTCGCATCTACCCATGGTTCCCCTCGCGGGAAGATGGTGTAAATTTTTCTAAAGTGCTCACTTGGGATCGCTTCGCAGTAATGGGTGTTTAGAAGACGTTTGGCCGCTAGGAACGTGGTACGTGGCTAATTTAGTTACGTATTTCGTTATTACCTTCGCTTTTGCAAGGTTACGTCATCTATGACCTTGCAGCCATAATTCTGTTTTCCATTCGAGAGGCCATCTTAATACCACCCTAGCGAGTTTTAGCTATGAACAGCTAATTAATACACGGGCAATGTATTGGTGAACACTTACCCGCGATTATCTTTTCCCCGTTACTCGATCCTGTGTCCCGGAACCAGAAGAAGCTCATAAACGCGTTGATGCCAAGGGGAAGCAAGAAACCCATCAGCAGCAGCAACCAGTCGCGGTACAGGTGCGTTAACCTCTTCACAGATATCGCGTAAAGGCGGCGAGTCCAAGAAGCTTTGCGCTCCCCGGCAGAGCCAACTACTGCCACGGCCTCCACTAAAAAACGATAACAAAAACCACACATCAGGTTCACACATCATATACATGAATGAGATTAGTGACCATTAAAATAGCCTACAACAATACAGCGAGTCAAAATATCTCACCGCAAATGATACTGTATCGTGACCTGTGATGTTCAATTGTGAACCCATTATCGCTATACAAGTACAGTTTGAAGATTTTCTGTGAATTACTAACTTTTGACGTGGACATGAAATGGATGTCCAGCCCAATTATACTGAGCAAACAAAACGAGTACTTGCTTTGTTATTTTCTTTAGAACTTATTAAAACTTTGCAAACAGTGTTCTTTCTTCACAATTTTATAGTGTAAAATTTTGCAGTGTAATTTTAGTGTAATTTGTACAATTTTATAGAGAGTAAATTTTTGCAGTGTTGTTATACCAAAATGTTGTTCTTTTTCTTCTCCCTTGTGTAAATATTATAACGCTTGGCTTTGTTATAATCCTGTGTACCATATTGATGTGTTTTTTTTTTCCTTTGTGTACCACAAGCAAGATTGTGATTGCACTGTTGTAAAAGCATACAGCCGTACTCTGTTGTGATCGGGAACCTTGTCAATCTCGCTAGGGAGGTTGTTTTCGAGCCCACTTCTTCTTGGAGTGGACACTAAACAAATTGGAATTAAAATTTAAAGGTATAAATTTTTTTTTTGTCCTTGGTATAGTTCTAGCGTCATTTCTCGCGAGAAAAGGTATTCGTGTACTGTAATGAGCACCGAAAGACTAAACTACCTTATTGTAGTGGTTCAACTTCAGATTTAGTTCTCTTAAGAATTCCACAAGAATACTATTACTATACTGCGTCGGTCAATCTATGAGAAGGTACCTATATTACACAAAGTGTTTTGAACTTTTGCTAGAATTCACCCAATAAAAGCACACCGAATAGGCGGTATTCACATTTTTTATCTAGGGTAAACAATGCTGAGTGCACTTGCATTTTCAATTTCAGAACCACTGTAGGTGATATACCACCGGACTGGAAACGCGGTAAAAAACTGCAATACGCAAAGCCGGTGCTCTCCGTTTAGTTACCGCATGCGGGCATATCACGCTCCCGTGCACATGCCCGAAAACAATTGAGCAGAATATAAATAAGCGTTCGCCTGCGTTTTTTAATGAAACCAAGTTACTATACACAAGGAAAGCAGGCTTCTCCAGCGCCTATTAAATTTAACGTTGATTAGAACGATCTAATCTATCTAAAAATTAAAACTGATAATATTTTTTACTTGAAAAGTATTCACGAGGGATTATGAAAATTCACGCATCTCCACGAAAAGAATCACGCGGGTGGGCGAGGCACTAGGGATCGTTCTTACCGTAAACCACCCATGGCATTGCCCACTCGCGCATGTAAATGAGTGACAAAGCGTGAGTACAGTATATATAATTCCAATCCAATCCAATCCGATACAATTCAATTTATTCCGATTCATTTCAATCCAATCCAATCCAAATTCAATTCAATCCAATGCTCCTCGCGCATGCGCAACACTGTGTACACGGATGCCAAGCCCCTGACAAAGCCAGGTCCCAAGGTTCTTCGCTTATCAAAGCTAATTTTCGTTGCAGCTAAGAGCTACGTGTAACAACCGATAGTGGGTGTTCCCAACAGTTACCGTAACATTATGTATTTCCCAGTCATCTGCGTTTGGGCCACTTTCAACAGAGCTGTTTAAGCTTGAGCTTAGTGGGGTGGCGTTCGGAAAAAAAAAACAAAGTACCGAGCGCACGTTAACGTGCGCCCCGTGAGGAGCGCCCGGAGTCGTTCAACTCAAGCTTCTAGAACACTCTGCCCAGCTTTCGAGGCGTGATCTTTCGCGTTCTGTTCCTCTCGCCACTTAACAAGCGTTCGCACCTGAAATGGGAAGCGCAGAACAGCTAATGGCTGCCGCCAGTTCTAGCATGTGCCAACGTGGTCCACTTTGGGAGAGATGTGAAAGCCTGAGGACAAAACGATCCGGGCCTGCTGGTCCTGGAGAGCTTTAAGCGGCAAGTTGGGGAATTCATGTGAAGTTGCAAGAGCCAGGTCTCCGACGAACGGAGAGGGGCCGCCGGCTCTGCTGTTTCTCCAGCCTTGCACCCCTAGTACAAGCTGCCCCACGGTTTTTCCCTAGTATTTATTTATGGCAGTTTACAGGATTAACCGGTCAAAGAAAATATTGCAGACGACTGTAACTTCTACCACGAATTTCCCAGATCCAGCGGTCATTTTATTCCCATTTGACATCACCGAAAATACGAGCTTGGGTTTATGCTGGCTATCGGTGTTGATATGCAAACGATGTCTAATAGGTTTTGTATATTTCATCAGTTATTGCTTTCTTTTGCTGGCAGAGAAGTTAAATAGTAAAGCGCAGCAGTTACAGCAAAGTTTAAACGTAATAAGCATATTTGCTACATTAGAAATATTGCGTAAACTTATATGCCGTTGAGGCGCTTTGGAAACATCAACCAGAGAAATCAAAGCATTTGCCCAAAAACTCATTTTGCCCCCCTACATATGCCACAGATACCTGTCAATATTACAAGACTGTCGACAATATTTATAAGAAAATGCACAAAAAAACCCACAATTTGTTTGTAGCATGGGAAAGGGCATGCTTCTGTAACCACCATTTTGAAATACTGAAACCTTCATTCGTAATAAATGGTAAGCCTCAACGTTATACTATTGAAGGATTCTGATAAAACATTAAAACAATGCAAACATCGTTAATTTGAAAGAACTAGGATTCAGTATCTCACTCAGCTCCATTACAGCCACAAAAGATGTTTTTTTTAACGAAAAAAAGCAAAAAGTATTAAAAAATTCAAATTTTGCGCCGCAGTGACGTGTTATGAGCAAGAATGACGTCATACGGGCCAACAATAAAACAATTTTCAGTGCGTTAACTGCACGTTAGCATTCAAGTGATGCGGTCAAATGGAACTAGAGGCCCCATTACAGACGTCGGTCATGTGTCGTCGCGACAGGTGAGTTAGGCGGCCGCCAATCGTACAAACGAAGTTCCGTGACGTCATAGAAAAGTTGCGGGAATTTGGCTTCGGGTCGCGACTGCTTCACACGGTTTCTTCTTTAATATCTCCGTAGGTATTCGAAGATTACGATAATATTGTTTCATTGTTATCGTACTAATCAGTCTTTCTAATAAACCCAACTTGTATTTTGTTCTTCATGGCTCCTTTAAGGCTAGGGCTTCGCGAGTCACACTAACTGGGTGGTAGAAAAGAATTTTATTTTGTGGTGGGAGCAATCGTGAGCAATACAAGGCGGGTCGAGAAGGGGAAACAGCAGCGTCCGGGGGTGGACTGGAGGAGTGCATAAAAAAGGGCTACGCAACGCGAGGCGGTCAGCGTATATGCGTTTCCTAGTCAGCATAGCCAGCCGTCACCTGAGCTTGCTGTTGGGGGTTATATCACAGAATAAACGTACCTAAAGTATACAAAAGCAGCTGAACTGAAATAAATAATACCCAAAAGGCACCTTCAATGGTTGCAAACAACGGCGTAGAAAATATTCAACACAAATAGCCGAAAACCGACCTAAAGGGGAAAACCCCAAAAACGTACAAGAAACAGTAGCTGAATGACCAAATGGCAACGAAAATACCCCCAAATTCCATTTATAATACATATAAGTGTCATAAATAAATTATATCCATGAAAACAAAAGTTAATAATAACAAGTATGACAAACCTTCGACAAAAAAAAGCAGTAAGGGGATTAGAACTCGGTTAGGATGTTTGCTTCGCAGGAGCGGAACTACAACACTACGAGACCAAGTGGTTTCTGAGCGATTAATTGAGGGCCACATGCACGTGGACATAGCTTCATACGTGCCCCTAGATGGCGCCATGCGTTGCTTGACTGTGCTGACTAGGAAACGCCTATACGCAGCCGGGAAACGGAAAGAGCAGCGCTGAAGAAGACGTCCGCGCGTGCAGTACGGACTTCTGCAGCACGCGCGTGCTGCCTTCAGAGGTCAAGGTACCGGGAGGGGGTGGAGGGGTATCAGTTTGCTCTTGACAAAGCAGCAAAGGGCTCAGGCGGTACCGGTGCACGGCCGACTCCCTGGGGGACGTCATCCCATGCTGGAACAGGCCCGCCACGACAAGGAGGTGGCCTTCCTGCTCCTGCTGGAATGCGGTCGGCATTCGACATGGTTGCCCACGGGGCCATCCTGGAGGCCCTGGACGGCATGGGCGTTGTGGGGCGCCTAAGAGGCTACATCCGGGTTTCGTTTCTGCGTGACCGGACACTGCGGGTGAAGGTCGGCCGGGCGACCAGAGTCCTCGAGACGTACGATCCGGGTTGCCCCAGGGAAGCGTGCTGAGCCCGTTACTTTCAATTTGGTGCTGGCTCCTCTCCCCGACTGCATCCCTCCAGGCTTGCGACACCCAGTGGAGGTGGCGGTGTACGCTGACGACGTGGCACTCTGGATCCATGGCCCCACCAAAGACTGCCACATAGTCAAGGCGTGCCTCCAGGAGGCTCTGGGCGCAGTTGCAGTCTTCCTCGAGAGCCGTGGCCTGCAGCTCTCGGAGGCCAAAACGCAGGCCCTTATGCTGCACCCGGGAGGATGCAGGGCTCGACGGGCAACACCGCCCATCACACTCAACGGGCGGCCTCTTCCCTGGCGGCTGACCGTGAAGTACCTGGGGCT
Source organism: Haemaphysalis longicornis (assembly GCA_013339765.2). NCBI lineage: Eukaryota > Metazoa > Arthropoda > Arachnida > Ixodida > Ixodidae > Haemaphysalis > Haemaphysalis longicornis. The sequence goes on from CM023452.1 coordinate 160,132,837, forward strand.
GCTCATTGACTGCCGGCTCACATGGCTGCCAGCTGTCAAGGCCCTCCGGGCACGCAGCGCACGGGTGCTCCAAGGGGTGCGGCAGCTTCTGTCACGAGGCAATGGCTGCTCACACCAAGTGGCGCAGCGCGTGTTCCACGGCATGGCCTCCGCAGCTGTGCTGTACGCGCTTCCACTCGCCTACCTGGGACCACGACGCTGGCAGGAGCTGGAGATCGACCAACGCCGCGCCATCCGCCTCTGCCTGGGCCTCCCCTCCACGTCGCCGGTGGCGGGCACTTACACCGAGGCGGGCACCTGGCCCATCGAGATGCGGGCCTTGCAGACGGGGCTGCGGCACATCCAGCGCCTGCTGGCCGTACGCGACGGGGCTCCGCTCCTGCAGAGGTTCCGTAGCCGGCCCAACTCGCACATGGGAGCGCTGCTCACTATCTTCGAGGAGGGCATCGAGGGTCCGAAAAAACCCCGCCTGGAGCCGCCACCACCAGACACCGGGGAGGCCCTGCAGATCACCACGACCCTCCGCGGGGTCCGCAACAAGCGGACCACACCACCCCAGGCCATCCGCCAAGAGGCGGCCGCCCTGCTGCAGGACGAGCTGAGCAGCTACCTGCATCTCTTCACGGACGGCTCCGTCAAGCACAGCACGTGCGAGGGGGCGGCTGCGTGCGTGGTGCCTGAGCTGGGAGCCAGCCGGAGCTGCCGCCTGCCCTTCCCCACTTCCTCCACACGGGCGGAGCTGGCAGCGCTGCACCTGGCCGCCGACCTCCTCCCTCAGAGGGGGCCCCATAACCACCCCGGAGCGGTCATCCTCACGGACTCCAGGACTGCCTTGCTGCGGCTGCACGCGGCCGATCAACCCACCAACAGCAGCGGCTACCCGGAGCGCTCCCTTGCAACCAAGCTGCGCACTGTGGCCTCCCGAGGCTGCGACCTGCGGCTCCACTGGCTGCCGGGCCACAGTGGCATCCGGGGCAACGAAGACGCCGACGCCCGCGCCAGGGAGGCCCACCAGGAGGGCACCCCAGTCTCCCAAGACGTCACCGCGTTCGACGAGGCCCGCACTACCCTGGCCCGCATGGTGCAGAAGATGCACCCCGACCCCCGGGTCGTGAGCGGCCTGGCGCCCAGACCGTTGCCCGCACGCATCAGCAGGGACGCCCGCTGCCTGCTTCTCCCGCATGCGGCTCAACTGCTGCAATGTGGCGGAGCGTCTGCACCGACACGGGCGCAAGGACTCCCCTACATGTGCGGACTGTTCCGAACTGGAGACGCTCGAGCACCTACTCTGCTTCTGCCCCCCACAACGCGGGGCCGAGAGCAGAGCTCCACCGAGCGCTCCAGCGTCGAGGCCTTCCCAGCGCCGCATGGAGGACCTTCTGTTCCAGAAGGGGCCTGCGGCAACCCAACGGGAAGTCTTCGCTTATCTGCTTCATTTCCTGGAGACGACCGGCCTTACGCAGCGGCTGTAGCCCGGAGTGGCAGTGATTGACTGATGTGCCCGGACTGACAGCTTTCTAGGACTGACAGCTCTCTTGATACCTTTCTCTCTCTCTTTCTTTCTACTTTATCCTATCACTTCCCCTCTACTTCCTTCCCCTGCACTGGGTTGTATGCTGGTGAGCTCCCTGTCGAGCTCAAAATCCCCAGTGAATTTCCTTTTCTTTTCCCGTCGCCAACCACAACCAACCGAGCCGGCGGAACAAGATGCGGAACGTGCTATCCACAGGTGTAATTGTAATGCTCGGGGCCATGACTTTCAAAGGAACGTTGATCAGGAAGTCAAAAGTGGTTCCCACTGGGCTACTGACTTCGCAACCTGAGAAAATTCTAATCCCTTCTGGCAGTTTTCTGTGATAATCCTGTGTTTATTATGGCGAACCGGAAATACACAAAAATGGGTAAATAGATCTGGAGAGAAGAGGCTCAGCGCGTGCACGCCACCATAAAAAGACTAATTATCGGCATTACAAGGCAGGCGCCAATAGAAAAATTTTTTTCCTGTAGAGCACGCGAACAGAACAGATTGCTGTCCAACAGAATAGATTTTAATGCCCTGCAATGTTACGCCGCAGAATGGCAAAGAATATGTAGTATTTCTATTTTTCCCCAAGCCGCTAATCGCAGTGTATCCAAAATGATAACTCTGTCCTTGTAAAGTAAAAAATTTGTTCTGCTTTCCGTGTTTTTCTAACTTCAGAATACACCTATAGTTTGTGCTTCACTGTTGCTGCCGGTTTTAATATTTGGACTCCGACGTCGCTCAGGTTTTTTTCGCTTGTATTTCAAAAAATGGCTGCCGCGTCCTTCAATATGTTCTCTTTTTTCGTCCTGGTTAAGATCGTTAGAATGCTCATTACTTTGCAGATATTGATTCTCACAATCCTGTTCATTTTGTAAAATTTGTTTTTTTGTACATTCAGTTGCGTGTATTGCCGGCTCCTGCCAACGTACGTGCAAACAACCTGTGGCTGTTCAAATGAAATACGTATATAAATACCTGAAATTATAAAACCAAGTAATTTCGCAAAGCCAAAGAAACAATTAACAATATATCATTGCTGTAGACACATAGACCAGTCTTGCTACACTGAAACACATTATTGTTCTTTAACTGCACCCAAATGAGCTCGATTGATGTATTCATGGCGCCAACATTAGAAACCAAAAATGACGATGTGGAGCAGAAGATTTGAGTTGAAACGTTTGGCCGGCGCATTGGTGTTACTCGATGCAAACAAGACGTTCCACAATGCCCAAAGCAATGTAGAACGTCTTTCTAGAATGTAGAACAACGTGGAGCAATGTAGAACGATATATGCAGTCTCGTATGTCGGCGTGGATGACTAGCAGGGACCCAATCTTTGCTGGGGATTATGTTCCATTTCACGAGGACACAGTTTTTTGTGCACAATGTTATCAAGAAAGCCTTAGAAAGGCGATGTCTCAAAGTTGTCGATTTCAGTCTACTGCATTCCGGGGTATCACGTTGCGGGGAGCGTGCATTGTTGTAGACAATTGCATGAGTGTATAAGATTAACTTCAACTATTTCATCTGCTAGCTCTATTTCTGTAGATGGAAAAAGCAGTCCTCCAAATAACCAAGCCAACACAGTTCATCAGGTATGTTTACACTCTTGAATGAGCTCGAATAGCAGGACGAGATAAAACAAGAAGCGCAGAAGGCTGCAGTCAAAAGTACTGGCGCTCATTTTCTGTGCAGAGATGAGGAGACGCGTATGTGGCACCACCTTCTAAATACAGGGGTGAACGGCGCTTGTCTAGTATACAAGATGTATATATTGCACTCAGTCTTTTAACTCCGCGCCGATTTCAAGCGAAGTTGGTTAGGATTCCAGAGCGATTATTGAGTACCACGGAAACCGAAGCATGCATAACGATAATCCATTCTTGTACGCTCTACGGATCGACGCTTTCCTGGTGCTGATACCGGTGTGACATGAAGGAGCGTGGAAACCAACAACAGCGCGTACAGAAAATCCAGACCGTGATAAAGCCCGCCACGTACAAAATGCACCGGTAGGTGTGGTTGTGCGCAATACGCAATGCTCTGCGCAATGCCCAGTGCTCTGTGGCGGCCGCCTGTACTGGGCATTAGAGCCTGTGCTGTCTTCGGCGTAGCCGTGTTATAATAAAATATTTTATCTTTTTTGAATGCGATAGATTGCCCTACGGCGTAACAGGGAGGTTTATAGGTACAACATTGCACCAGTTGCACGCAGAAAGCCAGGAAGAGACCGGTACTGGGGTCCCGATATCAAACGCTTAAGATGGGGGGTCTCCCAGGATGGAGCCCTGTGCCTCGGAGGTGTTGGATTCTGGCGTTTTTAAGACCTGAACAAGTCCACAACAGGTGTTGGCACTAATTACATTTCCTTAGTCTGTGACTCAGAGGTTTGGCAACTTGTAATTATACAGCAAATATTCAATACTGCAAAACCCGAAAATACCAAACTCAACCAGCTAGCCAGCTTAGGTAATTCCCTTTTCCTAGAAAGCAATGGCCCTGATTTTGTTCTTCCTCCTTTCTTTGTTGCGGCGAGGGTATTGGCATGCCGCCCTTGTTAGCATTCCTACCGAAAAAAACTAAACAAATTTTTCACCCAGTGCGAAATCTGCTCAGACAACGGAGCAGTGCTTCGTCTTTGCGAAGATGCCATTTCTTTTCGGCCTCTTTCTTGTTCCTAATGCTAGAGTCGTCGTGATGGGTAATTGTAATTATTTTGGTTCCGTGTAGTTCAGGTAAAAGAACAGTTAAGGCGTTTTCTGTAACCCTACTCCCACCGTACATGGCCACATATTGACGCCAGGCAGTAATTCTACAACGTTTACAACTATTCTGTGACCTATTATGACAAGTAAATGAAACTCAGCGTAATGTTACGGTCGCCTTAGCAGCTAACTGTCATATAAATTGCTTCAGGGTACTTTCAAGAACGCAAGAGTTAGGGCCGTTTTCTGTAATCATACTGCCTTCGCAGATAGCCATATATCAAAGTGGAACAAGCAATGCGGAAGAGGCAGATTACAAAGAGACAGCTTACACATTTGTTAAAAGTCGGCTTCAACTCTAATGGAAAATGCATTGCTGAGAAAACATTATTAAAGGAAATGGATGGTTTGTTTTACAAAAGGTGAAGGTCGTGGCGCCTTCTTAGTGATGTACGGTTGGAGAAACCCGGACAGAGAGAGAGAGTGACACAAGCCCAGCAGAGACTGTTTTCAGGGCATACGCTTTGCGGGTCACCTAATCGCTACTTTCTGTAATTAGCCGGCTGGAGTTGCTCCTGTAGGTGGAAGTACATGTCACCAAGACAGGTTTTCAAGCTGGAGGTAAAAACGCATTCATCATGAGTAGCTCTCGTCTGCTAATATCAGTGATCTGTGGTTGTCTACGGGTTTTGTGTTCGTCTGTGATTCCGGTGGACCATATTTTGAATAGCCCTTAAAACAATTTTCCTAATAGAACTCAATTCGTTACGGTGTTTAGAGGAGCTTTCCAAAGAAAACTGGCATCATTCGTAGGTTTAATTGGCCTGTGTTTTATCTTTAGAACTTTCCGCAATGTTGTGCTATGGAGCAGATTTTTGACCAGGCTAGTTATTCAATGCTCCGCATTACTGGAGCTGCAGACTCCAGAGACCTACGCTATTCACACATCGATTTAGCCGTTGTAGTCACTCAATTCTAATGGTACTGCTTCGCCAGTTCATTTCGCAACCCAGCCCGGACTTACTGCAGCACTGCAAAATCGTGCGTAGAAATACCAGTCATCCGAAACAAAGATCACTGAAAACGAGGTCCCGTTGCTCGGAAGAGTCCAAGCGATCCCATTCACACATGCTCACACCAGCAGCACACGATGCAGCTATCACGCTTTACACACAACTGCTAATTTTTTTCTGCAGCATGCGCCTGTTGTACAGGAATACAACGGCGCCAGATTACTACGAGAGGTCCTAGTATCGATACCAGAGCAGAGATCGGTGTTCTTAGCAGCGAATGAACAACCAGCGCAGCCTAGTTGCTGATGTCGTTCCGGTTGCATTTTTAAATGACATACTGGGCTCCTGCGGCATGAAACTTCGATGATCCCCCACCATCTGCACCTTCTTTTTTATGGAAAGAATGACTTCGTTAATTTTTCCCAATTAGTACAATGGAGATAACCAAGTGCTCAGGCTGTCTATACGTTTTAGTGAAGGCGTGTTGTCATCGAAAATCCTGACGAAGCATTTCACAAACACTGCGCAACGCTGCGGCCAAAAGAAATGCAAGGATACAGCTGGCATAAGCTAAGTTGAAGTGTCGAAATTCCCCACTGAGTTTGTCCCCTTTTTTTACGAAGCCTTGAGTACCATAGAAAATTTTTATCGGGGTCATTGATGAGGCAACCTACTGCATCGCATAAGTACTCATCCATCCACATACAGAAGTATTATACACTGCATCTAAAAGCGTGCATCGCTCGAGAAATGCGCGTCTTCCGTGTTTTGGCTTTGATGTACGGAATGTCTCGGCTATGAGTGGGAGGACCATGACCTTTCCTCAATGCGTTTTGTATGCAATTTTTGAGCTGCCGTGCACTTTCGCTTACCGTCCATACTGTCCCGTCGACATTCTCCGGGCACCCAGTCTGTATTGATCCTAAAAGAAAAAAAAACAGAGGGAGCCATTTTTTGGTACACATAAAAATCGGCTATTTTAGGGATGAAGTACCCACCCGCTCCGGAAACACTTTACAAAGCGTCTTTCAAAAGACAGTTGGAGGAAATGAACAATATAATACGAACACACAGTCATTTTTTTCAACTCTGTGTAGACATCTTATGCTTGTTTTAAAGCACAATTTTCCTGCAAATTGTTGCTGTTAAACCCGAAGGCACGACATTAGCGCTGACTCTTGTAGGTGCTAAGGAATCTGGAACACTCAGCCGTGAGCCCTCATTGGGATATGAAAAAAAAACGCACTTTTCATTCATAGTGGTAATTGCCATAAACCCAAGCTTCCAATAGCACTTATGCAGAAGTGCTGCCCTGTGTCGCAGCCAAAGCGAACCCGCGTTTCGACGCAATGTTAAAGGGTAGCGCTTGTCGCTGATATGCGTTCTGCGTATGCGCTCTTAAGTTCAGAGCACTTTAGACGCTCGCCCTGTCGTGCTAGCTCGCTTGTTCGACCCAAGTATATAGAGCACCAAGGCGCCGTCCCGGGGTAACGCTGTTGTACGCAGCGTACCCCAGAGGCTTCGAAGGCCAAGCGGTTTATATAGTCATAAGTGTTCGAAACTCGTGAAACGCTGGCTCTTGTCATACATGTTCCCGTTGTTACGCGCAAAGAAAACTGTGGGTATATTTGAGGAAACATATACGTAATTACCGGCAGCGCCCGCGTCCTTTAGTTAAAGACGTCCCGTTGGGTTGTTTTTTAAGATAGTAACCGCAAAATGTGGTAGTGCAACGCCGGCACGTGCGGGGAGAAAAGCACAAAGAGAACAGAACTCCCGCTGGCGGAGATTCACGCAGGGGGTGCATTAGCACGGTGAAGGCGGTAAATTTGAATTGCATGGAGGGGGGGGGGGGTGCAGTAAGCGGAATAATGACGGCGGTACAGCCCATTATTGCGAATCACTGCTCTGCACTTCCGACGCTTCACATTGAGTGGAACGGCTTTAATTTTCCTCTCATGACGACTCCCTGCCTGTGTCGTGCTGTTTGATACGTATGAGTGATGAGTGGATTGTGGACTTATCTTTGGTGCCCCCGTTTCCGTACGGCTTCGCGGAGGCACATTATGTGTTCAAAACACCCCCTTAGAGAAAACAGTTTTCTGTGTCCCACCAAATCACGGAATTAATCTTGGGCGAAGTGCTTTGAACAAACTTGGGCTCTCCTGATGTTAAATGGGTTGTCCATTTTCAATGAAATCAGCCCCGCCCTACGTGCTTTTTCATCATCGCGAATGCACTGTAATGAGATGACGTGATGATTGTTACGCGGGGGCGAAAAAAGTTTGTTCCTTTAACGTGTTTTCTTGTGGAATATTTATTTTGTCTTGTAATCAGAAATACGACATTCCAGTTTCATTCATTGAAGCTTGTGAAGACGACTGTATTGTAAAATAAAACCGGGCAAGATGACTGCCACCACGCACAACAACGTGGTGAAAGACACAGCCAACCTGTTTCGAGCATCTTCCTTTTTGCACTACCTCCTCAACCTTGCACTGAAAACACTGTTCAAACTTCATTTATTGTGCCAATTGCCGATCTTAACCGTCAACGCTACCTGCATATAAATGTACCCAAAATACGTCTCCTTTATGTTCTTATTTTCACTGCACCGTATCTTTGCACGGCCCTTCTTTGGCACATGGCGTGTTTTCCGAGCTCTCGGTGTCTAATTGCGCCATATAGTCGTCATTCAAGGCAAGAGCAATTACAGATTAAACAATGGTTGTATTGGGCACAGGGTTCATTCATCATTCAAGGGTTTGACGGACGCCAGTCTTGTCGGGAGGGTAAATTTGAGAGAAAAAGTTTCCCTTTCTTTCTCTTTCCGAAACCACGACCTCCAGATATGGAGGTCGTGGTTTCGGATCCCACCCGGCGGGCATTTTTTCACCACTTTCTTTGACTCAAAAAATTC
>CM023452.1:160141102-160336674 GCA_013339765.2 Haemaphysalis longicornis
GGTCAAATATATTACCGGTTTTATTATTGCTTTTTTCGGGTCCAGGAGCTGATTTGAGATTTATATTTCGAGCAGCTTATCGAAGTTCATCCCAGGTGAAAGCATAGTCTTGAGATGTCTGAACGTACTGAACTTGTACAATCAGTGTCCTCAAAGATCGATGAGTGAGAGCGTCATGTCGGTGGTCGTCAGCCAGCAAAAGAGTTCTAAATAGCAGGGCTGCAGATTCCAAGGTGGAGGAGGTAGTTGAATCTTCGGGAGAGCGGAGAGGGGGCAACACGGAATGTGAAGTGAACTTTTGAAACGCAATTTTGAAAGGGATGCCAAATAAGTTCTTCTGGGATGTGTTGGTGAATTTTCTTCTAACAACTTCATTCTTGGCTTTCATGTGACGCCTGTACTGACCTAGCGATCTGTAATAGCAGAATCTGAGGTCTGCAGGAAGTAGCGGATGACGACACACTTGATACTTTGCGGCGCAAAGATCTCACAAACGACCATTCCCTCGCCAGATCATCCGACCACCATGCATTGCCCTTGTGTGGTTTAGGAACACTTTCGAATCTCTTCCGCAGTCGGGCCATTTTTTTCATAAAATGTGTTGACGGTGTCTTAAAACTTCTGTGGAGATTCGGTGCTGTTGAAAGGCACTGTTTCAAACCAAGGACCCTGGACAAGATCCTCGACCAGACGCGACTCAGAAGCCTTCGGCAGCCGCTTCCTTCGTGCAACGGGGGCCTCTTCCATGCCAAAGACAACGTAACGGTGTGTCGGAAAGCGTCGTCGGAGTATCCCGAACTTCCCAGAAAACTCTGGAAGACCAAGCCGTTCCACTCGCCAAAGTGACGTCGATCCGTTTGCGAATATTCGGTGGCAAAAGGCGGAAGGGAGTCGGGGTCATTCAAGATTTTAAGTTGACAAGAATGATCAAACTGCGACAACTGCTGTCCTCTCGCATTCAATACATCACCCCCCAAAGGGGGTTTCTAGCATTAAAATCACCAGCAATGACCACATTGTCAGCGTTGTTGCTGTCCAAAAGGGAACCAAGGAAGAAGAAAGAATCTGGTCTAGAGCCACAGATGGTGCAGTGTACACTCCTATAAAGAGTATTGACAGGTTAGGCGCGTTTAAAGTGAGGCGATCACGAAAGGTGACACGTGAATGGGAAACAGGTCCACAGATACATCTCGGGAAACAACTATGCAACGCGGCGTTTGGGCATGGTGAAATTTAAACCAGCGAGGCGGAATGCCTGACACAGTTCCACCCCTAACACACGGGTCGCAAACCACCGCAACGTCAATGTTTGTGGCTTCCATATAACAGACCAAATGTTCAGTTGCATCGCGAGTGTGGTCAAGGTTTGCTTGAAGACAACGTAGTGATGCCAGTTATGGGGAGAAACTAAGTTGAGCCGGTAATTTGGGAAGCGTGCAGAGTGTCCACGCAAATGGTTTTGGCGCGTAGTCTTGCAATGCGAGCTGTCAAGACCTGGCAGCACGGCGCATTAAAGGTGTGGTTGAAACGCTCTTTCCAGAGGCACGACACTCCCGGCACACCATCATCATCATCATCACACCAGCCTATCTACGCCCACTGCAGGGCAAAGGCCTCTCCCGTTATTCTCCAATTACCTCGGTCCTGTGCCAACTGTGACCAATTTATCCCCGCAAACTTCTTGATCTCATCTGCCCATCTAACTTTCTGCCGCCTCCTGCAACGCTTGCCTTCTCTAGGGATCCACTCTGTTACCCTTAATGACCAGCGGTTATCTTGCCTTCGCATTACATGCCCTGCCCACGTCCATTTCTCTTCTTAATTTCTACTAATATGTCTTAACACCAGTTTGCTCCCTGACCCACTCCGCTCTCTTCTTGTCCCTTAATGTTACACCTATCATTTTCCGCTCCATTGCCCGCTGAGTCGTTCTCAATTTAAAGGGGCACTGACACAAAATTGCATCTTGTTTTGTTTTTTGTTGCGATAAGTAGCTAGTGACCTACTTATAACCTGTAGAAGCCTCATTTGCTTCAGCGTGCGGGGTTGTTATTTAATTAGAGGCATTTTTAATGCGGCCAGTCGCAGTTTCGGTTTCAGCGAGTGCCGCGAAACGATGGATGGATTTTGTGTGAACAAAGCTGACCCACGTGACCGTCGGAGGGATATCACAGAGCAGAGCCGCCGTAGCACTGTCGAATCCGCATCTACGGCAGTTTCTGCGAATGCCCCCAAGTACTGATCTCGTGAGGCGCTTAATTAAAAAGCGACCGTGGATGTGACGCAGGCGCTGCGAGCGAGTGCAAATGCTACCGCGGCTAAAGAACGACGCGCGACGCTCGAGACGGTGGGTGGCAAGACGAGCGCTGGGAGCAGCCGGCCGGTCTGCCTACAGGTCCGCCTACAGATGTGTTCGGCTGAGCACTGCGGCGGATATTCGAGTGCCGCTCTCGTGAGCGGTGCAGATGACAATTTTTAATGCAACCCGCCTTCGCATCATTAACTCCTTTCTCATGTAAGCCACCATGGTCGGGACTTGGGGACAATTTCGTGCCGGTAACAAGCTAACAAGCTATACTCGAGCTACTTGCGCCGGCCTGGGCCACTTCGCGCCGTGGCCGCCGCCTGCACAGCGACCGTGCGGCTAGCTCAGTGGGCTTTTCGTGCCTCCGGCGCGTTTTCGTATCCAATGGTAATAACAAGTAATAGAAACAGAGTGCCTGGAATCGCTGTAGAACTTTGGTCGCGGCCAGCTGCCCGATGAGCTGACGAAATCACGGCGCCTCCGCCGTCAACGATCGGGTCGTTAGTTCTCGAGAGCAGAAGCTCCGCCCTCCGGCGCTCCGATTGGAGCAGCGAGCCGGGCGAGCCGGCGAAAAACGCCGGCAGTGCGGAAGCGGCAAACACAAACTCGTGACGTGTTTGGATGTTGTTTATTTACAAAATATCTGCGGGATGCCGATTGCGCGTGGTCCTCTGCTGGCTGCTCGGTTGCGTTTCGCACACTTTAAAATTGATTTTAAATATGTTCTAGGCTGTATTCGCCGCTGATATTTTGCAGATGATGTATATGTGTTCCCACCAATCTATCTGCGAAGTTATCTCGCCTTCAAAATTTGTGCCAGTGCCCCTTTAAGTTGAACCCTCTTAGTGAGCCTCCAAGTTTCTGCCCCGTAGCTGATTACCGGCATCTTACCGGTACTCACCTACGGCACACCACGTTGTTCTTATTTTCTAGGTTGCAAGCATCTGCCGTGTGCGCCTCTGCGCAATACGGACAGCTTACATGTTCACTTGGGCATCGGGTTGCAACATGGCCGTAAGAGCAGAATTTCTGGCAGGCCGCAACGCAGAAATTCTCCTTAAGGGTGCAGGGTGTCCAGCCTATCAAGAGTCAGTCCTGGTCTTTGAGTACATCGTATACCGATGGAGAGACCTCAATTATGTGCACATTGTTGCCAGCACGATCCCTGAAGTAGGTTCGATGACGGAAGCCCTCTCCTCAGGAATGTCCAGGTTGTTGTGCGCGCGTTTATGTTAGCCCGCAAGATTCCAGGAGAACTGCTTGGTCGACGCCAGAAATCTTGAATTGCGGAAGCGACGTGGAGGCCGGTAACCCTGAGTGCAGGTTTAATTGTGCATTTGAAGCAATCGCCTTTTCTAGATTGTCGATCGACTTGCGGGGTCGGCAGAGACAACACTGAGACCCGAGCGAGATGGAATGAGCTTCACCTGTTTCCCCACCCCTATCCCCGAGGGGTCTTACCGAAAGTTGATTTCAGCAATGTTATGGTGTCAGGACCTGGATTTGCTGACGGATGAATCGGGGTCACGAAAAGGACATGGTTGGGGTTGTTTGCATAGGACATGTACGGCTGTGAACCATAAGAGCCAGAACGTTAGGTGCGGTGGGAGCGGACTGCGGAGCTGTGAAGTGGGCAGAGGTAGTCTGTGTGGCGTGGTTAGGGCCCTGTAGGATTTCCACAAACGTTGGCTGGCTGGCCTGAGGTGGCGCCACGCCATCAGGAGCGGAATATGAATCTTGGTGGCGCCTAACTTTCGGACACCTGCTTTCGTAGTTCTTCAATGCACCCTTCCGCCCGAGCAAGATCAGTCTACAAACCTACAACCGTGGCTTGCATAGCAAAAAACAAGCCCATCACCTTCTCTCGCACAACTACCGGCACCTTGTAATGATTGTCCGAGAGGAAACTCAAAAGCTTCTTCCCAATTTGCGCAGTGTCCCGAGCGTCTGCGGCCATCAAATCTTCATTTGTCCGCGGTAGGCGGTGTTGAGAGCTACCAGGGGATTTTCCACGTCATCTTGATGCGGATCATGAGGGTGATTGTCCGTAGTTATGAAGGAATGATCCGAGTTATGACTGCTGATTCCTTCTGCTGTTCTCGTTACATTCCTCAACGTGAGCAGAAGTTTGGGATAACGCAGATCGAAGCGTTTCCTGGCGCAGAGTCCTTGTTCCTCGATTCAAGGGCTCCATCACTTGCTAACTGTATAGCGGTGCTGGGGTAGCCGAGGGTATTGCAGTCAACGGCTGGTAAGCCTAACCACCGATTTCAGTCAATAAAAACCTAACAGCCGACAATTGCGCACTAGCAGCCACTCACCCGCTTGACTGCAGACGTTCATATTCTTGAGGCGACGGCCGGATAGAACAGAGCACAGGTATAATATCCCGGAAAGGTCGTACCGCCGCAGAGCCCAAAATTCGTGACTTCATCGTTTGGCTCGGGCAAAAGCCCGAGGCGGTCAGGAGCTTAAGCTCGGGCGAGGAGCTCCCTGTCACCTCCAGCCAGGTGGTGGGAGGGTTGGGTACACGGAGCGGGGCTACACAGGGGCATTCCCAATCGGCGTGTGGCGCGGTATCTCGAGGACCCCATGCCGGGCAGTTTGGGTGGGGATGTATGTGGGATAGATGTGGAGGACGTGTCTGGTGGGGAGGGAATGGGTTTGTAATGGTCGCCATAATCTGTCTAGAGGGTGGAGTGAGACACGTGCGAGGGGGCCGTAGTTCTAGCTGATGTAGGCGGTGGTGTGTGGTAATGTCGCTGAAAGTAAGCAGGGGTTCGCGAGTGTTAGCATCCGCCTCCTTTCAACTGGTACATTTTACACGATCCCAGAGCTCCTCGAAGGCCACCGCCTTACGGTCCGCAGGCATGTTGCATGACATAGCCGATGAAGACTAGTGTGGCACGCTTCCGTCGTGGTTTTCCATTTTGCCGGCATGGAGCGGAGATGATGGTGGTACCCCGCTGTGCCACAGAGTCCGCTCACTGCTCCGGGCGAAAAACTTGACGCGGTGGGCCCGCCTCCTGGGAATCGATGTAACGTTGGCAGGAGACAGCGCAGTAGAAAACGGCACTAAAAGCGTAACCCATACAGAAAAACTAAAGAATTCGCAGCGTGGTTATGGTAAACAACCTGCCCAACCGATCTTCGTCGTCTTCTCCGAGGCAAAAAGAACTGGTATGGAACCGGAGGTAATGAAGGAAAAACGTGGGTATCTACCCAGAAAAAAAAATGGAAGCGCCGAAAATGGTGCAAGCAAAGATCAAGCAGAAAAGCGAACAAGGGATGACAGAGATACGAAAGAAGGATAAAAGCGCATAGCAGAAGTTTTGGATTCATGTAAAATTACTAAGCTCAAAAAACGATATCCATCAAAAATTTTTGATTGATGAGGATGGGATACATTTTGAAGGAGAGCACACATCGGCGCATATTCGTAGAGTGATTAGTGAGATGTTTAGGGAAATATAGGTGGTAGGGAAGCCTGCACCGATAATATCAGGACCACACAGGCCTACGGAAAGGGAAATAGGTTTGAGCAACCTTGATTGGAAAAAACAGAGCAAAAGGTTTGCCCCTAAGCAGCAGTGGGCCCGGACGGAACACCAATGCAGCTGATAAACCCGCTTGGACCTAAAAATAACGAATCGGTTATGAGGGCAATAGATACGGTGATACAAACCGAACGAATACGGGATGATTGGCTGAAAGTAGGATGAATATAATATATAAACGCAGAGGAAACACAGCCAGTATTTATTCATACAGACCACTCACAGTAACGTAGGTGATATATAGATTCATACTGCACGCGATAAAATCAGAAATTCAAGCACGGATGGAAGAAAATGAAATCCTTGGGGAACTCCAAAATGGATTTAAACAATCGAGGGGTATGGATTAAAATTTTTTCGTGATTACATATAGCATTGAAATTGCAAAAGCGCAGAATAGGCCAATATGGATTACGTTCTTGGACATTAAAGGGGCATATGACAACGTAAACAAAGAATTGCTGTGGAGAATGCTCAAACTCTAGGGATTAGATGACGAGTTAGATATGATAATGAGCAACAAATAAAGGAATAGAGATGGTTATCGGTTTCTGTTTCAAAGAAACGGTAGAGTTCTTGAGCGAAATTTCAATGGCGACAACGTGATTTGCATGCGTGATGAAACCGACCTAGAAAAAATGACGCAAGAAGCTTCCCGCACTTTTTCACCCTGTTACAACTGTCTTTAAGCAGTTCCAGCATTATGATGCTGGCTCTTTTTATTATGTCACCTCAAATATTTCTCATTATTTTCCTTCCATCTCTTTAATGCGCGCAGCCAAAAAAGCAAGGAAGACGAATTAAATATTTTACTCTCCTCGTTAAAACATGACTTCGATGTTTTAGCATTCAGTGAAATATATGGTTCTCAAACTGTGATGAGGTTGTTCAGCATGAAAGGTGCAAGTGTGAGTCATTATTCAGGAAAAACAAATAAGTTCCCGGCGCCTCTCTCCACATCAACAACACTTTCTTAATGATATAATTCCAGAATATACTACTGTGAACCATAACCTTTAATCAGTGCTTGAGAAAACCAGCCAATTTATAGTTGGCGTTATCTACAGACCTCCCCCCGGATTTCTCGAAACATTTTATCAGTTTTTCGAACTAAAGTTGATTGATTTGATTGATTGTAGGGTTTAATGCGCCGACGCAACGTAGGCGATGAGACACGCCGTAGTGGAGGGCTCCGGATTAATTTTGACCAAACTGGCATCTTAACGTGCACCGAAATCTGTACACACGGGCATTTTTTCTTTTCGTTTCCATCAGAAAAGCAGCCGCTGAGTCCGGGATTTAATCCCGCGACCTCGTGCCCAGCAGCGCAAAGCCTTAGCCACTGAGCCACGACGGCGGGTCGAACCTATCTTGGAAGACATTTCAGCGTTAAAAATGAGTGTTGTGATATTAGGGGACTTCAATGTTAATCTTCTGCTTTTGTCCAATTCTCCTCAACATTTCACTGAAATGGCGATTTCTTGTGGCTTTTGAAACTTTATTAAGGCACCAAATCTAATTACAGAACATGCGAAACATTTATTGATCGATGCTTAACCAACCTAGATGAAATTCAAACGAAGTCGGCAACAATAACAAGTGATTTAAGTCATCTATCCATACTGTTTCATTCCGAAAACCTGTTCCTTAGTTCCAAATCGATAAATGAATGTTTACCGATTCGTGTAATGGGGCAATACAACAATCAGTATTTCACCACTTAATTGCAAATGTCAACTGTTTGGAGCTATCATCCGAAAACAATCCACATCACTTATGCAATATATTGTTAAAGAAAGTAAAAGAACTTTACGAACGTGCATTTCCAAGAAAAACAATTAAAACAAAAACAAGATCGAGAAAGCCCTGGATAACGGGAAAGCTCATAAAAAAATCAGGGAACGTAATTTACTGTTTAATAAGTTCATCATGTCTGGGGATGTTGAAATATTCGAAATTTTGGAAAAAAAAAACTTTCAGCTGACATGAAGAACTCGCGCATTAACTACTGCACCAAAATATTTTCTGATGTACTTTATGATTCGCCAAAAAAACGTAGCGTACGCTTAAGAATTTATTCGTTAGGTCGCGAACCGTTTTTTCTGGATGCAATGCCAGTATCTGGGCGAACCGTTCGAGGCAAGGCTCTGGCAGATAAATTGAATACGCACTTTCTGCTTTTCGCAGCCCCACCAATACAGAGCACTGCAGGTTTTGAAAATTGTGTTTCTTGCAACCTTTCCAATTCACTGTTCCTTTTTCCGGCTACTCTCGAAGAAAGAGTGATGATAATAAAGAGTATAAAAAGAAATTTGTGTGGGTTTGAAGACATTAGCGCAAAGCCAATTAAAGCTGTGTCTGACCTTCTTGCCGACGCACTGTGTCATATAACCAATTTAGTTGTCTCCACTCGTACGTTTCCTGATAAAATGAAGATTTCAAAAGTGTGTGTTTTGTATAAAGGAGGCACTGCTGACTGCTTCAGCAAATACCGGCCGATATCCATTCTCCCGCTGTTTTGAAATGTAGTGTAAAAGTAATTGAGCTGCGATTAACAAATCATTTAAACAAACATGGAGTGACATCTCCACACCAATATTGATTTCAGAAAGGTAAATTTACTGGAAGTGCAGTTCTTAATGTTAGGGATAAAATAGTTACAAACCTAGAAAACTGCCTTTACACTCTGGAATCTCTAACAACCAACGCAACTACCATTCTTCGACGCGTACAGTTAAATACCATCCTTACCTGCTCGTTCCTTTCTCTATCGTACCGACACTCCCAGCATCATCCCAATTGTCCCGCACCTACGCTAATTTAGAACACTGCATTTTCGCCTGCCCCATTGCATTCAATCCCCACATTTTCCCCACCCCCTCCTTCCGTGGCGACTTGGCTAGCTCAACGTGGCGGACTTGGCTTGGCTTTGGTGCCTCGGGACAGTTCTGGCTATGGTGGCCGGGACATGTTGCGAATAAATGTGCGGTTTTCCTCCTCCTCCTCTTATAAAGTTTTTCCTCAGCAACTGCCTTAAGCACGACAGATTCCCTTAAGCACGCAAAATTACCTCGTAAAACTACTTATCAAACCCTTCTCAATATGTCTTTGTTAAGAATGAAAAAGCTGAGTTAAATAAAATATTATTTGGTGTGCCGCAAGGTTCTATTTAGGCCCAGTTTTATTTTTACTCTATGTTAACAATATAGCGGCTATTGTTGGTACCCAAGACATCCTTCTGTATGCTGATAATACAACGGCGTTCTATTCAGCGGATGATATGCCCTCTCTTGCAAGTACAGCTAACGTGTGGCTGACCCACTCACTCCATCAAGACCAGCAACGCCTGGAACCGGACGCTGATCCTTCGTTTCCCACGGGCCCCGTCCACTTGGACAGGGTCCGCGGGCCAGGAAAGATCAAGGCTTTCTGGACTTGGGGACCTCCCACCGAGGGACGCCTACAGTTCGATAAAATTTTATTTCTACCTCCTCCTTGACGTCACTCTCGGCAGCAAACCTATTGTTCCACAAGTTAAAATTAAACCTTCAAGTGCCTTTGTAATGGATATTATATACGGGTATATTGAATAGTGCACGGCTTAGACCTCCGGCTCCGACCCCGTTATACGAAAAAAAATCTTAAAGTTCATGCTAAACTTTAGGTGACAAGAGTTCCACCATCGTACAGCACAAGGACATGACGGTTAGGGGAAAAATAAGGGCTTAACACTTATAAGCAAGCACCAATAACAGTAAACCACATACAGGTAACAATAATAACATCACCTAAGAGCTTCTTACCTAGAGATAAGAGCATCTAGTCTAGAGAAATAATAAGAGCTTCTTACCTTGAGAAAATTTACATATGCAATAGTAGTAATTGCATTCTTGAGTCCAGATTGCTCTATTGGGAAAGTTCTCGTGGCAAAGTTTTTCACAAACAGGAGGTGTGCACACTGAAGAATCAAGAAAGAATTAAAGTTTAATATTTTGTACACTACACGCGGTTCTAAATTCTGCGCATGCGTCGCGGCACGTAAACCACAGAAAATATAATTGCTCTAGAGCAGCCAACCTGGATTTGAAATTGATGAAATAATCAATAAAAAAATTCAGGGTAAATTATTCTGTGAAACGAATCGGCTGTAACCAGAAGAAAATACTAAAAAAAGTTTCTTCTTGAAAATGTTTGCCCTGGAGAAGTAGAAAAAAGAAAGAACTCTCATCAGTGACCCAGTCATGTGTGAAAAAATTAGCAGTGGCTTAGCTCGGCTATGCCAGGATATACGTAGCGAGAGCAAAGGTTCAGCTGGTAATTCTTAGGTTTCCTGGTTGGCTAGGATTAGCTGATTTTCATGCTTACTGCTTCTAAAATGATTTCCAAAACAATACAATACAATACAATACAATACAATACAATACAATACAATACAATACAATACAATACAATATAATCGAATCCAGTCGCGGCGGCGACGGCTTCGGGGCGCCAGCTGTGCGCCGTTGAGACGTCTCTGCTCCTCGCGCATGCGCAGCACGGCTCTCCAGGAGCCACGCGAAACTGCTTAATCTCGGCCAGTGTAGCTCACGCTACAAAAATGTAATGACTTTCAGCGCCAGGGACTGCGGCGCACGGAGGAGATATACGGTGTCGAAAAGTGACCGGCTGTCTAGAGTGCCGTCAGACTACATTGGATATTTTTAGAGAAGGCTGTGAGAGCGCAGAGCGACTGTCTTTGTGGTGTAGAGATTCCTGCTGGCGACGTACACAGCAGCTGGAGATCTCACTGTCCGAACAGGCATCTCTGTCATTTCAAGCACGGGTCGATGCAGTTACGAAGAAACACGCAGGGAACCCTACGACACGCTACACGGACGCCGCACGCTACACCCGCAATCCCGCCCACGCAGTCACGGTTTTAGACCACCAGGGAACGGAGGTCACAGCCGCCACGATATCCACCACCTCTACGAACGCCGTTGAGAAAATCGCCATCGCCCTAGCAGCCGCAACAAAAAGCGAATACGTTGCAGTCATTACGGACTCGCAAGTAGCATGGCGCAACTACCAGCTCGGCCGCATATCACCCTTAGCCCTCAGGATCCTGAATGTCATCCCGCAGCTTCCTGATGTTGATATCGTTTGGGCCCCTGGACAGGAGCCTCTCGACGGAAATGTGGCGGCACACGCCGCTGCCCGAGTACACACCCTTCGGGCCATTTCCGAAGAGAGCCAAGACACAGAGAAGGCCCCCCGCACACTGAATGGCTACGCGGAAATTCTCGCTCACTTCAGAAAAGAGCGTCGACGGTTCCCTCCACCCAACCCCCACCTTTCCAGAGCCGAAGCGACCACACTCCACCGGCTACAGACCAACTCCTACTCGCACTGTACCCTCCTCCACCATATCTACCCCACCCAGTATTATAGTACCTGCCACTTTTGCCCCAGCCAAGGACCCTGTACCATCTGGTCTGGGAGTGCCAACAATCCCCATCCCTCAGAACCAATCCCCGTCCTACGTACGAGCAGTGGGTGGACCGGCTGTCCAGCTCGGACCTCTCGACCCGGCGCATACAGAGATAGAGGGCACGATAGAGAGGGCAAGAGCAGTCAGCAAGGACCAGGGCACCCCGGACTAGCGGACACCCCCCACCGGTGGTGGTCTCACCATCCTGCACCATTAAGGTCCAAATTAAAGATGTTGATTCTCTCTCTCTCTCTCTCTCTCTCTCTCTCTGTCATTCTAACCTCGGAGCGCAATCTAGTCGAAATAGCCTTATTTAAAGGGGCCATTAATACGGAATGCAAGTTTGGTTTATTCAAAAGTTCGCCTTGTTAGAATCGTGCTGACACCACTTTTAACATAAACTTAGGTCAAATAAGCTATATAATTCGTTAGAAAAAAAGGGAAGGGCCATGCGACCCACTCGCTCATTTCCCGCAACAGAACCTATAATGTCATACCAGTCAGCTCTGTGATTGGCAGAGGCCGGCAAAAGCAAATAAAGGCAGAGCTTATAAGCATGCCGAACGAGCTATTTGCGCTTAAATATAGGCACATTTTTTCATATCAGTAACAATGGTAGGACAAAGGGTGGAAGTTACGAAAGCACGCCTAAACATAGTAGAACCGATGTGTACTGCTGATTGTACTGCGCACCGTATGGTTGGCATAGATGCAGAGCACTGCGAGGCTTTGCGGTTGTCTCGGACTACACTGGCCGATTGACGCAAGCAAAGTTGTCTTACGTAACGGTATTTGTCGAGCGTGCACTATGTTTCACGAACGAAGCGATTATTTTCTCCGCCAACAAAAACAAGCCAGTTTTAAATACGGTCACCAAACAACCAAAGACAGAAAACAGCTTGCCGCGGTGTGGTGGCGCCATCTAGGTTGACTAACAGCAAACAAGTCTCCCCTCTTAACCAAGTTTAGTAGCTGAAAGACCTGTTCTTATGATGTCAAACGTGGTTCAAACAGATGTTCTGGCGCGAAAACCAAAATTTCAGCTTAAAGTGAATATTTTCGCAGTGAATAAAGCATCGTTTGCTTCCCGACAAGCGCTGGGGCACTATACAACACTTAAATCTTTCGAATAGAACAACTTGTATTTTGTCTGAAGGCCCATTAAAGCAAACGCTGTCCCCCAACTACCGCTTTCTCCATCAGAAATACCTTCAAGGAATAGACAACCGATTTTTGTGGATGCATGTTGTCTAGCGCATATGAAAACCAGTGTTTTGTACACTGGGGTAACCGCAAGAAATTTCCAAACAAACCGGCGGGTAAATTTTAATTTCGCATTAAAGTGTTTAAAGTCTGGAAGGGGGCGCCATGCGGCGTCTGAACGTGACACTACTGTACGTGAAAGAGCTCCGTTGATTTTAACAAACGTTGAAACGCGTAAAAACCCAATGAAAGAATAGGAAGGTGCACATGATTTTCGTTTCAGCTAGGGACAAGTTTTTAACAGCACTCTTTTTTTCTTTCACGTACAGTTAAAAGTATGTCGTCCCGCAGCTCTTTGACATGGTTGCCAGCATTTCTCCTTGTTGGACGCGTATGACTCGTAGATCTACACATTCCGATTTCAGAAATTCTATTACTGTAATATCAAAGCCGTTCCGGGTTGCGTATAGCCGTTCCCTAGTCAGCACAGCCATGTGACGCATGGCGCCATTTAGGAGCATATTTGAAGCTATTTGCATGTGCTTGTGGCCCTCAATTTAAAGGGACACTGAAGTGATATGTAAACATTGCGGGATTACTAGCGCAAATTGTAGTCCGGAGTCCCCAGGCCATGTTTCGACCACTCTAGGCGCGTTTACGCGATTTTATTAGTAGAAAAACTAATTCGAAAACGCTGTCCTCCTCTCTTTACGCTCGCCCATTTTCTGTGGCGTTTTCGTGTGACGTCAGGAGGGGATGAGCTGGCAATTGGCTGCGCCACGGCTGCGCTACTGCACGGCTCCCCGGCCGACAGAGTCAGTCGGCCCAGCGTTTCGTCCGCCGGCCGCCGGCGGGTCGTCGCAATCAAGGAGGTTAAAAAAAATTGCTTGGTCGCAATTCGTTCGCTTAGTTGAAACGAAGCCAGGACAACGTTTGTGAATGGAAGAATGTGCCTTTCTTTACTTGGTTTGTTTGTACACTGTATCTAGCTCCAAGTCAAGGTTCGCTTCACACAAGCGCTGCACATGCGACGCTTCGCTGACTGGTACGCCAGTAGGAAAATATAAGGCCTCTTGAAGGCGGGAGAAGAGTCAGCGAAGTCAATATAGGTACTAAGCAAATAAAATCAACTGATATTTTTACCGTACAGCGTAAAACTAGGGCGCGGGAAGCACTTTTTTGCGCTGGGCGAACAAGCACAGCGGTCAGCAGCACGACTACGCATCTGCGAACGCTTTTCCGTCTACGAAATGCAATTGCTAGACGTGAGCTACTGTGGAACTTCGGGCAACGCTTACTGCACGATCGCAGTACAAACAAATAGTCACCTAAGCGGCTTGAAATGCCAAAACTAAATAAAAGTGTAAACCGGTAGTACAATTATATACCCTATATTAGCCTGCCATTGGCCGTTCCGCTCCGTGGCCTAGCGGTCTGAGGCCGCTGGGAATTCTCGGCGAATGTTTTGCGAGTCGCGAGTTCGAATCCCCGCGGTACGTTCTTTTTTTTTTTTTTTTTTCTAAGTTAACTTTTTTGTTTTCCGCCCGATGCTTTCTATATTGAGTTCCCCTTTTTGGGTGCCGCAAACGTTCATGGCTACGCGAACTAGTTACACAAACGCGCGCAGGCTGGCACTGGCGCGCTAGCGAGTTCTCGTTGGCGTTGCTGTTGCCATAAGCACCGACTGCTTGCAGGCAGTGGGCACAGGCAGAATGAACAGACCCTTGGCCTGGTGCGAACACGCTTTTACGATACAGGGCATGAGGGAGGCAAGCTCCAAATATGGGGGAAAAGCGCATGACATTTGGGCGTCTGCGGGTACGCGGAGGGCGTTCATGCACTGCGTAGGTCTCGGGCTAGTGAATGTCTACGACTACAAGCCGTCCTGGGAGGCTTATCTTGTGCATTTTACAGCCGACAACATGGCAGAAGCGCGGTACGATGATTACTGAGATATTGAGAATGCCCCATCCAACAAAGCCATTGGTTATGTTTTACAGAACCGAAACCGAAACCGAAACTTGTGTGATTGCTAACCTTGGGCATCGTCCAATCACGGCGCCCCTCCTCTCAACGTCACAGCCTTAGTTGGCGCGGCCGCCGCAAACCGCGCATGGTAGTTTTTCTTCTTTCGCGCTTTGTAAAATAATTACCGATTTGTCAACCGGATAAACGATGAAAAGTGTGCTAATTTGAGCCAGTCTACGCAGTGCAAGCAAAACGGGAGCTTGACAAATTCACTTCAGTGTCCCTTTAACCGCTCAGATCAGCTTATATTGTAGTGTGGTTGTACTAAAGAAAAAAAAAGCTATTTAGTGTAGTACTTCCGCTCCTGCTAAAGCAAACATACTAACCCGGTTTGGGAATCCCGCTACTGCATTTTTTTTTCATTTTTAAGGGTTTCTCACATTTGAATATTACATTTGTTATCACGCATATACTCTATGACATCATTTATGAATTAAAAAGGGGATTTCGGGTATTTTCATTTGCCTTTGTTCAGTTTCAGCTACAGCTTCTTCAACGTTTTTTGTGGGTTTTCCCCTTTAGGTCGGTTTCGGCAATTTCGGTTGAATATTTTTCAACCACCATAGTTTTTAACCATTGTTAGTCCGTTTCGGCTGTTATTATTTCTGTTTCGTGTGGTTTTCATGCTTTAGGTACGTTCATGCTGTGATATAACCCCCAAAGCAAGTTCAGATTACGACTGGCTGTACTACTATGAAACGCATACACGCTTCCGAGGCTGAAGTGTTTTAAGTAATGCCCTTTTATTTGCTATAAGAAAATATACGTGACAAAAATCGGTTGTCTGTCCTTTAAGCCTACACTCACTTTCCTGAACGGAACAACGCTTGTTGCGGCTCCTTCAAATTAACTCCCTTCCGTGACACAAACACCTTCATCGCGTTACGCCCTGTTCCGTGCTCATGCTGCTTCAGTCCAGAGGACGATACCCTGCAACCCAAAGTGGGCGCGCCCCCAAAACACCTCCCCACAACCACTTTATTCATCCAATAGGGGGGGGGGGTGGGGGGCGGTTCTGACCTCTGGGTACAAAAAGCCCTGGTGGAACCAGTTAACCAAGTCAGGTACTGGGCTGCACCCAATGGACACCAGCCGCCGCAAATCGCATACAGCAAATGAAGTGTTGTTTTTCATATTCCTCACTTCCCGCACCCGCACTTCCCTCACTTCCCGCAACCGCACCCAAGGACTATCCAGAGATGAAGCCACCATCCTGAGAAGACTTCAGACAATACATATCCCCACAGCACCCTTTCTCACGCCATTTACCCAACTCAATACCCCGCCACCTGTAATTTCTGTCCTTCCTCTTGGCACCCTATATCATCATGGTAAGGGAGTGTCAAAGAACCCCGAACCTCCTCCCAACCCCACCCCATCCTATGAGCAGTGGATGGCTTGCCTGACTAGCCCGGCCTCAGGATCCAGCAAGACCTGGTTGACGAGGGCCCGGACAGCCAGCCGCCAGCCCAGGGTATCCTGGACTAAGGATGCCCTCCACCAGGCGGCGGCCCTAACATCTGCGCCTCAGGCTCGCAAATAAAGATGTATCAATCAATCAATCAATCATATTCCTCGGGACACAAAGAGCAGTGGTACGAGTCCAGGTTTGGGTTCCTTTGATTTTAAATGCGGAGCATTTCTTTAGGCTCGCCTGGTCCTGCGTCCTTGATGGCGGCGCCGTCCACACGCACACTGCGCATGCGCAACTCTCCTCCTTACAACCACAGCTCCGCGATACTACACTATAAAAAAAAGAAATAGTCAGCGGCGCCCGGTTTTCGATCCCACGACTCTCCGGCATAACGGGAGGTACGCGGTGCTCTTCCAATTACCCAGCTACGCTACAAATCCGGGACAGGAGCAAGTGCTACGAACGCGCCTTATGTGCTTGACTCATTCAAACTACGTCAAGAAGCTACTGATTACAACGAAGGCACGCGAAGCTGAACGTCAACGGAAACGACGAACTGAAACCTTTTAGAGGGGGATGCTGAATTTCCCGTGGGAAGCTGTGGCGGGAAGCGCCACGCGCCTTGCAGCGCCACGCGCCTTGCAGCTCAACCAGCCCCGTCCGCATCGCCTCTGATGCTGATTGTGGCAGGATGCCCCTAGGGATTGGCCAACCAAAAGAATCCATCACGAGATAGGTTCGCGTTCAACCACCGTCGTCATCTTCCCGTAGGGGGAAGACCGCCGAAGAAGAAGAAGAACTTGAAGACAAATCTTATTCTGGAACCTCACCAGACCCCTCCAAACGTATCCATTGCCGATTTTTTTTTTGTTTTTATTATTCTCCTCCTCTCCTCCTCCTCCTCCTCCTTCTCTTCTTCTTTCTTTCTTTATTTACTTATTATTATTTATTTATTTATTTATTTTGTTTCAATAGTGACGAATTTCCAATCTCGATTCCTCAAACACAAGAAGAAAATGGCATCCAAAATTGTTTCTAACTTTTCCTCGATTCATCCACCAAGGCAGCAATCTCATTCAAATTAGCGACTGATGTTTGGCCGATCCCCTGATTGGGTATGCGCCAATATAGTGAAGGAACAACAACAACAACAACAACAATAAAAGCTGCGAAGAGGAGGGCGTGAAAATTGCTCTCAGCCGGTGCACCAATGTCAACAACCTTTATCTCACCAAAGCTGACGGAGACTACCGATTCTACCACAGAGACAACATCGACAAGAACATGATGGACGAGTTTCGGCGCCTCGAGAACCACCGCCTACTCACCGTAACACAACAGCACTTGCGTGCCTTTGCCACCGGTGTGGACCCGGACGCGGAATTCCCTCTGGCGCTAGTAAAAACCAGATCCTCAACCTAACGGCAACACAATGGAACCACACGGAACCGCCACGATGCTTCGCATCCTCATCAGGCTTCCTCACGGGAAGATGGTGTAATTTTTTTTTCTTTTTCATCTCTGAAATAAATTCTGTTTTTTATGGGTACCTTAGTTTTCGGTATTTTAGACAAGTTCATTCGGTCCTTTAAATTGTGCTACATAAGATAACGTTATGCTACGTCAGGGACAACTAAGAAGTGTCAGAGGCGGCATTTTCTTCTGAACGCAGGTGGACGTCGTTTCACTAGAGTGCCTGTATACCATCGGTCGGCACTGTAGACACAGCCAATTAGACGAGGTCTGGCAGGGACATCGCGGTTGTATATGTACTCAACTATGTATCAGAACATTCCGTGCGGTGCCTTTAGTAATATGGTGCTCATAGCACTGCAAGGGGACAGGAAAATAAAACACAGCTTTGTTCTATTTGAAAGGACTAGACTTTCGTAGCTCCCACAGCCTCATTCGATCCCCGAAAGATGTTTTTTTTAACCAGAAAAAGCGCGAGAAATATTGAGCAACTTACAAATTTCGCGCTGCAGTGACATAACACGTAGAGGAGTGATACGTTATGCACTGGTACAAAGAGCGTTGTTATGAGAGCCGCACAGTCAAACGGAACTGGAGGACCACTACAGTCTCCTGGTAATGTTTTTTGACGATGGCTTATGTCGGCAGGCGCCGATCGCAGAAACAAGATTCTGTTTTAGTTTTTTTTCAGTTTATGTAACAGATGACAAGGTACTGTGCATGGTGATTGATATTAAGTCATAGAGCAAGTTTCGCAAAATGAATAGTGAGTCACCACCGTTGAATTTGTTTACCCTAATATCTGCACTATTTTTCTGAACTTGGCGATAAGGAAGGAAGGAAGGATGGATGGAAGGAAGGAAGGAAGGAAGGAAGGAAGGAAGGAAGGAAAAAGGAAGAAAAGGGAGGAAGGAAGCAAAAAGACAGCAAGGAAGGAAAAACGAAAGAAGGAAAAAACGAGGAAAAAGGACGGAAAAAGGAGCTCCCCCTCCTTAAGAAAGTTCCCCCAAGAAGAAGAAGGAAAAAAAAAAGGAAAAGGAATCCCTTCGGAAGGAAGGAAGGAGGGAATTCCTCCTCCTCTTCTAAGGAAAACTTCCCCCTCTGGGAAGGAAAAAGGAAAAAAAAAGGAAGGAATGAACTAATGAACGAAAAAAGGAGGAAGTGTTGAAGGAAGGCCGGAGAGTTATCGTGGCTAGAGCCTAGTTAGCTTTCCTGGAGGAGGGAAAGGGAGAACATACGAAACGAGAAAGCAGAGAAAGGAGCAGCCTTGGAGGAGATAATAGGTATTCACAGCACTACGGCACTAAACCTTCAACTTCAGTTACTGTAACTGGAGTCTTTCTGCCTAAATTGTTATATTTAAATTCGTCGTCTGAAGGAAGCGTATGAGTTATTTAGTCGCATGCCAGCTGACGACAGCGAAAAAAATGGTCTAGTATATATGTTGGAAACAACAACCTCTTTAATGTACTACCCGCCGCGGTGGCTCAGTGGCTAAGGCGTTGCGCTGCTGAGCACGAGGTCGCGGGTTCGATTCCCGGCCGCGGCGGCCGCTTTTCTGATGGAGGCGAAAAGCAAAAACGCCCGTGTGTACGAGATTTCGGCGCACGATAAAGATCCCCAGGTGGTCGAAATTAATCCGGAGCCCTCCACTACGGCGCGCCTCATCGCCTGCGTTGCGTCGGTGCGTTAAACCCCACAATCAATCAAATCAATCTTTAATGTACTAACTTGAATTCTGTCTTCATGAACCTTTTAAGAGAAATAGAGTAGAGGACTGCACGAGAAGCTGAGATATGTACAGTTGTAGATATCCTAGAGTGTCAATATTCGGCCTCAACTTCGTGTTGGTGAGCGAAACTCTCTCTGTCTCCTTCTGTCTTTCTGTTAGTGAGAACATAGGTCGACGTACTCACTCGTGAGTACACTCATTTGTACTCATTTGTACTCAAACTCACGAGTGAGTACGATGATGAGTGATCACACACCCAGAAAAAAACAGTGAGTACGATGACGAGTGAGTACAGGGGTAAGTCCACTACTCGTGAGTACAGTACTCATGAGTACACTACTCATGAGTATGAGTACTCATGAGTACAGTATTCATGAGTATGAGTACTCATGAGTTTGAGTACTAATGAGTATGAGTACTCATGAGTACACAGTACTCATGAATACACAGTACTCATGAGTACACAGTACTCATGAGTATACAGTACTCATGAGTACACAGCACTCATGAGTACAATACTCATGAATACTGTGTACTCATGAGTACTGTGTATTCATGAGTATATGCACTCCTGAGTACAGTAGTGCAAACAAGTTTTATCACGAGCTCGAGTCCGGACGCGCGTGTACGAGTCGCAAACATTTAGCGGTGCCGCTGTGCAGCTTAACTGTCAAGGATGGTAAAATTAGACAACGAAAACTGCACCTCCCTCCTTTCCCGGTCCCTGTTTGGCGCTGTAAGCGTTTTTCGGCGGTCGCTCGCAAAGGGGTCACGGTGAAGAGGGAAAAAGGAGGGGGTGAGGGCCCGGCGGGAAACGCGGCCGCAGTTGCTCTTCTCTGATGGGACTTGTTGACTGCCGCAGTTATTTTTGTTGACGCGGCCTGTGAACGCGTGGCGGCTTCATTGCGCTTGCTCCCTTCCAATTGTTTTAGGGGAGAGGCGGTGGAGGCTGCTAACAACGCACGAACTAGGCGTACTGAAGTCCCTCTTTTTCGGTCTTCAGAAGTTTCCGTAGACGCATGTCACGCTGTGTAGTCGTTTCGTGAGCCGAACCGCTCATTTCAACAGTCGCAGTTAATTTACGTAACTCGCGTCAAACCGACTGCGTGGTTTGTAACGTTCGCTGTGCGTATTCAAGCGACAGTTTGGCTGATGTACGTGCGCCCATATGGTTTTATTAGGTTCCCGTTTTGAAACATTTTGCTCAGGTTCGCTAGTAATATGGTCTCGTGTAGTGCCATTTACAAGTGAGCATATAGCCCCACCGTGCACTACGGCGTGCAGGCGCGGCGGTGGAATTTGCCCCAGCAATGGAAATAAAATATCCGAGTACACCTAAGCACGTTTGTGAGTTGTGAATCGGACATCATAATATCCAGTTCAACGCGTGCGGCGCCTTGTTTAGCCTCGCATATTTTGTCGAAGAGCTCTGTCATCTTGCCGCTGGAGGAGCGTTTTGCTTTCGAATGGCTTTACTTTCGAGTGGCAACCCGATTCGCCGCTTCTCGTTTATGCCACCGTGTAATGAGGGCGCTGACGATGATGGTGAATTTCGGTGGTTGTTATTCCCCTACCTTCACTACTGTTTACAGGCGGGGCGACCACCCCTCGCTAGCAACTATACCGCCGAGTTTAAGCTCGCACTGTGAGAGGCCTCGTGAAGGAATTGTTTTGAATTGATGAACGCCAACGCCAGACGCCGGGATTGTCGCTTAAGCTCGCATCTTGGAACGTCTCGTAAAACATGTGGATTGCACATAACGACGTCACCGCACTTTTTGATCGATCGCTGTCAGCTTCATCCGCGTTGCTCGAGATAAGAGCTGCAGATTTCCACTGTGCAACCAACCCACCAACACGGCAATACAGTGACGTCAGTGCAAGCTATCACGCCTCCGAAAAACGCGTCTACAAACTTTGTTCTCGAGTACACAAAGCACGGCAGAGCAGTTCTACGCTGCTGTAACGGCTGCCAAGTACCGGCAGCAACTGGGTGCCCTGCGGCCCTCGACTGCGACCGATACCCTCTCCACGCCCCCCCCCCCCCCCCGAACACACACACACACACTGTTGGGACTGGGCCATTCTAGCTCAGTCACCACTGTTCGATTCACTTCACTTTATTTCCTTAAAGACCCCACAGGGGGGTGTTACATAAGGGGCGCGTTGTACAACATAGATACAAAAGCCACAGGTTAACAATACAGATGCATAGATGTTGCGACGTTGCCCTGCTCAGTCCGCCATCGACGCGGCGCAGAGGAGAGCGATGAAGTTGTCGAGCCGACGGTGATTTTAAGCTGCATTCATATACAATATATACAAAGGTAGCAAGAGCGTTACATGGCTCGCACAAAGGCACTTCTCAACTCAGTGCCTCCGATGAAATGCCGCCGCACAGCCGCTGCTTCAGGGCTGGTTTTATACCCCCGGGGTTCCGCCGCAGCCGCGTGCAGTTCGAATCTTTCCAATCAGGACTATCACTGGCCGCAGTTTGAATCCGGCGAATGCAGGCGAAGTGATTGCGTCAGCCGAGCCACGAATGGGAAAGGGGAGGCGACTCAGCGGCGCCGTCTCCAGAGTCTACTCGTCGCTGCGTGTCTTTTGCGGGCCGGTCGTCCCAAGCATGATTTGGTGCGGCCGTCTCGATGGGAAAAGGAGAGTAGACTCGGCGGCGCCGTGTGCCGCCAGTTGCGGCACGTCTGCCGCGGGCTGGCTGACCGAGGCGCGAATCGGGCCCACCGTCGGCGCGTCGCCAGGTGCAGCAAATTTGTGTCGGGTGCTCTGGTTAACCGCACACACACGCATAGAAAAATTAGTAAGATCAGACCCGTGTGGGTTTTGGCCTAGCTGTTAACGGAAATAGACACAACGACGCGTAGCGCCCGTCCTGTCCCTTTTTCGCGGCGGGACCTCCCTCTTTGGCTTTTCGCGCGCTAGCCGGTTTTCGTCTTTCTGTTTATCTCTTACTTTGCGGGCTGGCGGCGGTTGCGAGGGGTACGGTTGCGCAATGTTCGCAGAATTCGGAACAGCGGCGGCAGCGTCTCTTTCCAGATGGTTTTAAAGACGATAGTCTTTCTTTGGCCACTTGAGCGCGACAATGTTGGCCTGTCAGTCTGTCTGTCTGTGTCCGTCATAAAGATAATTCATTATTGCAACTTAATATCACGCCCCGCTGTACACATGGGAGCTACTGGGGTCGCCGTTAAGTAGCTTCATGTACATAATGCGCCCTCTCTACAACTGGCCAACTGCCCCGCGATTCAGCCGCGATTCAGCCCGCGATTCAAAACGCGAGTGCGTACGTCCCGTTTCGCTCTCTCCCGTGTACGTGCCTTCGCGCAGTGGGAAGCCCTACGACAATGCACCGTGTAAGACGTTTTCTTCTCGGGCTCCTCTGTCCTGATGTATATGTAATCTCAGTATTTCTAATTAGTTAAACATTTTATTTTTTTCTGTTTAGCCTTTCATTCGAGCCACGACCTAGCTAAGATGTTGCAGTCGACAGGATCATGATTTAAGGCCACGGGAGGACGAACGGACGAACAACCTGGACGGACCGCACCACGACTACGAGAGTGCAGCACGCAGACATGGGGCACCGACGCACTCCACGCCAGCGGTGGTCGACACAGTGCTGACTTCAACGGAACGCTACGTCCTATGCTCTACGAAGAAACAGCAGTTCGTGAGCGCACTACGATTACGAGGGCTACCCTGCTCTGGCCGTAAGGACGACATCATCTTGCGTCTCCAAACGAACGAATGTGCCAACGCTACTTCAGGCTGCCTCCGACAACAAACGGCAGAGGACCCTGCAAGCGGCGCTGTTTGAGAGCAGAAGGCTGCGTGATGAACGAGAAAGTTTTCTGAGACAACTGGCGAGAGTCGGCCGCACGTTTTCCACGGTGCCTGGACTGCACGAGATCCGAGCACAGGCAGAATGCACGACGGCACGCACATGAACGAGACGACGCATGCAAAATTGTGATTGCGTGCTCACCGGACCTTTCCCAGGTAATCGCCACGATTACGGAGACGCATCGAAGGTCAGTGCATTTCTGGCGAGATCACGAACACACGTTGCTCTGCTACATCGCCCACGAGCTACATCGCCCACGCGCAGGTCATTCCAGCAACGAGCAACGAGACGCGCAACGTACGCAGCGCGCACGAGCCAGAAGGCACCACGTTCCTGGCACCCGCTCTTCCGCTACAGACGTACACGAACGGAACGCTGAGAGCACGGAACGCAACGGAGCCGGTACGTACATTTTCCGCACGTGCTGTCCCGGCGCGGGTCCACGCAACCAACGACATCGCATCCGGATTGGTGGATATGGCCACGACAAGCGAGCAAGACGCACGGCGCCCGAAATGCACCATACGTGGCGAACGACCGCACCCCAATTATAGGGGAGTTTCCTAGATAAAACGAGACGCACAGCGCACGAAACGCACCAGAAGTGACGAACGACATCCAACTTGAACCAGTGGAGCTGACCACGGAGAACGAAATGCACAACGCACGGAACGCCACCAAGCCGCAGCACACACGGAGGAAACTGCTGTTCGCGACATCCTCCGCTCCCACTGCAGGTGCTATCCGGACTTGGCCAGCGAATGTTACAACCGCAGAAATCACCTGGCCACAAGCAACAAAAGACCCAGCGCACGCGGTTCAACCCTACCGGAAAGTACGAGCTCTCCGACACCCGCTGCTCCCGCCCGAGTCCAGCGGACGAACGACATGACACTCGTGCAAGTAGGTCCGTCAACGAGCAACGACACGGCCAGCGCATGCGGCATGTCCGAGCCAGAATTAACAAGATCACCGGCACCCGCGCTCCGATCGAGACTCACACGACAAACACCATTTCGTACAAGAGGACGCAACCGCGAGCAAGCGGACTCGCGATAAACGGATCCTGCTTGTATGGGAGAGATAGCGATTATAGCATTCTCGAAACAACGGGCAAAAGACGAGGTCTTGAGCGACGACACGGACACGGCAAGAACGGCAACGAATGAACCCGATCCAGACGAAGCATCGAATGCCCTGACGATGAAGTCACGCTTGCGACGCCGAGGAATGTGGGACCGAACGGACGGCACGAACTACGCCCGCTTCCCCACCACAACGGTTTCACTTCCGAAACAACCACGGCGACTGCGAGCACGGAGCCGCAACGACTTTGACCGATCAGCCATGCCACCCTACGAAAACGCCCCGCTACCGCACACTAAACGAAAAGCCAAACGGCTCCCGCACCATACGCAACGCACGCGTCAATTCAAGCAACGTCCTCAACGCGCCGAACTATGCCATCCCTACACAGCGCAGCTCGCCACCGGACAAACCAGACGTCTACGCCCCCACATGCATCAAGCACGCGACGAGCTACACGAACACAATCGCCGACGGAAGCGGCGCAACCAACGCAACGCCGTAAACACTGTCAAGTTCAGGTCTGACGAAGTGAATCCCACGGCACACACACAATAAAATCAAGCAGATTTGAAATTCACCGAAACTCAACGAGACGAACACCCTCTTAACGAAGTTTCTAGTATCTGGAACAACAAAAAACAAACGCCAGCATCGAGCATCTGTGAACAAGCGGACAGTGATCTGGATACGAACGGACGTCAATCTACGCGAACGCTTCATTGTGCCTGGGGGCAGGCGCATTTCGGATTCAGAGCACGATTAGGATACGTATCAGCGCGCCCGGAAACGAAAACGGACGACAAAAGCTGCCACCCGAAGACACGCAGAAAAACGCAGTTTACGGCCACGGCCGCACCGACAAGCCCCGAGCTCCCCTGAGCCCGACCCGGCCTGAGAACAAGACGAGACGCCAGGCGCAACGCGAGTGCTTACGTTCCGTTTCGCTTTCTCACATGTACAGTGTACTTGCCTTCGCACAGTAAGTCGCCCAACGACAGTGCACCGCGTCAGACGTTTTCTTCCTCTGTCCTGATTTATATGTAACCTGTGTTTTTCTAATCAATTAAACAATTTATTTTTTCTACTTAGTCTTTCATTCGAGCTACGACCTAGCTAACAGTGCAGATAAGTTGATTATTCGTGAGTAATACAAATTGAGTACTCATGAGTACTGATTGAGTACTCATGAGTGCAGAATGAGTAGTACTCATGAGTGCAGAATGAGTAGTACTCGTGAGTGCAGAATGAGTAGTACTCGCGAGTGCAGAATGAGTAGTACTCATGAGTAGTACTCATGAGCAGTAGTACTCATTGAGTACTCATGAGTACAGAGTGAGTACTCATGAGTACAGATTCAGTACTCATGAGTACAGATTGAGTACGAATACTCGTGAGGACAAATGAGTTTGAGTACAAGTGAGTACGATTACAAATGAGTATTTGATGAGTGAGTACGAGTGATTTTGTGAACAGACGAACTTTTTGAGTCTGAGTTTGATTGAGTACAGCGTAAATAAAAAAAATGTGATTGAGTTTGAGTGAGTTCTTTCTGTTTTGCCGACCTATGAGTGAGAATGAAAAGCAGCGGAATGGCTCGCCTCGTCCACTCGCGAGACACAGGATGGTGAGGGAAACCTGGAGCAAGATTTAGGTATAACCCGTCTCCCATCACTGCCAAAACGACTCAATTTGCAGTCTTCTGGCTGTGACAAAGTTCAAAGCAAAGGCTTTCTACGCGGTGCCGTTCGGAACCGCGGCACTGCTGCGGGCGTTCGGCACCGCAGCAAACCGCACTGCAGCAAAGCTAAGTTTACACACTCGGTCTCACGAAACGTTGATAATGATCAGCGAAGGTACTTTAAGTGCCTCAAGAAAACAAAAGCTCCCAGTGATAAAAATCGGTTCTCGAACCCTAGCCTTTATAAGTGCACGTTTATCCGAAGTGCCATTCCGACACAGTCGATTCAGGTTGGAGTTTGGTACTTTAACTTAGGTTGCAGAGCAGAAAGCTTCGCGTTTCAGGCATCTTTCTCCTTTAGATTAAAGGAGCTTTAAAATTTTTGTTGAGACATTGACCTTTTCTGACATTAGTCGGTTGAAATATTTAACGGTGTTCGACGGAGTTAAATACATTTCGCTATTTGGAAGATTTTCTTACCGACACAGTCGATTACCCCAAGAAGGCCACCGATACACTAATAGTTTTCAAAGAATACGGCTCGGGACTTAGTTTACCGGCTTACGTTCCGTAGGGCAAAACCCTAGAGTGCCTCGACCTGAAACTAAAACTTAGAAAGGGTCATCATGTCTGCTTTCGGCTTAGTCCGCGGCCATCCGTGCGTCCCAGACGCACACATTCGAATAAATTAAACCCATTCTACTCAACGTGAAAGCAGACGGAAGCTCACCGAGAATGGGATTCGCCACAATTAGTTGTAGCGCCGTTATCCGCTCCGTGCTTTCACCCAAAACAATTCAAATTTCCCGCCACCGTAGTGCTCGTGCGCCCCCTGCCTGAAACAGCGCCAGTGGGAGTTGTGCTGTTTTTGTGCATGCTTTTTCTCCCTGTAGGTTCCCCGCATAACGCCCCGTCACTAACTCGTCCTGCCGAAGTTTTTATCAACAAATTTCGCGCAAACGTTGCATTGACTCCCTACATCCCACGCAAATGGCATCACCCGACCGGCGATCCTCCGCCCTACTGCCCATATTGCAACACAGCTACAATACCAAATCTGACCCACCTCATTTGGCACGGCTGTGCGTACCAATCTCTCCGCCCCATTCTGCTGAATGCCCTACCCTATCCAAGCGAGATGCCCCCCCCCCCCTACCCGACACTCAGCGACCCCGATTTCCTTGCTGCACTTGGGCGCTTCGCTCTCGAGAGTGGCCTCGCAAAAGTAGTTTAGCCGGGGTCTCCCAACCCTATCTGTGCATCCAGGAACTGACTATTCCTCTCCAGGATCTTCAAGTTAACATCACCTCCTGACCATCTCTCCCTTCCCCTTTCCCCCTTCTCCCCCTTCCGACCCCTGGTCTCTCCTTGTGTTAATAAAAGGCTTTCCCTCGCTCACTCTCCCGCACATGCCGGCGTTGCACTGCCACTTTTTTCGTTTACTATCGCAAAAACCAACCCAACGAGCGTCCCGAACTAAATGAACGCGGGTGCTGCCGGTTAATTAAATATTTATTGCGTAAAATGTACCTGCCATCTTTTTGCGCTAAACAAAGAGCAGATGTATGACAAGCATAGGTCGCAGGCTCGCTCACGAGTTCACTCACCCACTTCACCTCCCCCCCCCCCCAACTCACCCACTCATGAGTGAGTGGTGAGTGAGGCCTCGTCATCGTTGTGGACGGGCCGAATGTAGTGCGAGTGAGTGCGATCCCCACGCGCAGTGAGCCCCGCTCGAAAATCGCGAGTGTGAGCGCCACTCGCGGCGATCCCCACTCACCCCTCGCGAGGTGCAGCAACTCGCGGGAGCACCGCTCACCAACTCGCGTGCGTGGCTTACCGGAGTGAGCGCCACGATTGCGCTTGTACTCGATGTTGGTTATTCGTCGCAGGAGCCGCTCGCCGTAATGGTTGTTAATGGTGGGATTTCTTTTAGCTTCGGAAATATTTCGTCACTGAGCTCTGCGACGGGGCCCCCTAGAATGATCTTCTGGTGGCGTGTTGATATATAAATATGATTTGGATGGCTTCCTGAGGCCGTAAGGCACTAATATTGTCCGGTTCCATGACTCATGGAGGATCTGCTGCACACCACTCGCGTGAGGGAGAGACGAGTGGTTAGCCCGAGCGCGAGTGAGTGCGAGTGTGACAGCGGAATGATGAGCGTGAGTGAGTGCGACTGGGTGATGGGCGAGGGTGGCGGAGCGCGAGTGGGTGCGAGTGGTGACGGCAAGCGGTGAGCGTGAGTGTGAATGATGCGTGAGGAAAAAAATAATTTTTTCTGTGTGAGTGGGAGTAAGTAGTGTCCCAGTTTTTGCCAAGGTATGTTGAGAAATGCCATCGTTTCACGAGTTCGAACGGTACGGCTATTTACAACAGCTTGTTTTTCGAAGCCTCCGCGGGACGCCCTACCATGGAACGCCGGGCTCTACTTGGGTCCGTTATCTCGCGGCACCGCCTGATTCCAGCAGATGTTTGTCATCGACGTTACAGCTAGCTACGATGACAAGCGAGCCCATGAAGTGTTCTGCACTTAAAAATGGGCTGTTTTAAAGCCCACCTAAGTAACCTACACAGAGCCCCGTTACCCTGAGAATACGACACCCCAATTCAGCGAACGCCTAATGAATCATTTAAAAGGCCAACCAGTCGCACAAATAAAATACACGATTATTTTCCTTTGGGTATATATCTTGTC
The DNA here is from genome assembly GCA_013339765.2 of Haemaphysalis longicornis. NCBI lineage: Eukaryota > Metazoa > Arthropoda > Arachnida > Ixodida > Ixodidae > Haemaphysalis > Haemaphysalis longicornis. Next base: position 160,169,615 of record CM023452.1, read on the forward strand.
TGCAAATAAAATACAAAGAACAGGATTATTTTCCTTTGGGTATATATCTTGCCTGCATGTAATTATTCATGTATTTTGTTTTTTATTACAAAGAAATGTAATGAAATGGTAAACTCCCTGGCGCGGAGCTTTAAGCATGCTATCCTGGCTCATATGCCGTCTCACCTAAGTTGTGAAATTAAAATAAAGTGTTTGTTTGTTTTGTGTTGATCACGGCCTCCGCGATCGGCTGCCGGCGGCGCGCCGAGCTCGGCGCGCCGCCGGCAGCCGATTGGTTTGATTGATTGATTGATAGATAGATAGATAGATAGATAGATAGATAGATAGATAGATAGATAGATAGATAGATAGATAGATAGATAGATAGATAGACAGACAGACAGACAGACAGACAGACAGACAGACAGACAGACAGACAGATAGATAGATAGATAGATAGATAGATAGATAGATAGATAGATAGATAGATAGATAGATAGATAGATAGATAGATAGATAGATAGATAGATAGATAGATAGATAGATAGATAGATAGATAGATAGATAGATAGATAGATAGATAGATAGATAGATAGATAGATAGATAGATAGATAGATAGATAGATAGATAGATAGATAGACTAGACAGACAGACAGACAGACAGATAGACAGATAGATAGATAGATAGATAGATAGATAGATAGATAGATAGATAGATAGATAGATAGATAGATAGATAGATAGATAGATAGATAGATAGATAGATAGATAGATAGATAGATAGATAGATAGATAGATAGATAGATAGATAGATAGATAGATAGATAGATAGATAGATAGATAGACAGACAGACAGACAGACAGACAGACAGATAGATAGATAGATAGATAGATAGATAGATAGATAGATAGATAGATAGATAGATAGATAGATAGATAGATAGATAGATAGATAGATAGATAGATAGATAGATAGATAGATAGATAGATAGATAGATAGATAGATAGATTGATTGACAACATGGAAACACTGTTACGTGACAACTGGGTATTTTTTTGTGGAGAACAAACCAAAACGCGTTGTTACGCCATCTGCCGAAGGGAACACTGTAATGCACGGTTTTTCCCAGGCAAATCAGTAAGAAAAGACTGTATCTGTGAAATACTCACGTGCAGGCCAAGCACATCTGCACATGTCATCGCGGCACCCTGACGTGAGGTTTTTTTCATTTTGGATATTTACTCCTTGCACAGGGCTTCGCATTTGGTCCTCCTCACATGCTGTGAAATAGAATGAAAACACAAAGCACGCACAAACAAAAACTGGCTCAACGGTTTGTAACTTCACGATAGCAATATTTGTACTTAGGAAAATCATAAATATTTACATGCGTCCACGCAGAGGTGTTTTTGTCGACACCAAGCGGTGTTTTCAGGATTGCACTGCAGCTTCTTTTGTTTTAGTAATGAGGCAGGTCAATCAGCGGATTTCGTCCAAAAGTAACTGTTACTACTGAAAATTGACCAAATAGCGACCACCTAATACACAATCTTCAGTTATTTCTTGCCATACCATGTACGCAATGTCTGTGGATGGACAAGGGATTTATTGAGTTGTCAAACATTTCTGTGGGGATAAATAGAAGCAGTGGCAAACGCAGAATTTACTTTCTGGTGTAGGGCTACGAGGGACGTCGAAAAAGTGCGAATAAAAGGTCGTGCAATGACTCAAAAGTAATGAAATAGAGAAGAAGGAAACAGCATACAAGCAATCAGGCAACAATAAAGACTCCCGAAATCCGCGCGACCTTCCGACTGCTTTTTCATCCTTTCAAAAGAGCACCCTAATTCAAGAACACAAAGAAAACAGATAAGATGAGTGTCGATTATCAACAACAGTTTATTTAAGACGAACAAATATTTATACTTAAATAACATCGGAACTGCGCATGTATCCCACCCAAACACTGATAGAGATAAAAAGAAGGGTTACGCTTGCCCCCGCTTGAACAACAATGAAAAAAGACCACTTCTTTATCGTCTAAAAAAACTGAAGCCTGACAAACGCACTGGACACTGAGCGTGCTTCTATTAAAAGCCTCTATAATTTCTCGCTTGAGCTGATTGGGACGAGGGAACAGTACGACAGGTTTTATCAGTGTGACTCACAGGAGCGCGAGAAACACGAACGACAGGGATCCGACAAATGAGACGTGGGTGAGATGAAAAAATGACACTTTCAAGGAATCAAAGTGCTCTCTTATACGCATCTTTAAACACCGGCCCGCCGTCTGGCCAAACGTAAGCCCGACCACATGACGAAGGTATCTGGTAAACCCCACCTACGAAACACGGGGCATACCTATTCTTGTGTTTAATCGGGCATTTCTCAGAACTGCCGGCTTGTGTGCGACACAGATTTTACCTATTTGTTCTGGTGCCTGTATGGTAACGTGCACCCCATATCTGGAAGCAACTTTTTTTACATTTCAGTGGTCCGTTGAATCTGCGGAAGAAAGGAGTACTTTTCTTTGCTCTACTTCATTTTGTGCGCCGAGCTTATCGCAGCCTTTTATCACTTTTACAAGCTTATTACACACTCACGCCAAAGCACTAGTACGAAAACCTGCTTCTTTAGTTTTTTACTTGTTCTTTAACACTTTCGTCCCATTGAGTGTACGCACAATTTTGAGAACGCTGAACCAAGGCCAGAAAAAAGCTATTCAGTTATTTACAAGTTTACTGTGGGAGAAATTGTAGTTGAACAAATGTCTTACTGATGTGGGCGCAAATTTTCAGCACACATAAATTTTGCCAGAATTTTAACGAAAGGTCCAGAAATTTGACACATGTTTCTTGCATGGCTTCAAAGGTGAAATTTAGTTCATTACCCTCCTCTTTACCTTCAAGACATCCACAATTCTCGGAGAATGGAACGCTTTTTGCAATCACAAAATATTGGTCTACATACATGAAAACATTTTTAACCATCCCCGACAGGCTTTCATCGAAAGCACCATAGGCTTCACTACGGAAAATATCACTTAGACTGGGCGCCACCTTTGAACCGATGCAAGCTCCAGATTTATGCAAGAACACTTCATCGTTTAAACCGACATATGTAGTGTTCAAGTAAAACGAAAGCAATTCAATAAAGGACTCTGCATTTATTCCACACTATTTTGTAAAGCAAATTCATCATTGTCGACCTTTATACATTCTTCCACTGCAACAAAAATATGGTTTTGAGGCAGTGAATCGTACATATCCTCAGCATCAATACTGAAGGCTGCGAAATTTGCAAGATGTTCATTTTCTAAATATTCACTGATCATTTCAGAATTTCTCACCAGGAACGACTACGCAAGTTTCAAAGACGAGAGGCATATTTCAAGTAGGTCGGCACGTGAACGTGCCAAGTGGCCGTCTCAGTGTCTACTGCGCGGACGTCAATGCCAGTTTAGTGCGTTTTGGTGGTGCAGAACACTTCAAGATGCAATTTGGGGGCCTTCCTAACAGACTGGGCTAAATCCGAAATATTCATCTTTTTTAAGATACATCTTTCAAGTAGGGACAAGGCTGTTTTTCTTTTTTCTTTCTGCCAAATTAACAATTGCCTTCTTGAATTTCTTCTGTACTGCTGACACAGCCTTTTGCTGGTAGCGTACCTTAGGATAAAACAAGGTACCTATCAGGAAAAGGCGCTTTGCCTAGCTTGCTTGGTGTCATGTCGGCAAAAATAAACTAGGTAAAGTCTCCGCCTTAGTATAAGAAGGAAGCAAGGCACAGAAGGCGGTAGTTCTGACAAATGCTCGGTTAAACACAAGAATAAGTATGTCCCGTGTTCCATTGGTGCTGTTACCAAATGCCTTTGTCACGGGCCGTTGTTGAAATGGGCGTGGAAGAGTGCACTTTAACTCCTTGAAAGGCACACCCACATCACATTTGTTGTATCGCTGCCGCTCATGTTTCCAGCGCTCTTGTCAGCCCTGCTTTTATAACAGTGTCGCAGTTTCCGTCACCCCAATCAGCTCAAGCGAAATATTATAGGCGATTTCAACGCCAGCAGGCTTGGTGAAAAGTGCATTAGTGAGGCCTCTGTTTATTTACGCGATAAAGAAGTGGCCTTTCTTGACCGTTGTTGACTGCAGGATCAAGCGCAACCCTTCTTTTTTATTTATATCACTCTTTGGTTGTGATACTAATCGTAGCGCATTCGCAGTTCCGCTATTATTTTATGTACAATTGTTTGCTCTTTCTAAAAAAATCGCACTTGATAGTCAGCACCTCGTGCTGTCTCGTTCTTCTCTTTGTGTTTCCTTTAGTTAGCGCGCTGTTTCTAAACCTCGTCGCAATACCACACTCGCTCAAACCCCTCCATCCTGCGGCAGCCCATTTCTTTTCTGACGGCTATTTCAGGTGTCTGCGTTCAATCCAACTAACCCAGTGACCTCAGTTTCGCTCATCGCTGCGTGGAATGTTAGCGCGCGTATAAGCATCGAACCCGTCCTGAAGACTTCCAGCGAGTGTACGGCCGGCTGCAACCCACTCCAGATCGTTCCAGGGTTACTGCAAGATGTTCTCAGAAGAGTGGCGTCACCAAGTCCGGTTCTTCAGGGATTGCCTCAGGACTCACTGCGGTGAGCGAACCCGTGACCGGTGTATAGGGGTTGTTTGTAACGTTACCACAGTCAGTGGTTTCACAGTCGTGCTTAGCATGGACAAGTACCGCCAGTCCCGCGGAGCCCGACGTAACGAGTGACAGCGCGCTTGCACGGTTGCATGGAGGAGAAGAGGGGTGCCTGATCGGCGGGCCGTGTCGCCTAGCAACAGACGCTTCACCACAGATATGGCGGCGCACTCGTATGTCTGCCTGCATGCATTCCACGCCATTGAATACCGGCTATAGCGCCGGTGCTTTCTGACATATTTTTGGTACAAGGCATGTGGATGGATTTTTTGGTTTGCTTAAAGCAAGGCGTTCACATTAAAAGTAGCATCCCTCCAACCATTGCACAATTTGAGTCTGCGCATCAGGGCCTTGATTTCACATATGAAAAACCTGTTAATGATTCCATTCAATTCCTTGATATTAAGCTGAAGACAGGGACTGTCACACACGTGTTGGTGCTATCCTACGAGAGGAGAGAAGGCGCTGCTGCCATACGATTCAGCACACTCAAAGTTGATTAAGAGAGCCATAGCCACTTCTTGCATGCCGCAAGCCATCAAGAAATCCTGCGAACACAGAGTCACGGAAGTCTGTCTTTTCAATTGATCGCCTAACACAAAGAGGGTTCACTAATCAAGTACTTGTCTCTGTTGCAAGAAAAAGCTGTTAAGAACAGTGGTAAAGAAGAATCAAAAAGAGAAAGACAGCAAAAAAATACTAAAGAAGCGGCCGATCGTTCTGCCGTAACATCCACAAAACTTCCCACAAGTTAAACAAATTTGGCACGAGGCATGATGTCCCGGTAGTTTTTTCTGCTCCCGAAAAACCAAAAATGCTGTGCAAGATGACTAACAAAACCAGAGATGCTAAACAAACAGGATGTGGCGTTAAGCAAACGAGCAAGTTTGTCACATGCTGCTCCGGGTTTGTCTATATGTCGTGCGGGAAGGCTTACACAGGCCAAACTGAACGCTGCGTTAACGAACAACTCAGAGAACACAAAATATGTGCAAGCAAGTCTCAGCACCAGGGCACTTGGCTGCCCACTGCGCCAGACATGGGGGCCCTGCGCCATTCGAACGCACCACGGTTCTCTTTAAATCTACAAACACGATCCCCAGCGAGATATGGGAGGCCTATGCCATTCGAAAATAAAAAGACTGTATTAGTTTGCCATCGATTGCTTCGTCGACAAGAGAGATGGAACTACTAGACAGTTTCGTAGGCCAACGCATGCGCATTACAAATATTGCATATATTTTCATCGAGATTGATTAACTCTTCCTGTCATGGCATCTGAACTTTTTTCCTTATAAGTTGTGTTTGTTGTGATTAATAAATCAGTTGCTACTGTGCGCTTTACTTGTGCGTGTAAATCCTCGTCCTTGTGTCTCCTCGCGCCAGTAGTGTTCCGAGTTCCATTCTCCGCAATATTGGGGATGTCTTGAAGGTACAGAGAAGGGTATGGGCCGAAATTTCACCTTTAAAGCCCTGAAAGAAACGTGTATCCAATTTCTGAACCTTTCGTAAAGTTGGGCCTGAACCATGTTTGATGGAAATTTGCACCCAGATCCGTGAAACCCTTGTTGAACAACTATTCAGGCCACAATAAACTTTTAAGGAGTGCAATAACTTTCTCTAGTCTTCGTTGCCACAATTAACTTTTAAGGAGCGCAATAGCTTTTTCTAGACTTCGTTCAGCGTTGCGAAAATCGTGCGTACACTCAATAAACGAAAGGTTAAAGGAACAGGTCAATAACTAAAAGAAGCAGGTTTTCCAACTAGTGCTTTGGCGTCAGCGTGTAATATGCTTCTAAGAGTGATAAAAGGCTGCGATGAGCTTGGACAACACAAGGAAGTAACACAACAAAAAAAGCAGGGTGTCGAACCGGAACTGGAACCGAACCGAAAACCAGAACCAAACCCGAATTTTTGCCCCGAACCGGAACTGAACTGGAACCGTATTTGTTACGGAATTTTGGAACCGGACCCGAACCAGAACGAAGCGAAGGAACCGTTCCGAACCGGTTCCGGGGCCTCAAAAATATGATTTTTAGTTTTCCATTTCGGTACCCTACCTTGCGTCTGAAGATATTTTGCTACTCGCCAGACAGCACCATGAAATATTTTGCATAGTCTGCACTTCCCAAGGTCCATCATGTTCTCTTCTAACTATTGCCCTCAATTTAATGTAAAGTTGTCCGTATATACTATCAGTTTGCGTTAGGTACTGCCCATTCTCCCCAATTATCTTTTACCTTTAGCATAACTTAAGTTAGAACGCATATTCCGAGGCAACATATCAAGGAATATTCTTCATGGTTTCTATCTGCATGGTGTTTAAAATCGTGTAAAGTTTTCAATGTGCTGTTAATTCGCTGTCCGCTTGTGAAGGCCTTCAGGGACACCATCAACAATTAATCCATATCTTCCACCTATTTTAGTTTTAATGGGCAATTATATGCAAGCAGCACTGAGACACAAACACTCGTAGTTCTCAAACTTAACGTCACTTTTTTTGTATACAGTGCCGTTGTGTCCTTTGGTTGCGGCTCTAAGACAACGTGAGATATAAAAAATGGGGGATCATATTTTCCACTTTTAAAGTATATTTGATAGCATTTTCATGTTTCCTTGAATCTGCTCAACCTTAAACTTAAGAGGCGGGTGGATGAAAGTCGATTAATGCGGGTTAGCGGGTAGACTGGGGTGGATTAGGTAGGTGAGTGAATGAGCTAATATGAATTAGTTGGACTGGTGTGTTGATTAATTTAGATTACAGGAATTAGCGGGTCAGTTAAGGCGGATTAGATGGTCGGACCACATATTATATCTTTGGGGTCCTTGGCATTTGGATATTTTGGAGCGTTCTCCTTCTGCACCAATCAGGAAATTTTGTCAAACACAAAGTAGCCGCAAAGTTATGTGACGACCCCCTCAATGCTACAAAAGGTCTTTCTTTATGCCCGTATTGCGCTAATATGTTGTTTCTATATTAAAATTGACATCTCGCACTAAAGTTAAAAACTGATTGACTGATGCATATTTTATATTCATCAAAGGGTTTTCAAAACGTGTATATATATGAGGGGAGATGGTTGGAAAAAAACTAAATTGAAAGAAAAAAAAAGGGAAGAACGGTAAACTGGTTTGATGCAAGAGACGCCAGACAGCATTCTTCAGTACCTTCTCTTTCTTTGTGCTACCGTTCTGCAGCCTCACATAGGTGTAGCATCTCAACCCCTGAACACAGGCCCCTTCAAGCTAAGGAAGCGGGGCCAAAACGCCCCAGGACTACAGCCCCAAGGAAGAACGCGCCGCCCATCGCAAGGCCCGGAGGCAACAGCTGAAGGACCTTCGCAGATCCCGCCGTAATCTTCCTCCTACCACTTCTGACCTCACACGCCGCGAAGACACTTACATCCGCCGGGCTCAGACTCTCTCCCTCCCTTGTGACCTCGTTCTTCACTATATCATGAACCGAGATGGCACGCCCCACTGTCAGGTGTGTGGTGCCTATCCCGACGTTAAACACACCTACTGTACTTGTCCTCGCGCCAGGAGATCACCTCACTTTCTTCATCCACACCTTATACCATTCCACATTCCATACTTATGGGAAAACTGGGCCGCTCCTCCGCCTGATCTTCGCCCCATCCTTTGGCCTCGCCTCGCCCGGCACATTGCCCACGTGCGGGGCCCTGACACCTGCGGAATTCCCACCTGAACGTCTTCCAGGCCCACCAGAACCACATTTTCGGCAGCCCGGACATGGGCCGCTTTAAATAAAGTTTGATCTCTCTCTCTCCCTCTCTCTCTCTCTCTCTCTCTCTCTCTCTCGCTCTCATCTCTCTATCTCTCTCTCTCTCTCTCTCTCTCTCTCTCTCTCTCTCTCTCTCTCTCATAACAGACTCTTAGCAGGTGTGGCCCAACTTTGCCAACGATCGATTGCATGTTACAACACTTCCAATGATCAATCGGAGACCACCAACGAGACAGTCACGATTGTATGGGCACCAGCTCATACTGGCATCCCCGGCAAACAAGATCACCATCCTCGTGGCTCGAGATTTGACCCGCTTAGCCAGCGGTGGTGAAGCCCGGATCGAGTGCATGCATCCTGCAGTCACAGACCAGGAAGTTACTCAGCCCTCTAGCCTCTTCCGTAGAACGTATTCCTCCCCGCACAAATAGCTACCGATTAACCAGGAAAGATTACTCCGCGCCCTGCGGGCATACACTTTCCCACACATCACCAGACTACACCTCTTTGACGGTACACAATTCTATCCATTTCGTCACTTTTGGGGAGAGCCTGGGAACCTCATACAAATAGTAGGCGGCTGAGACAAGTGTACTGTAGATCCACTCAACCTCCACGTTTCCATAGAGACTTGGGAGACAGCGATGGCCAGCTCCGGCCCGGAAGATCAGTTGCTCTTGATGGAAGCGGCTCTCGATTCGGCCCCCTCAAATGAAGACGCCTCTCTGCACCTTTGCCTCGATTTAAATAAACTTCATTTTCTCTCTCTCTCTCTGTAAGTGATCATTACTGCTGCCTGTGACTTCACTTGGCTATCATCTTTCCTAGAGCCCAATCCCTGTAACCGGTCGCTGAAGGGCCATTAGGAAGTTCCTGTCTCCGGTGGTTCCCTATCCAATGCCGTCCTATTCACGCCGTCCGATGAGCCTTTATAGCCGTTCTTTCTTTGTAATGGCTCTGTTAGCACATGAAAGATGAGCAGAAGTAAATTGCTCTAAATGCCACCTGCCACGCTTAGCAGTCGAAAATTAACGCCGACGCCGGACTGTTTTCTACTTCTAGAACTGCTAATGATTTCGTTTTAAAGCTAAAGCGCCGTTGAAACTCGGGGTAGATGGAAAGCGTAGCCGACCAAACGATTTATTTACAACGCAAAATTTTTTGTCTCATTTCGCGAAAATAGGGGTGCGTGCGAGCGTGCGTGCTTGCGTGCGTAACATTTGATCGATCCAAAAAAAGATGGCGGGCACGTAGGCTCTCCTGCCCGCCAAGGAGACCACCCGCTTGCCAGTAAACTACCTACCCGCGTGCCTGCCTGCCTGCCTGCCAGGCAGAACATTCTGGTGACTGGTGAGGATGCAAAATTTGGGGACGAGGAGCGGCCCGTCACGAGCCGCCGGGGGGGGGGGACGCAAAACGCACCACCACGGCGACACTCAAAGGTACCAAAACACGATTGTGAACGGACGGGTCGTCTGCTTAGTAGGTCGAGGCAAAAGGCAGCCTGCAGGGAGGCTGCCCATTGCCAGAAGGTTCTGGTTAGGACGCACCGATGGGGGAGGCGCTGGACGCACCGGGGCGCTGCCAGCTGGCCAGGAGGGTACATGTACGACTTCGAAAAGACTGTGGCGAGGACGGATTATTTGGAGACGATGTGCGGCCCGTCACTGGCCGGCGAAGGGAGTGGATCACAGGGCGGTACAGCGGTGGCTCTGAACAGCCATGGCTTAGAGCGCAGCCCTTAAAGGGGCCCTAAATAGGCTGCCGAATGTTGCGATTTTGCGTGCGCAATCACTAGAGTACTATCCAAGGAACGTCATCCCGCAAAAATTGTTTAAATGCGTTAAGTATTAGTCGAGTTATCGCTCATTAAAGGGGGCCAGCCATAAGGCCTGGGGCTCTCCTCCTCTTGTAGCTCCTCCGAAGCACTGTGGAAGCCACAACGTCATCGACCCGGCGCAAGACCACCGAGAGAAACAGGGCAATTCATCACCCTGCTTGATGTACGTGCAGTCATTGGCTGCGCCAAGCACTGCGTGCGCTTTTTTTTTTTTGCGCTCGACGCACATGCTCCGCCCACCAGCTTCCGGTTGCACGGTGAGCGCTGTTGCCGTGGTTCGCGCGCGTTGTTTTCCACTTTTCCATCGTCTTCCCCGACATGGACCCGAATCTCCGCGCGCACCTGATGAAGCGGATGGCGACATTGGCATCAATCCCTACAAGGACGCGCCACTGAAGGAAGAAGGGTGCAGCAACGGCGGGGAGCGCAATTCGCCTGAGCCACCACCGTCGCCACCCCGAGCCGGCGGCGGTGACATGGGTTGGTATGTATTGACATACTTCTTTTTCTTTGGCTTACTTGTGCGACGTAGGCATTCGAGTAATGCAAGATTACTGAACTAGTTTCAGCGCGCACATCGGTTAAGTTTAGGACACCAAATGAACGTAGTTACCGAGTAACGCATTGATAACTAAGTGTATACGCCGTTAGGCCCAGGCGCTCCGAAAGGGGAAAGTCTCGCTTATTTCCTAATGCCTCGAGCGTTGGTTTCGGACACCAATTGCGGTAAACGTAATCGTGCTACACCAGCGCAGTCGTTAGCTTCCTCAAGGTGTGCACATGTAGAAGGCCTTTTTTCCATTGCTTGCTTAGCGTTCTTCGTGTATGGCGTCGCGCTACGCGTCCGCGTATCTCCCGTGCCAGGATCAGTCGGTCGCGCTCGTCGCGTCGGGGATCTTTTTCATCGCCGTCATGCTTCTGCTTTGCGCGGTGACCGCAGGTGCCGGTGTGGACTGTGCGTGGCCAGCGAAAGGCCGCTGGAAAATAAGTGCTGCGTGGCGATACCGCAAGTTGCTGCCAAAGGCATTGAAACATGCATCACGGACCACGAGCACTTCCCCAGTCTGTGCCTGAACCCCGCCGTCCTCGAGGCGGTGTACCGGGAACTCGTGGACAGCGGAGTCGCCATGCATCATGACCAGCACAAGTAATGCACCTAGGAACAAGCAATGTCGATCGCAAGGGTTTTATATTTTTCTTTCGTTGTGTTTGTTGTCATGTCACCGCAGCCGTGATAATTTAAGTCTGAAATTTCTCATGATTTTGCACAAAAGCCTCGCACGCGTAAAATTAGCTTCACAATATCACCTGAAGTACACTGTACACGCCTGAATTTACCTCTGTTTCGCAAGGATGGCCACATACTGCGACCCCCTTATGATTTCACTGACAGAACTAAAGGAATTCGTTAGCAAAGCATTAGTAAAAAAAACTGTTCACATTTTAAAACGCGCAAAACAAAATAGTTGCCCTGTGCTGGATTCAAACACAAGTTTTCCCATGTGAAAGCAAGTACTGCACCACAGCACCATAGGAACCTTGTACAAGTGCATTTCTGCACCATATTTGTCCAAAAAAACTAGGTGGCAATAAGCCTAGCCAATCAGAGGAAACTGTCCCGAAAAACTTTGCTGAGTGATTTTCACGGCTTCCATGCGTTATTTCCAAACAATATTTGCAGGAAGTACCGGCACACGGCCTACCGGCTATTCACTCGCTGGTGCTGGAAGCGGCTTCCTGAAGGGCACAGGGTTGTGCTGCCTGCCTGCGCTGTGGCAAGAATTCGCAAGCAGTTTCCGTCAGCAAGCTACGTCGGCTTCCAGTACCCGCCTCTTTGACTTCTGCATAGGTATGAACCACTGTTTAGCATGGGCTAGTACAGCAATTACATTTCTCAAATGGACGGCTGTTTACTGGGTGATGCATTGTTTATTAGGTTAGCGAGTTCGGCAACTGTCCTTGCTACCTAAGTGCCTGAGGTAGTGTTTACCAACATACCGAGCTGGTACCCATGGGCACCTGTCTGTAGGGCATGGCGTGGTCTGGCATTGTTTCTTTTCTTGAGTCGTTGGCTTGATCATCACTGACCTGGGATTAATGTTTAGTGGCATATTTTTTATTCCACTTTTCCTGAAGTTTTTGAATGTAGGCTTCTATGTTGCTTGCTGGCTGCTGCCTAGGGTTAAACCACAAAGTGTACGTGGTGCTGGTGCAGCTTTGTGAGGTAGAAGAAAAGAGGTCACGATGACCAATGCCAGCCATTTTCTGACAAGTCAGATAATGCCAGTGCATTCCAAAAATGCACATAAAAATGCATTCCAAAAATGTGGCGTGCAGACCAAAAGCAACGGCCGGGAGAGCTTCGAGCCAGGTTGAGTTAGGGTGACACGTGATGGCTGCTTGGAGCTGACGGTGCAGGCGTTCAATCATCCCGTTGGCGCAAGGGTACTAACTGGTGGTCCGCAAACGCTCGAACCCGGTGGAGAGTCCGAGGATTGTGACGCGACGAGGTGTGCCGAAGCGGGATATCCAGGCGGAGAAGAAAGCTGAGGCGACGTGTTCTGCGGCAAACCTTTCGAGGGGCATTACTTCAGGCCATCGAGTGTAACGATCAATGGCGGTGAAGCAGTAGTGGTAAGGTCCAGTAGGTGGGAGGGGTGGGCGAAGTCCTGTATCTGACGAACGGGGTACCTGTCGGGGATGGTGCGAGCGTTGTGAGCGCGGTAATCTCCACAAGGTTGCCAGCCGTTGCCCTTTTTTGGCACCATATGAAGTGGCGATGCGTAAGGTTCCTCCGAGTGGCGGGTGATTCCTTACGATGCGACGAGTCGGTGTTTCGGTCGTGGCTTTGTGAACGGTTGGGGGGACGAAACTTCGGGCCTTGGTCCAGGTACCTTTGAATCGCGTGGAGCTGACGGTTCATGTCGTCGATACGGCGCACAAGCTCGGGGGTGTGCTGTTGAGCGCCGACTGCATGGAGGGTGGGTTCCAGTGATGACAGGCAGACTTCGACGACGCGATCCGCGATCTTGGCAAGTTGGTCCAGTGGTAGAGTCGACTGAACCTGGAGAATGGCCTGTACGTGTGAAGGCAGGCGCTGAAGAAACACGGTTCGGAGGACGGAGTCGTCGACCCGCGTGTTGCCGGCGAGGGCACGCATATGATGCAGGAACTGCGGTGGCTTGCGGTCACCCAGCTTTTCAGACTGAAGCAGTTGGCGCACTTTCTGGTCTTCCGAAAGTGAAAGCCGACGGATGAGTTCTGTCTTCAGGTGCAGGTAACGGTCTTGAATTGGAGGGCTTGCGAGTATGTCACGGAGCTCGGTCGCGTAGCGGGGGTCCAGGTGGGCAACGACGTAATCGTAGCGCGTCTGGTCTTGGGTGATACGTGCCAGGGAAAATTGAGCCTCGACTTGCGTGAACCACACCTCAGGCGAGTCTGCCCAAAACTGCGGGAGTTTGACGGCGACGCGACAGACATCCGGGTTGGTGCCGGCCGCGGTATTAGCAGTGTTTGCGTTGGCGGCGACCATGGAGCTGACCGCTTGAGCGGGGCCTTGGGGTTTGTGGCGTGAGCCGGGCGGTGAAGAGTCATCGGGCGAGTGCCGCTCATTTTGCATGCGCTGCTGCTGCTCGTGCAGTTGCTGCTGAAGTTGTTGAACTTGTTGCTGAAGAGTGGCGAGGGCTTCCTGGTCGTCATGGCGGTGGGGTACGTTCGATGTCCAGGTCACCAGATGTGGGGAAGCAAGACTTTATTGCTCCCACTACAGAAAACATTCAACAACTGGTTTAATTATCTCTTCAGTTTGCGAGTGTTCCTATCTTCACATGCACCTGCGCTCAATCTTCAGAGGCACCGGCGCAGTGCGCAGGCGCAGAAGGGGGCTGTCCTGAGACGCGCGGCAGTGGTGGCGATAACGTGCCGCCACACACACATACACATTATATCTATAACATGGCAAACAGTAAGCTGTTTAGTGTTGGCAATGAAAGCAAGAAAATCGACAGATTAAGTGTAATGCAATATCGATTGCACTGTGTGAATTCATTTTGCGAGTCACTGTGATGACAAAGTTAGTTTGATTGGATTCTACCATTGACTAATGGATAAACATTTTTAAACCCTTGTTGCAGCTCCGATTGGATATGACAATCGAAGAAGCTACAGTCATCAGCTGTCCCCGCCGCAGGAGCTGGACATCCGGAGGTGTGCTGTACAGCAGGGCCTGCCAGGGTGGTATACTCAAGGACAACTAAACGACAATGGAAGCTGTCCCTGCGCCTCATAACTGCAGCCGGCTGTTACTCCACGCAGCGCAAGTAGTGCTTACTGCGAGTGTATTGAATGTGACATGAGTTGTTTCCGTGATTTCTTGCCCTTCATCTGCTTTTAAATCTGCCGCGACTGCAAAAAGACTAGATGTGAAAAAGAAGACTCGTTTCAAAACGTGCATGCGTGCTGACATCTGTGCCCTTCGCTCCTGCAGGGTGATACACATGAGCTGATGCCGTTGTTGTACCTGAGTATAGAGCTGATGGTAGTGGCGTGGGGAGGGGGGTGCTAAACAGTAAAGCACCACGTGTTGTAGAGTATTCGGTTAATTCACCTTGACAGTATTGGCCGCCACAATGGTACAGTCCAGGGTGCATCGCATTAGTAAAGTGCAGTGTTGGTATGTTTTGTTTTCGAAGCAGCACCAGCTGGTGGATTGTTCTTAGTCGAGTTTGTGAGGAGGTGCCAAGCATTGCTTTTTTTTTCCCCGGCAGTGTTCAGAGGTCCCAGTATGTGTTGCATATCACTGTTGTGCCTCGCATTCCTTCTTGCTACGCTTTGGCGGGTCATTTGAGGCAGCCCTTGAAAGGATAGATGTGGTTTGCCCGTTTCATGATACATTTTTGATGCCCGTTGATGCCAGTCCAAAGGAGGCAAGCTCTTGTCACTCTGCTGCGTGCAGGGTAACTTCTTTTTAAATGTTGCACATTTTCCACATTGACCTTGGACTCCTATCTTCAATCAGCTGTGGACATTGTTTTCGTGTAGTCTTGTCCTTCACAGTGACCCCTATTTCTTTGATGTACTTGTGATGCCACCTTTCCACAAAGCTTTCAGGAGTTGGAATAGACTCCACATCACTTCAAAATTTGTGCTCTGTTGTGGCCATGCTTGTCCTTCGTTTAGCTGTTGCCAGCCACCGATGACATCTGCCAACGTTAGTGGCATGGACTCATTGGGCTCACCAAGATCAAAGGACGATTGTTGAGAGCTCCTTCAACTGTCTTTCACTGAAGCTGTCCGTCTTGACACGCTTTTTTGCATCGATGTCTTTAGGCTTCATATAAGGCACTCATAAGAACCTCACCGCCACGGGGTGCACTTGGCTATCGTTTTCTAGTGTATGTTGTGAACGCTGCAGAGATCCTTTGCTTGTTCCATGTCCAATAGCTTCGAGCACTTGCAGGTCTTGTGTTATGCCTCATGCAGTTTTGCAACTGCTATATATTGAGTAACTGAGCAATTCCATGAAAGCTGTGTCCTATGGAAGTACAGTGGAACTCCGCTGATACGTCCACAGGAGTTACGACCCACTTCTTATGACAGATCGCCGCGGTCCTGGCAAACTCTGTCCAATCGCTGTCCACCGCAGCAAGTCCCTTTAGCAAGACCGCGCTATAATTTTTGCCTCTACAGGGTTTACTTGACAAGTTTGAACCATCTCTTTCGCGTTGCTGCATCTTGTGGGAAACCAAAACAGCCATGCTGAGCACTTTGACCCTATAGCGACGTCACACGCCCGTTCAAAGGGTGTCTCCACCATGTATGCGCGGGAATGCAGTCTTTTTTTTTTTCATCTCTGCTTTGCACTATTGTTCGTTTCGCTTGGCCTTGGCAGTTTCGCACTCGCCTTTTCTCCTCTTAATTTGCTCGACCACGTCGGCCTTATATCGCGCACACGAGGGTTACAATAGTGCCGGACGGCACAGGTGTCGCGTAGTGCACGGCACTTGGCTGGCAGGCTAGCTCGGACGCATGGAGGGCAAAGGGTGCAACATTGTGATTTTGGCCGACAGTGATTTCAGCTGTCGGCCAACAGTGTCATTAGAAACGGGCACTTGCTGCACTTTCTTTATGTGTTCTTCCCCGATCAATGTCTTCATTACCTCTTCCGGAGTGACTGGGGTCATGTTGTAGCGACAGTCCCTCACCAGCGCCTCGCTGTGGAGCGCGGTGCCTGCATGTACACGAGTGGGAGGGTTCGGAGGGAAGGATTTATGTTCTTTGCTTCTTTTTCTTCAGTTTTTCACGCTTCCGGAACGTTTCACCGAAGTCTCTTTTGCGGTCGGATGTTTCGCTGTACTGGGTGACGGTGTTGCAGCCGGACGTTGTTGCGCTGCCTGACTTGTTCCACTAGATTTTTCCTTTCCTCAATGCATGGGGAGAAGCACTCAGCTCAAAAATCTTGTATACGACACCGGGCGTCCTGCCCTTTGTCACACAGTCTTTGACATTTTTTTTTTCTAGCAATGTTCACAAAGCACTCAGCAGAATGCTTTCGCTAGCACAGAAACTGCCCCTCTCGTTCACCTCAGTTATCGTGTGGTCCCCTGACCATCTTCCGGGATGGGAGCACTCAGCGGATCTAATGCCTAATGATAGAAAGTGGGTGACGTACCAGGTGTTTATCTTTTTCTTATGCAGGTAATTTTGTTGCCCTTTCATTTGTACTTTTATTTCATTTTAATTTTCGGTCCCTGCTTTCTCAAGACTGATTCTTCCCCACATTTTTTTTTAGTCATTTTCACCTTGGTTTCCTTCTGAAATTATGACAAGCGGACTTGGGTACACGCTGTCCGACGCGTCACCGCGGAGACTCCAGAAAATGCTAAACATTCAACATGAGCCCGTACACAAGTGCGTAAAAAAAGCCACGTGAAAAGGACACATCACCAAAGTCTCGTTGGCCCTTATGCCTTCCCCTTCACACCCTCGTACTGCTGTTGTCCGCCGGCCCAACAGTGGTCCTGGACGCGATGAAGGGGCTTTGTAGCTCCCTGTCGTCCCATTGAAAAAGAAGCTCGCTCGCTACACTCCTCCCAGCGTTGGGTGGAGTGTGATGACAGTCTTTGGGTGATGGCAGTCTCCAACAAGTTTGTTATTTTTTATTTTAAAAATTGGGTGCTTATGCAGCGTCTTGTCCTGGGCTTGAATGCAAAGTGAATCATTCTCAAGTTTTTTTTTTGCATCATGTGGGGAGGAGTTCGTGCCTCAAATGTCAAACCACCAGATTTCTTCAAGGGAACCATCCGAAATTGTGCACTTTGAAATAGTCACCACATAGCATGGGTGTCACACATACCAGTGTTATTTAGTTTATCTCAGAGCTGTTTTGTGCGACTTGATTTGTTTTCTAGGATGTGTTCTTGAATAGTTTACACACAAAATGCTCATTGTCAAATTTATTTAATGTGTCAACACAAATTTTGACTGATCCTTTTTTTTTTGCTACCATTACTTATGAAAACATTTTGAAGACTGGTGTAGTTAGAAAGGGAATTTTATGCCACTGCAATGCATGCCTAACCAATTTGTTTACCACAAAAGAAAGTTCTTAGATGCTCACAGATCAGTTGATTTCCTGCAGTAGCGAAAAACGGAAGTGACTGTATATGAGGGTTCAGCAATTCTTGCACTGTGCTCTTTCTTGATCCCTGTTGATTGTGTGTTTGGAAGTGAAGGAGCTGAGATGTTGATGTGAATTTGTAACCATGGAAAGTTTTTCATTTGTCCCGTCAGTGGTCTCACAGCAGCATCTGTGATGTATACCTGTTTTCCTCCTGCGCTTGCTTTAGAGGTATTAAAATTACACAACGGAACATGTATACCATTGGTTATTTCACATTGTTCATGGGGTCACCAAACAAGAAGTGAAACAACTCAATAAGCACAAGTGCTGAGAGCGGCATACAGGGGGCCATAGTGGTTGCCCAAATCTCTGCTATTGCAAGGGTTGGGGTAGCCCTTAAAAGGGCTTTTTTGTTTCTTCTGCTTGGTCTGGGTGCATGTGGAGGCTGCCAGGCATTGTGCCGCTTGGTTCAGGGTCGTTGCTCGGAGGGGAAGCGAGACTGCCGGGCCTCAATGAGCTGTTGCTTGGGTGGCCGGGGGTAGGCAGCAGTCATGTGGTGCTGCGGCTGAGGCACACTGTCTACAATACTCAGGCTCTCTCTGTGCGAGCAAGCCTCGCATCGTCTGGTGACATCCACCATTAGCTCGTCGACATACCCTGAAAAAAAGAAATGCTGTTATTTTTCTGGCAATTCTGCACTAGCCGGTCAGTGATAGGAAATGTTGATTGGCAGAAATCATTGGCAGGCAATCTGGGGATCGGCCACACACTTCAAAAGTGGGATGTGCCGAAACCCACTTGTGCATGTTTTTGTGGCTGTGACGCTGCCACCTGCGCAGCTAGGCTGTGACGACTGATATTTCTCGTGCCTCTCCCCCTGTCCTGCACAACTCCTACTTACCACCATGTGATTACTCTATCTACCCTCCACATGTGACGCTTTCCCCTTTTCGGCACTGTCAAAACATGGGGCTGATACAGGCCACTGTATATGCCTTGAGTGTCGCAGTGGCTGCGGCGTGTGCCGCTGCTTCTCCGCGGCATATACGGGAGGAGCGCTGGCTGGCAGATAGAGGGCGCATGCAATGTTCTTACTTTATTTCGCTTCTTTTTGCCTTTCCATGCCCTAAACGATTTGTTATGATCCCGTCTGTAAGCAAGAGCGTTTGGAGCACTTCTAAAAACTGATGCGTCTTGGCACAGTGCTCGAACGCCAACAAGACCAGGGATGCAGTTCTGTGCACTTTTTGGATGCTCTTACGGACGTTGGCGATGGCGGCAACATATCGCCACAGTCACCCCTGAATACGTCAGGCACAAGTGAATTCCACTGTAGCCTCATTTAGACCCGATACTGGCACAGAGAGAGGTTGGTGTCGTCTTGCAGCACGGACAACGAATGAAGCTTTGTTTCGAATTAATCTGTGTGGGAACGGACCGCTAGGGGAATTTCAGTGGCGCTCCTACAGGCACTGCTGGAGGATATACTGGCATTCCTGAGCTTAGTTAGGTGGACCATAATGGATGAGAGAGTTCTAACTTTTAGTATACTTGTGTGCTTACCAAATGTTGGGTTTGTCTTCTTTGGGCAAACGACGTAGTGCCCCCTCCTCCGTTTCGGCATTTTAACTTTAAACTGCCCGTCTCCTGCTGCAGTCACGGCTTGCGGTCTTGCCGTGTTCTCGTTGAAATGCATGACAGCAAGCTTCTCCCTAAAAAGGAACAAAATATTGCTCTGTCTGCCAAACTTGCTTGTCGTGACAACACTACCTGGTCTTCATCCCTGCCTCCGAAAAGGCGGTGGATTTGGGAGCAAAGCGGATCAGCAAACTGTTGAAGGACTCCAGGGAGTATGTCTGGACCTTGGGAGATAGCTGGCGAATATCGCGCAGCAGGCTAGGGCTCTCCACGATGGTCTGGAGCTTCAGGAAGGCTGGGGAACCTGTTTTAAATACATATTGCAATAAATTTTTCCGATTCCAATATTTGAAAATGTGTAAGGGTTTTCAGGATAAACATCACTTATGGCGACAATATAGTTTTCGTCATTCAGTGGCTCTTGCTCAGCCGTCTGATTGCCCCACAGTCGCAGAGAAATGCCCGCCAGATGGCGCCTCGATTGTTAGAAAATGGCCGACCCGGCAAAATTCTGGTCTATACAGCATAGCGGAAAGAAAGCAGTGATGCTGCACAAAGGTGTGCAAGGGCATTGGGGCCTTAGATAAGGAGATTAGTCGTTCTTCAACATGGGAGGGCCAGACTTCATCCTAAGTCACCTTATCCGAGCTGTTGATTCGCTTGTTTCCATTAGATTAGCCGTGATGGAGGGTAATTTTCACATAAAGAATTGGTTGAAACAAAAAAAAGTTTCCAGTAAGTTGGTACGTATTTGGGGAAAAAGTTGGTACGTAGTTGGGGAAAAAGCTGGGACATGACTTCCTCACTTTGGTCGTGGAACACGAAATTCCCCATGTGCATGGCCGTGTTAGCATAATTGTGCATCACTGCCACAAACAGGTCACCTGGTGTCATCCATAATCGTTCCCCAAGCGGCTCATGGAGGCACTCGGCGAATGGCCCCTCATGGCCATCGTGCTTGTCACAAATGTGGTTCAGCAGGCTCCTCCACATGCTGATGATGAGCTCTGCGTCCCCCTCGGCCATTGCAGCCACGAAGTACAGGTGATTAGTGATGCACTGCATCCACGGCTGTATGAGCGCGCAGCTCTGGCTCTTGCAGGCAGCCCTCAACTTCTTCTGGATACCTGAGCAAGAAAGTGCCAAGACACTCAAATGCTGGCAGCATAAAAGTGGATGTCTGCACTTACCTTTAGATATGTGCCAGGTGTCAAATAGTGCTTGATGGTGGGCCTCTCTTTCCTGCAGAAGCTCCTGATAGCAGGGTGGCGGTCTACGGCAGCAAAACAAGGAAGAAGTTGTGGCCTTGTAATGCCACACCTACTAAGACAAGAGGCCAAAGTACTTATGGGAATCGCAATCTTGCAACCTAGCAAAGTGGTTCTCATTTTTTTCCCATCCCTACCACCCGAACAGCAGGGCCTGCAATAAGGAACGCTAAAAATTTTCAGGAACCTCGGCTTGGGAGCCACTGGCATAGAGTACCTTGCACTCATACAGTTATTTCTCTCATCCTGCAGAAGCTTATGTATGCATGTGTGCTGGCAAAGGTTTGACTCATGTTCAGGAAATTCAAAGGACTGTTATGTTGCACCGTACCTGTAGTCAGGGATCGTATGTTGACGCCCTGTCGCTCCAAAGCTTCGAGGGAATTGATGAGGCCCTCCTTCTCCATGGCTGCACTGTTGGGCACCGCGGGTGACTGCATAGGAATACACCAGTTGTAGCATGCAGTGCGTGCTTGGGTCATTGCCGGCGTTAGTGTACTGCTTACTTGGTGAACTGTGACATGCTCACAGTGCAAGATGCGGCCAATCTGCCCCGCGTACAGGACATATGTGCAATATTTTGCACTGTGCCCTGGTGAGTCGCAGCGGCCATCCCCCGCCAGGTCCACTGCAGTGCCCACCACACTTTGCACAAGTTCATCTTGCTTCTCCTGGAAAAGCTAAGCACAAAGTGGACAGGCTGTCATGAGAAAAGCAGCCGAATTGATTTCTTCTGCCAAAATGCACACAAGATTTTGTTAGCTGTGGTGAGGCTCCATTGTGTGTGCAGTGTTTCTTTACATTTATTTTTCTTATCTACCATTGTTTTATAATGTGTTTCCAGGAGGTGTCAAGTTTGATTTTCGAAATGACCTAAACCTGCACTTATGTCTGCTACAGTGGAATTTGTCATCAGCTGACATGCACTGACACCGTAACTTGGGGACGGAGAAACAAAAAATGTGCTCCTTGATAGGAAATTTTGATTGATTGTACGGTTTAACGTGCCGACGCAACGCAGGCGATGAGGCGTGCCGTAGTGGAGGGGTCCGGATTAATTTAGTGGGTATCCAGGAGGTGTCAAGTTTGATTTTCGAAATGACCTAAACCTGCACTTATGTCTGCTACAGTGGAATTTGTCATCAGCTGACATGCACTGACACCGTAACTTGGGGACGGAGAAACAAAAAATGTGCTCCTTGATAGGAAATTTTGATTGATTGTACGGTTTAACGTGCCGACGCAACGCAGGCGATGAGGCGTGCCGTAGTGGAGGGGTCCGGATTAATTTAGACCACCTGGGTATCTTTAACGTACGCCGAAATCTCGTACACACGGGCGTTTTTGCTTTTTGCCTCCATCAGAAAAGCGGCCACCGCAGCCGGGAATCGAACCCGCGACCTCGTGCTCAGCAGCGCAACGCCTGATAGGAAATGTTACAGCCCGCACTTGTGCAGTCTAAAATGACATAAAGTTCTGATCAGAGACCTTCCAAGCTTTTCTGGTGAATATATGATAAAGCAGCAGGCCAGTTGAGGCTCCCACCAATATCGGCATCTCTTAACAAAATCAAGGAGGGAGACATGTTGTGGAACAATGACAATGCTGTTTTTATGCCTCTTGTTGGAAGTTCGGTTAATTTAAAGTGCCCTGCAGCCTCCATGGACTTCATATGAATGCTAGTCAAGTGTCTACATATTCTTAAATTACATGCAAATGGTTACCTTAAAGACAGCAGGTACCAAGTAGCGCTTCTGGTACGTGTAGTATGTCGTCTCAGAAATCGCTTGAACGTTGATGCTCTGCAAAGCCCGCAAGCAGGGGGCCACACTACACCCAGCAAACAGGATTGCTGCTGCCAGGAGGGCATTTCCAGCAGGCTTCTGGTTCAGAAAACGGCTGGCTCTCCCAGATGATCGTGTGGCCAACACGACACGTGCTCTCCACTCGCAGCATTGAGCCCTCCTCAACCTTGAACAGGACCTGGCAGGGCTCCTGGCAGTGCTGGCAGGAAGCAAAAAGCTGACGGAGTTTGCTTTCAAACCACAATTGAATTTCCGTTCCTTGTGCGGATCCGTGGCCTCCTCTGCAGCATGGCCACTGCAAGTAGCAGGCAATGCACAAGGTTGATGGTCTCTTTTTTGGAGCACTGTATAGGCAGCGCTAGAGAATGAACAGGGAAGCAGTGCTGGACAGGCACACCTGTCTCTTTAGGGTAGGCAAGGCAACTGCGGCAACTGTGAACAGGGAAACTTCATCTGACCTGTGCTTCTTACCAGCCCTGCCAAAACTTGTCGCATATTACTATGCAGAATTAGGAAAGAAATAAAAATGAAAGTGCAGCACTGGAATTAAACCGCAGAATTCTTGTTTTTGTGTTCACACAAGGAAATAGTGCTAGATGCATTTATTTACTTATTATATAAGTATTTATCGCACCGTACTTCGCAAACACTTGCACAAAGTATTTCGCTTAATTTTTTTGTGCATGGGAGGCACAAAAGGACAGGAATCTAAAGAAAGACTGCGAGGCCAGAAGGGCGGATGCTCATTCTTTTCTTGCATTTTTGGCAGCCAGCATACGTGCACAGCCCCCAGTAGTATGCTTACCTTACGAAGCTCTGGTCAAAAGATACATGGTAGGATGAGTCGGGCTCGGCGGCTGGCAGTTCGTCATCGGACTCGACTCTGCTTCGTCAGAGTCCGTGTCATCTGCCAACAAAGGCGATGAGGCACGTGGAGGCAGGAAGTGGGGGGGCAGTGGAGCCATGGAGTGCAGCTCCATGCTGGGTGATGCTGGCAAGGGCAGGACCGCAGAGTCTGCCTCTGTCTGCGTTGCCTGCGACAACAGCAGCCTGGCATCGAGGTGCACCTGCGTGGCTGTTGGAATTTGTGTAGGTTACTGGCATGAACAACGTCGGGCTTCACTTTGACTCAAGTCTTTTCCATTGGAGCACTTATCAAAACGAGTGAAAAGATTTGATAAAGGAACTTCTCAGATAGGCTATTGTATTTTCTGAAATTATGTAGCAAGGAGTTGTGTGTTAAGCAGAGCAATCCTGTTCAAGGTGTGTACCAGTCACTGTGCTGGTACAGTCTCCGAGTGAGATATACGTGCAATGTTCTCTGGTCAGCCAAATAGCACAAAGACGACGACAAGCACATTCCCTGGGCCGGCGTGCTCGACTCCAGCCAGTTTTTGCTGAGATTCTGACATCCTGTCTTGCCTCTCCGTTTTAAGTGGTACACCTAATAAATTGGGGGCAACACCATACACCCGATTTTGCCAGCGTCTATCGAGATGCAACAATGTGTAAAGATGCATGTATATGTAGTACCTTTTTGACCGTTCTATATTTTAGAAAAGGTGTCACGCATTTGACCCTTGGCAAATATATGTTTTTTTATTGAAGTGTCTGAGCAAAAGGAAACATCATTTGCACCTGGAGTGTACCCTTGTTCTAGCAGCAGAGGTGATATTGGAGTTATCTGTGGTCCAAAAAGCATGCTTACCAGCATTCGTTCCCCGCAGTGAAGTTTGTGTGCCAAGTGTTCGGTGGGAGGTTGCCGTCTGGGTGCCCACCGTGCACATCACAGGGCGACAGCTGCACTGACACACCCGAGCCTGTAAATCAATGCATTTGCATCATTATCTATGCCAAGTATTGTATTCCTGTGCTGCATTATTTACAATACTATGCTTTGCTAAGACCCTGGCCAATGTATTGAAATGCACAAACAAAAGGGTCATTAAAAGGTTTTTCACAGACGACTTGGCACAGGAACAGAAGCCAGGCCTGCAGTGTCTAGAACTGGAGCAGCGTCAACTGGCCAGTGTCTTGCAATACAAAGCAACTGGCTGCATCCTAACATTGAGCCAGTTACATGTATGCGACAAGCATAACCCACCGGTTGCAAGGCTCCAGCTGGGCTGTTGCTTGATGCAGCTGCAGCAGTTTGCTGGTCTTCTATCGGGGCACGCCGCTGCAAAAAAAATTGTGTTCTCAGGTTCACTCTAGCAAAAACAAACACACACTGCCTGTCGAAAATAACATTTTGTGTACAGATAGGTCAAGGTATGAAAGGCTACACAAATACCTCGGTGCAGCAGGTGTACTGGGTCTTTGTGTGTGTCTTGGCAGAGTCAAGATCATGCACTCTGGCCTACAATACGAGCCAATGTCGTTTGGTTGCCGTGACTTGAGCTGTCCGTGTGCAATTTCCGTAGTGCGTCTTTTTCTCAATTTTCGTTTTTTTTATCTTGCCTGCTATGGCCAGCGTTCTGACAGCTGGTGTAACATCGTTGTTTAGCGGAGTAAACGGTCCGCACACGTATGTGAACTGTGAACGTCGAAATGTTAATGACTGTGCAGAGACGGGAGACGCACGACCAGATCACAGCGTCCGGTGCATGCACTGCCGCACCGGTCTTTTGACTTAAATAATATTTATCAGGCTGTGTCTAGCGTTCCGTCCAGACGGAACGGCAGCTGTCACTAAAGTTCCGTCCAGAGGAAACACAACTCGCGTTGAAAGCAGTCTGTCTTGATTTTTACCCAACCGGCCAAACCGCTACTGCTCACTGACTAGCCAGAATAACTGATAATTATTAATCATTATTAATAATTACAGATGGTCGGACTAACTCTAGCTCTATCCGAACGGATCTCCAAGCCGCCACCTGACGCCTGCTTCACAATATTTCAGTGAGAGCAGTCGGTCTTGATTTTTACCAAACTGGCCAAATCGCTTCCGCTCACTGACTAGCCAGAGTCACTGTTAATTATTAATCGCTGGTAATAATTACATATCAGGCGTAACTGGTGATGGCTACGTCGGGAGCGGTTCGGCCGCTTGAGTAAAAAACCAAGACCGACTGATCTCACCGTGTGAATTGTAAAGCGGGCGTGAAGTTTTGCTGTCACAAAACGCTAACCACGCGGCCACACACACACGCGCACACACACAAAAAAAAGACCCCCCCCCCAAAAAAAAAAAAACCGCGGTGTGAGAATCGAACCACGGACTACAACGTCCGTAGTCGGCGGCAGAACCACAACACCAAATCCCAGAACGAGAAATGGCGGCTAATCGGCTGGTTTTAACGCGAGACACTTCCAAAAATCAAAGCATGGCCTTGTATACTTACCGCTGCACTCGGAATATGGAGAGTCGGTGTCGCTCGGGGCCGCAATACTGGCCTTGCTGGGAACCCCATTTGTTCCACCATCTGTGGGCTTCGGAAGTAGTCGTCCGGAGAGAAATGATGCCCGCAAACGAGCAAGACTTTCCGCTTGTCAGATGGTCGGAGGACCGATGCGCTGCAGCCAAACCGAGCGTAGCGGCTCATCTCGCGGTACGCTGTGTCGTGTTTTTACCGCAAGCCAGTCGACGGCCTTGCAGCCGACGACTGCACACGGTCGCGTTTGCCTGTTCGTTCCGCTTATTCAGGGCCGCGCAGGCAGTTGAACGATCAAGTTGCTGTCGCGTGACGATGCGGGCTTCGCAGCACGTGGAGACGAAAAGCACGCACGCACGCACTCAGGTGAAGCTCACCTGCGAGCAGCGAGGTGGCGAGGTGTTCTGCTTCCGGAAGTGCGCAACAGCTCACCGAAAAAAAAAAGTATTATCTTCCAAAATTTTGATAGTTGTCGCCTAAAAGTTTATTTATGCGACTGTACCACATTATTTCGACGAAGCTGGCTAATTTAATTATCTCCTTCGTACATTATCTCCAGCAGTGATCTGCGGCATAATTTGATAAATCCCCCAATGGCGGCGCCGTACTGGGCAGTGCCTCGTGCGTCATAGAGGCGCGTCAGAACAGAAAAAACTACGTCAGAGCGCGCAGGTGTGGCGGCAAGGTACGGTTGGTAAGCCGGGGGAGAAAGTGCAATCTTTTTTGCGTGTTTGTGCGGCCCCTGCTTTACGCAGAGGTGTAATATTTGGTATACGTTGTCGCGAAGGGATACTCTAGTGATTCCGCGATTGAAATGGCGACCTTCGGAAACCTATTTAGGGCCCCTTTAACTTGTCCGGCCGACTCCTGGCATTAGTCCTGGCGCCGTTGCCGTCTGCTCGCTTGGGGGGCCGTTTTCCTCTCTCTTTTACAGGACACGGGTGTTCCCCTTCTTTACCTCGTCGGGGGACGGACGCTCTTGGCGTTCTCAACTTTTTAAAATAAACAGTCTTTTCTTGAAACTGCAAACCAGCTCCACTCTGCTTTCTAGCCTCCTTCAGCAGCCGACATTCCGGGCTGCTACACGGATATGCGCTGCGTATAAATCGAAGTTAAACATATGAAACTGCGCAACAGCCTCGTATATTTCATCTTTGTCCAAATATGGCTGCCCGGAAAAATCCGCATATAAAGTAGTTTGAGTGGTTTATGTAATTCTGACATCTACAGCGTTGGACGCCATGTTTCCACACGTCGAAGAGAAGGACCTGAACGCCAACGTCCATAAATATAGAGGCCTGTCCCGCTTTCTCAGTTTGTTTTCGTGACTAGAAGCTCATGGACGTTCGACGCTGCACAGGAGTCGACGCTGAGACACCGAGGATCACCCATGCGATATTTCGCTGGTTTCACACCGACGACGTGGCTTCAGCCGGTAGCTTGGACGACGGTATTGTGGAACCTACCGAAACCAACGATGTGTCCGTAAACGTATCGCCTAGGTTGCCCCCTTTACTCTCTACAGGATGTGGCGATGAAGCACGCGGGCTGATGCCCCCCCGCAGTTCGCCTCAAACTCTAATACCACAAGTGACAGGCATTCTGTAGACCCTTTGCCAAATGGCCCGAGCGCTAGCGGAGCAGTAAGCCATCCCGGCCACACTGTGCATCGCCATCATGAAGGAAGCGAAAACAGCGAAAAGGCAGCAAAGGCAGAGAGGCTAACGTCCGCGGGGGTGAAATTATGGCATGCACGCCTCGTAAAGTTGTTTTCCTATAACTGGTTGGAAAAATACTCTTGCTGCGGTTTGTATATTTAAAGAGCCCTATATTCGGGGCTTTTATTCGACAAGGAAGTCGATTGACAGACCCTACGGGATTCTGCAATTCCAGCGTGTAATACCGTTGTCTGAGATAACGAATGCAGGATTTGTTACTAAAAACCGGCTTTAATCGGCGTCAGGGGGATACACTCAGAGAGATGGCCAATGCCGCGAACAGTCATCGTATTTTGTTTAGTTATGCATTTGATTACCCGTGCCTGGCAGCGCCCGATTATCTTACCTGTGTTGGAAGCGAAGCCTGGTCCTTTGTTATTTTGAATTATAGGCAGATGCAGTTTTTTTAGGGAAACAGTATTGCTTTCCTGCCAGTCTCCTTACCTGTTCTTATTCCAGTGGAAACCAATGTTACCAGGATCATTCCCATTCGATAAAACTTCGTGCTGGGTAAACGCCACTGGATTGTATTTGTGACATCGCTACACTCGCTGATTTTAACGCGATAGTGTTATTAGTCTAATACTTCGATTCCACCGTGGCTCCTAGCCGTCCGCTATCAGCCAGGCTCACCAGGCGTTCACGAAAATACGTCACCGCTGCCACCGGGAAGCTATTACTGCCGCAGCAAGATTCGAGGCCTCCGCTAAACCTGTAATGTGGCGCTACGGCAACATAAGTTTGGAAAGGATGACAATGATACGACGTCAGACCCGAAAGAAAGAACACGCGTTTTCACTAGGTGCCGCGCCTGCGCGGTGAAATTTGTTCTATTCAAAGTCGCTGGTAGCATCCCTGGCAGACACGCTCTCCAGCCGTGTCGCAATTTTCGCCGTCGCACCAAAGCGTGTTTCCACCATAACGTCAAAGATATAAATTTCTGGTAATTCATGCCCCGAAGCTCTTCGTGGGCTATGAGACATGCCGTAGTGGAAGCCTCCGGAAGTACTTTGACCACGTTAGGGTCTTGTTCTTGTTTTATACTTCAATTATCGTTTATGTTTCTTGAGGAGCACGAGGTCACGTCAATTAACTTAATTTCAACAATAACCTGGTTTAATCTTTGGGTACGTGATGCTATTCGATAGCACCCTCAAACGTAGGAAGCGTTTTTCAAAATAATTTCAAAGATAGGCTAGTCATATACATTGATGTAATAGATCACTGCAGGATATCCAGATGCAAATATCCACCAGCCCACCACACTCTTTGCAGGAAAGAGCAGTAACGTGGCGACCGTTGCAGACAAACACTTTTCCAAGCCCTGTTTTCCTCTACGGCTGCTACCCAGACCTTTACTCAAACCTCTACACTTCGTCTAACAGCCGAGCGGATCTACACCACATGATATGGTCCTGCCATGAGCTCCAACAAATACGACCGGCTATATTAGTAAATCCGATGTAATAACATTTAAAAGATACAAAATTAAGACTGCAGAACAATGAGAGACTGTTCTGCTCAGCTCCCCACCGGAGGCACAACTCGCAGCATTCCAGATGTCCGAAGCCGCCGCGAAAATCCAAGCAATCCTTGCTGACGGCTGAGGGAGGGATACCGTCCAAGTCGTCTACCCTTCAGAAACCATCTCGGGCATCAAATCAACTCATCTCTCTCTCTCTCTCTCTCTCTCTCTCTCTCTCTCTCTCTCTCTCTCTCTCTCTCTCTCTCTCTCTCTCTCTCTCTATCTGCTCTTAATGAATTTGTTGGAAGTGCCCTTGTGTATGTGCCGCTGATAAATTTGTTTCCTAAAGGTGCGTAAACACAACATTATGCTATATAAACGAAGTTCGCACATTAACAGTAAGCATTTTGTGGTTATAGTCATGAGATTAATACGACGTGATATATTTTGAGGTGTACATTTAATGGCGTAATTTTAGGAAATTAGTGCCCTGCAATTTTTATAAATTGTTTCACTTTCGTTTTAGATTTTCAGTCAATGCTTCTCCAAATTCATACGCGGGGGCCAAGAAAATAAGGGTAAAGCATATAAAGAATAAAGAGCAAAGGATAAAGAAACCTTCAGTTTCTTTGCGACCCACCGTACAACGTCGAGCTATCCTTTTTATTGAACATAAAAAAATAACGGCATCTCATTCTTGCGCCTAACCTAATACTTGAAGGTAGCATACCTATACGCAAACTTCACGACCATCTCGAAGGTTTAAGTCCCTGACTGCACCGATTTGCTTCTCTTCGCTGCCGCAACGACCTTTAAATAATGAATGTTGCCAAAAATGTGAGCTTCTTTCATATTTTCGGAAGAGGTATTCAATGAACATTACCATGGAGGGGCGTAAGCTTTGAATTGTTTTTCTTATTCCGAGCAAGTGTTGCCTCGATTACAGTGAACACTCGAGGTTTTTTTTTTGCCAACTGTGGCCAATCCCCCTAAATGGGCACGCTTGGCTTGACGAACGTTCACGCTGGTATCAGACATAACCGCAACAATCGGCATAGGCAAGACTCAATCCAGACCCTTTAAGGCACCAATCAGGGGCACGCCCCCGGGATCAGTTCTATCGCTTCTTCAGTTCAACTTAACAATGTTCAAAATCGCTAATAAACTGGATGAACGTGACGAAATTGCAAGAGTTATATATGCCGATTACAGTACTATGTCAACGAAAAGCAGAACTTTACAATCAAAATTATATCTGCTACAGGATGTTATCAAGGACATCCAAGATCCGATCATAAAGGAGTACTGACACTAAATTTCTTGCTTCGGGTATTCATGCTGTAAAGAATAACTAGTGGTCCAGTAATTAGAGAAATCGAACCAAAAGCGGTCAGCTGCTAGCGTACGCTTAGTTATAACGCATTTATTGCAATCAGTTTCAAATTCGGTCGTCGCGCGCCAAACGGCCCTTGAAATTCAGGACGGCGAATCTGACGTCATGGTTTCCGTGACGTCAGGGACGTTTGCCGCATCGCCTGCTACGATTGTACATGGTCCGCACTCGCCCCCGCACTAGACATGTCGTCTAAATCGTCAGACTCGGATGAGTCGCTGCCACGTTACAGACAGACAGACAGACAGACAGAACTTTATTTGGCCAGGTGATTAGGCCAGCGACGTCTTCGCCATCATCCGTTTTTTAATATCAGGGCGGCTCAAACCGGCTCAGACCGCGATAGCAACAGCTTTCGCCACTCTTCTAATCAATCTGATCGCGAAAAAGAAGTTCCATATGCGAGAAAGTAGATCTTAGTGTGGTGAAAAATTGTACTAGGGGCTGTTATCAGCGCTGAATTTAAAAGCGGCGTTCTGATCCTGGCCGCGATGGTAAGCCTACGCTGACCGGAAGCGCAGGTTCGGCGCTCCGACCCAGCACTGCTGGCACAGCGGTGCAGCGAGCGGCCGGAATATGGTGCCACCTGCGTGGTAGGATCAAGACAGGCCACGGCAGATGTCTTGGTCACCGATTGCTCAACCAGCAATTATCGCCAAAATAAAGCTCCACATGCGAAATAGGGGGTGATAGTGTGCTGAAAAGTTGTGTAAGGGATGGTCATTCCTACAGATAGCGACGAACAAATATTCGTCACAATACTAAGCCTAAAGTTCCCTACTCTAAGCTGACCCGAGAAACGCCGAGCCCACTGGCTCGGGCGACAGTTCTTGATGCCGCCGCGCGCAAGCTCAGTCCATGTTTTGGGCTGCAGGCCGTCGCGTGGAAAATACTGCATCTTGGCGCCGTCGTCAATTTGCTCGGACAGGCTTCTACTAAACAGTACTTCGTATTCCGCGAGCTTTCCGTAGCACAACTTGGGCGAGATCGGTGATGCGCACAGGCCACTCAGATAAGACACCGCGCAATTTTCGGCACCAGTGCAAAGGAACACCGTGCGCCGGCTACGAACTGAAGCGCAAAGACGGCGAACAAGCAAAGTGCGCAAAGTTTACAAGCATTGCTCACAGAGGTAGACCCACAGCCCCTTCTCAAACGAATACCACAGACAACAGCAGTGCAGGCTATCGTTTCCGGTTCCGAAAAGGACTATAAGACGTCACCCGGAACCGGCCAGACTCGCCGGCCAATGTGTCGTCACGCCGAAAGCGATTTTGTTAGTGCTGCCGATTTGTGGAAGCTCGCAGCCGGGACAATGAACATCGATTTTCGATGTGATGCCGGCCTCGAATCGGTGCAACAATTTCTGTGAGGTATCTGTACAAACTACTGAAGCCAAGTACATTATCTTTAGGCGTCAAAATGTGGTGTCTATACTCCTTTAAAACTTGCTTGAAATGCGCCCCTGAAAAGTATGAACTCATCAGGCTAAGATTTACCGGAAACAACATCACTCCAGGCAGCATTATACTGGATGGACAAAACATTCATTTCTGCCCCGCAGTAACAATACTAGGCATGGTCATTCAGGAATAAAATAAACCCACTAGTACTCTGAGCAAGCTTGGCAAGACGGCTCAACAGCTGGCCAGAGTAGTAAGAAGAATTACAAGAGATAGGAAGGGCATAAGAGAGAAGGACACCCTCCGCCTTGTTCAATTTTCTCATAACGAGCCGAATTGCATATTGCCTCCCTTTCTAGCAGATGGACCACAAACAACAGGAAAGGGCCTATGCAATAATAAGAACAGCTCGAAAGACCGTTCTAGGCCTACCAATTTGCACATCGACGAAACATTCCTGAAGCTCGGCGTACGCAACACCTTCAGCGAAATCAAGAACACGCTATTAGATGTCCAGAAAGAACGTCTCCTCAAAACCATAATGGGCAGAGAAATTCTCAGAAGACCTGGACAAGAGGGGCATGCAGCCTTCATTACACGATGGTCAATTTAACCCCACCTAAAGGACGCTGTATCAAGACTTCTCTCATTCCCAAGAAAAAGGACCCCGTTCACAATAAGGGCAGAAGTCTGGCAAGAACTCCATACATTCTAAAAAACATACCAGGACAACCCAAACTGAATCTACTGCAATGCGGACGTAAATAAACAAGGGAATGCATCACCCATAGCTACCAACGAACATAGTAACATGCTGGATTTCATCATTACCGAAAAAAATATGTACTCAAGAAGCAGAAACTGCTGCCATCATACTAGCAATAAGATGGGCTGAATTCAAGAATAAGGACTCAATAATTATCCCTTACTCGACTAGGGCCATCTGCGTCATCGTCCCAACGAATGCTGAAAAACGTCTCTAAAAAATTTTAAAACAGAACCACACACTTGTCTGGACTCCCGCCCATCAGGGGCTAGAGGGTAACGTGGCGGCCGATACTTTTGTGACGACTACCATACTCCGCAAGGAGCCGGAACATTCGTACGCCTTCTTTGCCGATTGTCAAGGCACAGACAAATTAACATTCTATAGACTTTCCCGAAGATCAATGCCTGCGCCACACCCAAGACTCACTGCTGAAGAAGCGAGAAATCTTAGAAAAATAGAGACGAACACCTACTTACATAAGTCCAGACTGTCACTTATCCTCCCAGAAAAGTATAATAAGGACGTCAAGCAATGTCACCAGAAGGCCGCTTTATTCCAGACGGCTTGGAATTGCCCAATTACTTAAGACGAATATAGCCACCAAACCTCATTAGAGTCCTGGGAGGAAGCCCTGTCCTGCTCGGACCCTGCACAGCAGCTTGCGCTGCTTGCACTGCCACGGATGGTCAAATAGCTTCTGCGGTGCTGGAATTTAGATCACACCCTCGATCTCTACCCCTTTTCCTTAACCCTTTTCACAAAATAAAGCTTACTACTACTACTACATTAGACGCTGGGAGATCGCGAGGTACGCATACACGGGCGCTCCGCATTTTCTTGGTTTTCCTAACTGCCCAGCGGTCGCCGGCGGGCATTTAGGAATTTCTTGATAGAAATCGCCGCCCGGCATTTGAGAGTTTCTTCATATTTCTAACTTCGAAGACAAAAAAATAGGATTTCCTAAACAGCTTTGCTGTTACAAACCCCGAAATCACGTGTGGTTACGCCGCATTTTTTCCTATTTTCTCTCTCAGGCAGAACCACAAGACCGGCACTTAAAATATGTTATCTCTAAATACAGGGGCTAAATGTTTCAATGCATACGCCACACGAAATGTTTTATCGCAAGAAGGCAACAAAGCACGGTAATGAAGGAAAAGTTTTAACCACCATTTTAAATTTTTCCAGTCATTACATCCGCAGTGCAGAAGGAAGGTGCGGAGACAGGCTGTCATACTTTTTACATACTATTCTACTGGAAGAAGTCATGCCTGCTTCTCTGTGTATATTTGTGAAAACTAGCGCATGCTAATCTATGTGCGCACACTACAATGCGATCTCATATTCATGCACTTCAACCCTTCGCGCCATGGGAACGTGCGTCGAGTCACGCACGCTAGAGTCTCCCTCTTGTCCTCACCCGTTTTCAAACCAGCCCCTCCGGTTGGAGACGCGCGATGACATGGCTTTGATAAGGGAAGACGTGGGACTGATTTGCGAAACTTAATTCATGCAGTATTTAACTGTTTTTAAAATCCTATTTCTTAGGCGTACGCACATATGTCCCATTATAGAAACGTTATCGACAGCAGCTTTCAGTGACACGACTGACGAGAAGAGGCTGCGTTATGTTCGAATCTACCCAGCTCAGCTTCAGCCAGGCCTTGCCCAAGCTTAAGACCATCGAAGAAGCTTAGCGTACACGGGAAGCAGTCGTCGCGCCGCCACCCTGTGTAATTAGGCCAAGCCACCAAATAGGTCGTGTTCATCCGTAAAGCACTCACTTTTTCCACTTTCAAAACGGCCTGCTGCAGAAAACGTCTTCGGCCTGCTGTCTTTTTGGACCTGTCCGAATTCCGTTCATCAATTGGAGCAACGAAACGTCGGACGACAGTGCACATATCACACTTCTGCTCATAAAAGAAGTACTTGAGCGCCAACAACTTACGCCATATAGAAGAACTTGCTGCCCGCCTAATCGCCGACAACAAAAGTACCGAGACTTAGATTAATCGCCGGATACAATGGAAGCCAGCCGCGTGCCACCTGCTTGCATTAGTGCTGCAGTGAGGATAGCGCTTCTCGTTTTCAGCTGTTCCCCTCCTACACGCAGAAAGAAATAGAGGTCCCTACGTCTTCAATGGCTTCTCGGGTGAGACGGATTACAGTAAACACTCTCCCGGATCAATAAGCTTCACGGCAAACATTTCACGGCACTGGTGCTCCATCCATCGAGAGCTAAATTAAAATCAGCGGCACCAGAGCACTCTACCCTCTTTGCGGTCGCCCGAAGCAAACTGCGCGGAGCATTCGCAGACTACCATGAAAAGCCGGTAGGCACACGACAACTTGGAGCATCTGAAAAGCCAGCCTGAAAGAAAGATTTGGAGATCAACTTTCACTCATGCAGTGGATCGCCAGATTACACCTGGTGGACTGCACTCTCCATTCGTGGGCGTTCGACCAACTGCCGGTTTTTTCTCGCTGCCCGGTCAGCCTCACAGAAAGAAAGAGTTTAATGTCTAACTAAAATATTACGCGACGACCAACTGGCAACAGCAATTGCTGTAGAACGCATACAATCTGTCGATGAGTTTCTGAGAATCGCCATTTAGTTATCACACAAAACGGATGCGGAACGTTAGGCTAAGGCGTACCTTACACCAATATTGGTGACAAACTAGCCTCGGCCTGTCATCCACAGAATGATTTGTAAAAGCAACTCCTCTCGACACCAAAGGGCATTTCTGAGTCATCCGCTTAGCAAGACGCAAGCTACAAAAATATTTCTGCTCTCTCGGTGCACCATCCCGCTAACCCAACAAGGCATAAATAACGTCATTTGCTGTAAATGCAAAAAGACCAGTCTTTTATGAGCAAATTGCACCGAAGAAAGCAAGGATTTCCAAAACACAGAACCAAACGCGCACGCTATTTACGGGGAGGTGAACGAAAAAGTAAACGGAGCAATCCTTCGTGAAATTACAAAAAAAAATTCCATTTCATGCAGCTGCCAGCTTAGGCTCTGCGCGACCGGATTTCATTTCAGAATTACTTTCTTGAAAAGTCGCGTCGAGGTTGCTGAATAGCCACGTGGTGGGGAAATCTCCTCAAAATCTGCAACTCATCCACCGTTTATACCTATTTTGCTTCAGTTGTACATGATTCGCTCGGTCTCGAAAATTTGTTGCGCCATGGTCGCTGCCGTCATACCAACAATCAGAGAAATTCTATCCTTCCCAGGCAGGAGTTCGTCCATAAATATTATATCGCGAAACTGGCCGCCAAACAAAACGCTTTCGTTTTACAGCGCTGCCCGCTCTCGTTGTCGGAGGTGGCGGCTCAGTGACATATGTTTGAACTGTGTGTCTCCGGATAAGTGTTTGAGCAGCATCAGCGGTTGTAGAGGTAGTAGTTATGACAAACAGCGCTCTCCCATTCCTTCTAGGACAGGGCTGGTTCTCATCTTCTCGAGCAGAGGTGCACGTAAATCCCCCTCAGAAACCTGAAATCCACCAGCCGAGCACACGAACCATCATCCAGTGCCAGAACCGATGAATTCAAAAATGGCGAGTGCTGTTATTCTTACAACATTCGTTTTGTCTCTCTCTGATGCCCCTGACGTGAACACCGATACGATTAAACTAACCCGCTTGCCCGGTGAAACTTAGCCATTATTGAGCAAGCTAGCCAAAGCTGCTCTATCCGAAGCCAACCTAGCTCCGCAATAAGCTCCGGTATAACAAACCCCCGCACCCTGTAGACCCTTCTAAAAACAAGTAATTGTAGCAATCCGTACACTGAAATCATTATCGGCGGCCGCTAAACCCTGACCAGTATTATGCCTTAAACTGCGCCGTTGAAAACTGCATTGACCATCATTTTCCCCGGAGTTTGGAAGACATTAGAATATACAAAGAAATTCAGCATCCCATCAAGTTAAAGCCTGATGCCCTGCCATACGGCCGACAACGTTACCAATACACATCCAAGGACAGCATATTTTAGAAAACGAGAAAGTAACGTTCACTTCGAAGGACACCATCCTGCCGGTCTCTGTACCATTGGGATTTCCCGCTGTTGTAGTACACAGGGGGACAAAAAGCGGTTATGTGTCACTTATGTGGCCGTCAACCACATGGCAGTGTTGTCTGATCGCTTCAGTGGGCAAATAGAATTTTTGATGACATTAGGGGAGCCTCCTTGTTTACTGTCTGGGAATCACGCTGTGCATTATGGGCAACCTAAAGTGACAGAAGAATACCAAGAGACGATGACCTTATTCGACGTCAAGGCACTGTTATGTGGACACGAATGTCGTTTGTTTAGAATGCACCGGCAACGTTGAAAAGCGCAATGCAAAATATTGTATTTCGAAATAAAATCTCAGTATTCGAGATGTCCTGTTCGCAGATACCTCGGGGACGACAT
Organism: Haemaphysalis longicornis; assembly: GCA_013339765.2. NCBI lineage: Eukaryota > Metazoa > Arthropoda > Arachnida > Ixodida > Ixodidae > Haemaphysalis > Haemaphysalis longicornis. The sequence goes on from CM023452.1 coordinate 160,206,755, forward strand.
AATTTTAGGGACTAGTTTGAAATATTTTTTGTGAAGACTTCGACCCTCCTGCAACCGCAGGCTGTATGGTTTCATTAACGAAGCGCAAGTTCACTGTTCCTTTGGTTGAATTTTTAAGGTCTGGGATTTCGATTTCACAACAGGGGAAGAAACTAGACCTCGCAAAGATCTAAGTCATCCTGCGCATCCCTGCTCCCGGAACGCCGAAGCCGTGAATATCTTGGGTTCAATGTGCCAACCTTTAACAACGTTTCATTTCTTGGCTTTTCCAAGCTTCGCGGGACACTTCAAGCTGCTTTGTGAAGTGGTGACTTGGAATGACACCTCAATGCGATGAATTGTTTCAAACAATCCGTGTGGCTGTCACATAAGAGCTACTACTAGCCACTTTGGTCACAAGCCACCCACAACAGTTGCTGAGGATACGTCCACCGTGGCTCTTGCTGCGGATTTGACAAAAAAGAACAGGCCGGCAAGAGATTCCTGCTTTTAAACGCCTGGCGGATTCCTAACACAAGCTACGCAATTAGCAAGCAGCGTGAAATCATAGAACAATTCCACCATTACGTTCTTGGTAGAACATTTGGTTGCCTGTTGAGCCAGGTACCATGCTTGACCTCGCACATTTAGGTTTCTGCGTTCGTCACCATCGTGTACGCCAAAATCACGATGAATACGGGCTTTCCTAGTATTCATGTGCAGCGCTGCCTCAGACATCGGGTATCACTATCATATAAAATGAAGACAACTTTTCAAAGAGCACAAGCAGAAAGTGTAAACTAATTTAACACTGCCGGATCGCTTGCCATCATGAATGAAATCTTCTATGGCATCACTTAAGAGGGGCATAAATGTCCCTTTGTGCCAGCAAGGATATCACAGGGTATTCTGGAGCTCACTCACCCCGCAAGTGGGCAGGTGGATGTCAGACGCACGCTCGACAAGCGGCAAGAACTTTTTCTGTAGCCTAACATGCTATCAATCGTTATCAGATGTGCAAGCATGACAACGTTGCCAGGAAAACAACGGACTGACGAGCCTCTCCGGCGGCAAAATAAAATTTATGCCTTCTACAGAAGTGCACTACGTTCAATTGCTGCGAACCAAATAACAATACCATGCAGTGCCAAACACAGCTACATTCTGCATGTGATTTACTTCGCCACGTGGTACATCGTTGCAACACCAGAACCAATTACGTCAAGGAATGAACATATCAGCCGGCTTTGTTTCGTTTTTCATAGATTCGGAACTCCACATAATTTCTTCTTTGACAAGGGAAAACCCTTTGACTCTAAGTAATCCGGGAACTTCGTTAAAATGCGCGAAGTCACCATGTACTACGTAGTGACGTACAGAGCCGCAAGCAATGAACTTGTCGAGGGGAAAAAATAGCACCTCAGATACTGTTCTGCGTAACATTTCGACCTCGACCAGTGAAAGCGGGTAAAAAAGCCCGAAGAAGCTGCCTTTGCCATGAACACCCACCGGAACTCCAGCACTGCATTCCCTTCTTTCGAGCTAATGAACGGTTGTACGCCAAGCCTACAATATCAGGCCCTCCATGGACCAACTTTAGGTCTGTGCAAAAGAGCAATTTGGCATTGCAATCCCAGCACGGCGAAGCATCCAGCAACACGAAAAATGCCTAGCAAGCACGCAAGGCGTACTATAATCTCTCGCACAGAGTTCACTTTAAAACGTTGGAGATTTTGTTTGGGAGCACCACAAGCAGACTGTTCAGCATATGCGAGAAAATTTGGCACCGCGTTTTAAATTATTCTATCAGACCATCGAAACGAAAGCCGGGTTACATTCCTCGTGACTCAAGTAGGCCGGAATTTGGGAATTTCTAACTGCTCAGTGGTGAATGGGAGCCAGATCAAGCTCTTCAGAGCACCCTAATTCGCAGGTTGCTTTCGTCACTTGAACATTGCCTTAAAATGCCAGAAGACTGCCGTTCATGCTCCACGTCACCATTTTAACTTTACTATGTTTTATTGGATGGGATGTGAGATGTGGCCCCTGCATCTCGGTGTATATCTGTGAGAACTACAACGCGGGTGATATTATTGTGTGTCAAGCCCTGCTCGCCCTTGCTAGGTGTGTCGAGTCACGTAGGCCAGAGAAGTGTGGAGGGTATGTGTTGTGATAACTCGCACCTTTAACTCTATCGGTATAGCATGATGCATCTCATAGAACCTGTACATCAATCACTTCGCGCCATAAGTATGTACATCGATCAACGAACGCCCTCCCCCCCCCCCTCCCCCCCCCCTGCCCCTCGTACCATTTCAAACCTGCTGCTCAGATTGAAGGTGAGGTGGGGGGAGATCTAGTGGCTCGCTTTAACCAGCATTAAATGGTTTTTTAACGAACAGCCAATGGCCTGCTCACAGTATCTTCAGACGAAGGTGCATTAGCAGTGTTCCATCAAACATTATGGAACATTTTACTCCACATAATTATAACTGCGACACCATCCATAACTAACACTTGGAACCGCTTCCAATGCAAAATGACGAGTTTTAGTGATTGATTTCAAGTTCCAGCGGTCTTTTAGAACTAAGTGTGCTCGGACAACGCCTTGTATAATAGTGGGAATTTGTACCCTTTTTAAGTGACGTGGTCTGACTGCGCGTAGGTGTTAGCTGTAACATAAACACTGTTCTGGTATAAAACCTATTTTGGGGATGTATGCCCTGCAATATCACGCTCCAAAATTGCGGCGACCGGCAACATAAACTGCTCATATATGTGCACAGTGTTCAAAAGGCGTTCAAAGAACAGGACAAGGGCGCTTTTTTTTTTCATGTGAAGAGCTAGAAAGAATAATTCACGTCATAGTGTTAATCGTTGCCAAAATAATGCTACGCTGCCGTTTTATTTTGTGGCTGCACCACAAAAACAAGTGGCTGCGGGCGTACTCGAGCTGCGTCCTTTGACTCAGCCGCATAATCGATCATGACACTGAACCAATACGGTGGCTCGCTAAACAGGGAGTAGCCGTGACGATTCAGCGTCTAAAGTTCCACCGAGAGGAAAGATCAAATGATACGAAAGGTTGAAGAGTGGATCTTTTGTATCGAAGGATCTTTCATCGCGTTGGATGTTCATGCTCGATTGGACCATTCGCCTAGATGGATCATTCGTCTCGCTGGATATTCAGGCTCGATTGCACCTTCCTTCTCGGGGGATCTTTTGTCTCGGTGTATATTCAGGCTTGATTGGATCTTCCGTCTCATTGTACCTGTCAGCTCGGTGGATGTATGTTCAGACTCTTCCGTATTTATTAACATCCGAAGCACTCTACAATCCCTTTCACTACCTAATTCAGCAAAATATTAGCGTGAACGTCTCCGTTTCAGGTGCGAATATATAACTTGGCAACATACGCGATAGTTTAAATTTAAATGTACTCCCGGCATTTGCTTTTCCACATCGTCAGGAACCCTATTTCCGTACAATAGCTTCACGAAGATGAAAGGACTAGTTTGCGAGAGATATGCTATCACGTCCGTATCGGTTGAACAATGTACACAGCAAAGATTTTTGCGGATGCGCTGAGTTCTCCTTTGCGAGATTTTTAAAATTCCTCTTAGCAAGAACGCACCAACCGCCTATCTAAAATAATATCTTCTTACGAACGAAGTCAAGTTCCTTCCCGCCGGATGGACACGTGCAGCACTTAGGCAAGCGCCAATGAAGCTTGCAAAGATTCACTTGCTCCATTGTGAACGTTTCTATTTCCATTAAAAATTAGGTAGGTTTGAGAAAGTGCACAAGTCCCCTTTATACCATTCAGATAATTCACACTTTCTACCAGGGAGCCTAACTATTTGTAAATAACAGAATTTGTGTCATTTCACTGTGCCACTTTTAGATCCATTGCAAGACTGCGCGCTATGCCTTTCTTACCAGAGCGATTGGATAAAGCCTGGAAGTCTGAGTTCGGGTCTTCGGTGATTGTTCAACTGTTTTAACAAGAAACAGAGTAAGTTAAATAAGGTTGGGATATCGACCCGAAGGGCGACAGTGAAGGGGAAGTATGCCACCCTTTTACATAGGTTTTGCTCTCCGACCCCAATTTCCCAGGTACCGATAATTACAGTGTTGGGACAGCGCGTCAGCAAAAGCCTATTGCTTTCTTTATCGCAGCTCCAAGACAAAGCTTCACAATTCTATTTTGCCTACTTCATGTAAAAGGCAAGGCGCGTATTTGTGGTGGGATGGCGGAACTCTATACGCCCACCGCTAATGCCGCAAGAATATTGTTTTCTTTTTGGGGGGTTTTATAAATAAACCGGATAAACGATGAATCTATGCAATGCAAATACAAACAGAATTTTGAAGAATTCACTTCAAGGACACTTTAAAGGCAGACTGAAGTGACTTTAAGAGATTAGATTACTTGCGCATATTTAAGTCTCTCATCCTATATAGACCAGGTTTGACAACTCTGAGTTCGTTTATGTGAACTTGTTGAGTACAAAATTGAGTTTCAGAGTGATGTGATTTCTGCAAACGCCTTACCATTTCCCGTGAGGTTTCCCATCAGGAAAAATTGTCTTGCGATATTATTGGACGCTTTTAACGCTCTAACTTTCATGCATACGCAATGGCATTTTTGTCAATGCTTTTTTTTTTACTTTAGTAAAAATTTTAGTGCTGTTGGCATCAAGGGAATTCGTCAGAATGCCGTTTTATGGTTACTTTTTGGGGAGTTCAAGCATGTTTCAGTTTCGGTTCAGACGTGCAAACCGTCCATGGTTTCTGGTGTGTTTTGTGATCGCGCTTTATTCGCAATTCCGAAATAATCATGACCCGTTATTCACATGTTGTTGACTGCAGAAGTAGGCCAGATATACCTCTTTGCACCGCTTCAAGCTAACAAGTGTCGTTTTATTCAGGATGGCAGGCTGAGCCGAGGTGGACGTAGGGGCTGAACTCCGGTGCACCTGTTCATCGGAAATGGTGAACCACAGGATATATCTCCTGTCCCTACGGATCTCACCTACATGTATTTATTCCGTATTATATGCCGCGGCGTCGCCCAATCGGCTAATTAATCACAGTCAGCTAATAAAAAAACACTCCTGTACCCCCAGATTTCAACCCACACAGTAGATGCCACTCGCTTTAAGCTTCATCATATTAGGCTGCGGGAACATGCAACGATGCTTGCAAATAACAAGTATATATATCGAAGCCCAGCCCGGTCACACCGGGCATTGCTCTTTACTTGTTGGATTGTAGCCCTTTGAGCTGCTGTGAGCGTCGCTTGAATAAAGTTTGTGCAGTACGCTTTACTCTAGCCCCTACAAATATCTGATCAGGAGCTACCACGTTTCTTCGGGCAGTATTATCGACCCGGAATATTTGGTCGTGCTGAAGACCGGTATGCTTTTTCACCCTATGAAAAGGTTTTACGGTTCAAGATAAAGTAATCAGTTGATTTATTCTCTTATTACGTACATTACTTCGTGTTTATTTGTGTTAAACAGTGTACAAGCGTACCCGTCGCATAGGCATTTGTAGCGTACGGCGAAGCGTAGTACTAAGTTATATGAAACGATACTTGCTTGCTACAAACAGTTATAGAAGGTTTATCCGGTCTGTCTCTCAAGTCAAAAACATGTGACCAGAGGGCCATTGTCACTCGTGAAGTATGCTAATGCTTGATCAAAAAATTCGTGGAAGCCATGGGTGTGTTTCACGCGAAACAAAAACCGAAACTAGTTGATAGCCTTTGAAAGTAAACTACAATAACTATATTCCTCCTCATACTTGTTGGGAAGTGCACTAAAGTATTTTCTAAAAAAACATCCTTTACACAAACACAGGGACGCAAGCATGAACTGTAAAATCTTGGTCGTCGTCCATTCCATCGAACCATGAGTTTGCGTGATTTTGCATCGTTGCTGCAGTTGTTGGGGCGCCACAGACCCCAAATGGTATTTTTTTCTTCTTTGGGGCTTTAAACCCTAAATACTGTGTTAGTCACGGCATAAACGTCGAAAACCATGTATATTTGCATCCATCTGTACAATGCAAACGCAAACAGAAGTTGAACAAATTAAAAAAAGCCATTGGTTGCGTCTTAGCAACCCATTAACCAGGTTCTTTATATTCTGCAAATTCAAACGCGCTTTTCTCTCTTGGCGTATGCATTAATCCCGGCACACTCCATGGGCTCCACTATCACCAGTTCATAGGCTGTCACAAAATGAAGTCATGGATTAGTGTGCTCCTTAGGCTGAGCGCGCACAATAGTGTAATTGTTGTGGTGCGTTTCCAAAGATTGATATAATAAATGCATTTATATATTCCACCGCGGTGGCTCAGTGGCTAAGGCGTTGTGCAGCTGAGCCCAATGACACGGGTGCGACCCCCGGCCTCGACGGCCGCTTTTCAAATGGAGGCGAAATGCAAAAACCTCCGTTTGATCGCGATTTCGGCGCACATTTAGGGTCACCAAGTGGTCGAAATTATTCCGTAGCCCTCCACTACGGCGCTCCTCATCGTCTGTGTAGCAGCGGCGCGTTAAACCACATAATCAATCAATCATTTATATAGCAGTCTCATTCAAACTACTTTATGTCTAGTATATGGCAGCCCTGCGCATGAATAAGGTACTGTGACACGAAGTTTGGCATCGATTCCTCGCAACGACAGCGACTTTCTTCATCAAGAAAAAACAAGGCAGCAGAACGCTAAAGTAACATAAATAAAAACGTATATGTACCTCTAATGTTGCGCACATTCACATTATTGGGCGTCATAAATTGGCCCGTAGCCTCTCCTGCCCCTCCCACGGCTTCCCGAAAAGGCCCACTTAATGTTGTACTCGGGAAGGTCCAGTTTAAACTGAATTTTAATATGAACGTGTTTGTCAACCTCGGATCACTTTTTGTCTTCCGCCCATGTAATGCACTACATTTGTAAAATAATAAGCAGCTATATTTGAAGCAACTGGGTAAAAGAGAGCTAGGGCTGTTGGCCGATGGCCAACCGATTCAATAACGTATTCCGCTATCTCTCGAGCTGCTTTTGACTGTACGTTTGTTACCGTCAAGCTTAATGTCAAACAGGTGTTAACAGTGCGCTGGCCAACTCAGCAGGATAGATCACGTGTTGATTTCAGATAAAATCACAAGTGCAGACAGTCTTTTTTTCTAGCACACGGGTATTCTGGAAACATTGTGATTTTATAACTCCATTCATAACGTGTATTTAGTGATGCGACCACACCCTGTGAGGAACCCACCGAATCAGGCCATAACGATTCCAGTACTGAAAAAGAAACTTTATTGTTTGCTTTAGTGACCAACAATATTTCTGAAATTGACCTCAACATCGCCGACGATACGCTGACGTTCAACAGGTTACAAAGACGCAAAATTGAGTCCTCCATGTGAAAGACGAACAAAATTGTCAAAACGGTCCGTTACGTTTGATGATGTGAACTTTTACACAAACCCATCGCTATCGGCTTTATCAGAATAGAGGACACTAAACCTATCTTATTGTTAGACCCTTAGAGTCGCTGGATCTTTCATCTCGATGGACAATCAGCATCGCTTGGTCCTTCCGTCTCGATAGATCTTTCGTCTCGGTTGACATTTTGGCTCGATTGGACGTAATGTCTTGGTGGACCTTCATTTTTCAGAAGCGAGGCAGACACATAGTCCCGTTTATTTTAAACACAGCTTTAGGACCACAGACCAGTTCCTTAACTGTTTACAATTAAATTTTTCGCACTAAATCCCCATGTGCGTTCTTGTACTCTGGGATGACAATTATCTGGCAGTTTTTCCTGGCACAAAACAAACATATGCAGGTGGCGACATTTACAATGTTCTCGCCATTTACCACCCATGAGCCTACAGCATCCTACAGCTATTTTAAGCCAAACAATACCGACGAGGCCATTTTTACAATTCTCCTTAAGAAACAGCAAGGCATGACATCAACAGGACGGCTTTGCATTTTTAGTGGCCACTATGGTACGGCAGGGTCAAAAATGATTTTTATGCACGCTCATACGAAACGTTTCCTGATTTGTTAGCACCAACTTCGGGGAGCTAAACTTAATTGACGAAGCCATTTTTTATAGAGATAAGAGACAAGCTTTGAAGATAAGACTTGGTCCCCTGCAGTGTCAGAATTCCAGTTGTAGCAACTTGTCTGTACACGTTAGCCCAAATAGCTTTAAAATCACTGTGGAAAGCAAAACTTTGTATCTTTTTACGATATATAAACTATTCTTCAATGGCCGCATGGTTATAAGCTCAGATTTAGCAATAATACAATTCTTTTTTCTATGCAGTTCTCATGTGGGCCTCCAAGGGCCATCCACGCTGCGTCGATTCGGTGGCGGGAAAGCCTGCTGTGGTGCCAGCATTCGCACGAATAATTATCGTCTTCAGGTGTGGCATGAACGTTTGTAATCTTCGTTGTCATGCATGACTCCATATTACCGCATTCCGGTATTTATTTCGAACGCAACGTAGATGGCGCGCTACGAAAGAAAACTTATTGGAAAATGATTTGCTGCATTACGCGCTTCGCTAAAAAATGTGAAGGGAAGTAGTGTGCTCATCATTGTGCGTTTTTATCGCGGATGAAGAAGAAGCACTTGTCACGTGAAGTTGCAGTGGTTGTCATCGAAGAGTTGTAAGTACATTCGCTGCACCGTAAACCATGGGCGTATCTGTGCTCCTGTACCACATAACATTATGAAAGTAATGAACAATACCAAGGATTCCCAAGATGATTTCTTTACAAAATGGTAAATCGTATTCAGTGTCTTAAACAAAACTATTTTACACGTGAGGATATCATATCTTGTTGCATTCGCCGCTTCTGAAGCTCAGTCGATTTATTTGAAAGTGCTGCTTAACCGTCACGACAAGCTGGTGCCGCTATTCTTTTGGCTTAGCAGCAAAAAAAGACAAGTACCGCATCTGGTGGCAAAAAGCGTCAGAATCTCGGTTCTGCCATAGATAGCCTACGTATATTATCTAACCCGACGCTCCCAAGATATCTAGTAATCAATAATTGCTTCATGGGGCTTACTTCCCAAAACGCTGCTCAACGCAGTTCATGGCTGTAGAAACAATTTTAAAGAGGCGTGTCATTGCGTGCCGTGAATGCCTTAGTTGCATAACCGCTTCTCACAATCCTGCGAAACCCGTCTCCTGCGAAAAAACTAAATCCGGTACTTATCAAACAAAAAATTCGGCTATATATTCCGTGCAGATGGTGTATGCAACGTGTAACTTTCAGCTCGAGGTTTTTTTTGCCAGTAAGTGCTCACTCTCCATTACTCAGGACTTCAGACGTCCTGGAACATTATAGGCTCGGCAGAAGAAAATTTCCAGCACCCCATCCTCGCTTAACCATGCAGAAGAATTCTTATCCCCACAGCATTCTCCTACATTCCATCTACCCGACTCAGTATCCCTCCCTTTGCAATTTCCGTCCAACGCCCGGCACCCCGTACCACCAGGTATGGAAGTGAAAACAAACTCCAAACCTACCCCCAATCCCCTTCCCACCGTTTGAGGAGTGGATGGCTCGTCTGGTCGATCCAGACCTTGGACAGCAGCAAGAAAAGGCCAAGAGGGCTTGGACGGCAAGTCGCAGCCTGGGTATCCTGGAATAAGGATGCCCTCCACCGGGCAAGTGACCTGCCATCAGCACTTTCGCTCAATAAATGTTTATTCTCCTGCTCCTCCTCCTCCAATAAAATATTTTTCTCTAAATTCTGCATGGCTGTGGTTTTTCTTTCGTTCCAGTTCCTGCTGGAGACGTTGCTGATTTTGAGCTGCCTGTTTCCCAAAAATGCACTGCTGGGCAAACGAAACGCAAGAACAAATGGAGGAGAACTCACAAATTGCACGATTTCTTCTCACGCAGGTCCAGTTTATGCATGGCCCCATTACAGCAACAAAGTTGGGAAATCTGGCCTTCCAAACATACCATTATTTCTCCATTATTTGACCTGCACGAACAGTATGTTTTGTTTTGCGTGTTGACGGTCATATTTTCGAATTCCCCTTTCATTTTCACATGACTGCACAAAAGGCATTGATTCGTCTCATTTAAATGTAACGGAGGGACCGTGTTCGCCATTGCTACGTTGACGCGGCCGGCACCAGCCCCTCTTCACCTCTGCCCGCTGTTAGCGCTGATCTGTACTTAACGTAGTAGCTTCCTGATAAGCACTCCATAGGCCGAGAGATACATTTAGCCATACTTTCTTTCCTCAAACTCAATTACTTCCAAACATAAGTTTCCACTCACTCTATTCAGCTTTTCTTCAGATTTCTGCGCACACGCGGGAGCAGCACATTTTCCTTCCGCCTAGACATATTAAGCTTCGCTTTAAAATGCGCCAATTCACTCCCTACAGAAGGTTTAACAGCAAAGCTGCGACCTGGGACCAGTGTTTGTGTATGTCACTTGGCCTATCAATTTACAAGTAGGGGCAGCAAATGTTTACCATTGCGAATTTGACAGTGATCTGCCCGCACCGCCCGCCGTTATCGCTTGAGCTGTTATTCCTGCTGTGGCTCGTCAGCTCCATTTGCTTCTTCCGACTCTTCAACGTGATGGTTTTGCCTATGCACATCAGGTTGCGCAGAAGGACTTTTAAGCGTACCTAACACCACCGGATTTTCCATTTGCGTAGCCCGAAAAACTTGGCTGTATAATAAAAGAGAGCGTACATGTGAACGTTATAACGAGAAAACTGTTGCCACAGTTGCTCCCATGCGTTTGTTTGCAAACATCCAGAAAAACTAGGTGCAATGCTTCAACATATCCGAGGGTTGCGAATGTGAAAACCCGCACAATTCTTTGTAATTCTCCGAGTTGACAAGTACGCTGTCACATCATTTAAAAGGGCGGTTTCGCAAGCAAGGCCTTATTATTTGCGAAGCAGCTTATGGTCGAGCCTGTTCCCTCCGCCGTTGTGTGGGCGCCGTTGTGCGGGGTCCACACCCCCACTCCGCATGCCTGGCCAGGCACCGCTGATGATGATCGTGGCAGGATGCCCCTAGCGATTGGCCAACCAAAGAATCCATCACAAGCTAGCTTCGCTTTCAACCACCATCGTCATCTTCCCGTAGGGGAACCCTGAGTACCACACCCCCACTGCGCATGCCTGGCCAGGCGTCACTGATGATGATTGCGGCAGGATGCCCCTAGAATTGGCCAACCAAAGAATCCATCACGAGATAGGTTCGCGTTCAACCACCGTCGTCATTTTCCCGTGGGGGAACCCTGAGACCACACCCCTACTGCGCATACCTGGCCAGGCACCGTTTATGATGATTCTGGCCGGATGCCCCTAGGGATTGGCCAACCAAAGAATCCATCACGAGACAGCTTCGCGTTCAACCACCGTCGTCATCTTCCCGTAGAGGAACCCTGAATAGTATGCGAGGCATTGCTCCTCTCCTCTCCGAAGCTCCGCTCTTCTCCGGGATTGCGCAAGGAATGGCAACACCTGCGGCTCCACGCATGCGAAGAATCCTTAGGGTTGGAGATGCCACGGTAGCCGCTGCATACTCCACTGGGGGCGCCACTGTAGCTCCGTGGTATAAATGACGGGCGCGCGCGTTCCGCTCCCCTCATTCTCCTCCCGCAACGCGGCGATCCAACTGAAAATTAATGGGAACTTGCGTCGGCCCTATGGCTGCTTCGCATACTACTCAGGGTTCCCCTACGGGAAGATGGTGAAATCTTTTTAACAAGATTTACCTGTGGCGCGACGTAAAATTGGTGGTAAATAAATTATTATAATGGCCACTTATACACCCGCACATATAGCACCTACGATGCTATTATGTGCTTTTGCAGCAGCCGAAATATTTCACTTCATTGTACCCGCCCAACACAGACAGACATGCAGTTTGAAATGATACCACGCTCGAAATTTTTCACGTGTTTGGTAAGAAGAGTCGAAAATAAGAAAGGCTTTCTATTTTGCTCATAAGGAATTATACAAAAAGGTGACATATCAACAAATTTGTGTGGTTATGCTTCGAAAACAAGGTATACTGTTCGACATCTAAGCTACTGGCTCTGTGAACAAAAATATGTTTTAATAGTTCAGAGAAATAAGCATAAAGTTGAGGTTTCACTGAAACAAAAATTATCACTCGCATCTGTAAAAACATTTCATCTAATATTTTTACGGACAAGTGGACAATTCCCGATGTGCAATCATTGACGATGAGGAGAGAGTGACTGACGCGCTGCCGGTGCGAGCTCGGCGATAGTCGCCCTGTAAATAGTGTGAAATACATCGCCCGAATCACATGGTTCATGTTCTGCGCCACGTAACATATTTAGTGGAGTGTGCGGGTTTCTCCCCGTCCTGGCCCCAGCATCACTCCGTCCCAGCACCCGCGCAAACATGGAGGGTACGCGGACCGTGTCGACCAGCCCCAGCCCCGCAGCGATCAGCACATGACGGTGCCCAAGCCCCGTCCCGTGTCCCCAGCTCATGAAAAGCCGATCAAGAACCGAGACCTGCCGAGACCTGCTGGGGAAACCAGCCTTTCTGACCGTCGCGGTTCCCAGCACCCTCATCGGTTCGTCGTGGCCTTGTGGGCATCGCTGTGGGAGGACCAGTCGACATCGGAGACCGCCATCGTCATTCGTCGGCGAAAGGACTTCAGTGTTTATACACATCGCATCTCATCCTCACCGCACCCATCCATTCACGGTGACCGAGCACCCGGTCGTCTTCGGCAGGGGGGGGGGGGGGGGGTGAGGGGGTGATATTTCGGACCAGTGGACAATTGCCGATGTCCAACCATTGACGACGACGAGGGAGTGGCTGACGCGCAGCCGGTGGGAGCTCGGCGATAGCCGCCATTTAAATAGTGTGAAATCCATCGTCCGCATCCTGTGTTTGATGTCCGGCGCCACGTAACAATATAAAATATATTCATATCCACAATCTGCAAAGTGTACAAAACCAAAATAGGTACAGAAACGCCCTAGTCGGACCCCAGCTGGCGGTTCCTACTTTTTAGGGCCTGCGGCCCAGAGAACAATGCTTCACCAGCACAGCAACATCTAGCTGCAACAAACTTTGAATCGTTATTTCGTGGAAAAAGTTGCTACTTACTCTGTATTTTTAGTGTTTTGCGACAATTTTGTTTTTTATGTCGTTTGTTGCCTTTATTAGCCCTGTGTGCTAATTGAACTTTGTTTACGTGCTTGGAATTCCCTGGAGTCGGCTGTGGCATTTGGGGCATGCTCGGCTCATTTGAGTGAACTTTAAACATAATGACCAGTTTTCACTAAGTTGTATAAAAGCCAAGCTTTAAAAAGGAAGGAGGCGTAGGTTGGCATTTTGCATGTTTATCTTATTAAATACAAATCCAACAAAAGTATATATGTGTGCATTTTTATCATTTTCTGCAATAATTGCTCACAAAAGAACAAATACAGGATTGCTCTGGGAAAACTAAAATGAAGCGATCGCAAGCAAGAACTTCGCAGCTGCGGCAATGCAGACCCTAAGGTGAAACGTTAAAAACAAAATCCTCTGATATTTTTATGACCTATTAATCAAATGGTAGAAAACAATTTATAAGTTGTCAAATGCTATTTTATCTCAACAAGGCCTCCAAAGTTTATTTGTAACACATATATACCATGCAATAGGAAAATTTGAAAGCAAATGACGTTTTGTATGGGATGTTGGTTTCTTGTATTACGGGCATCCTATAACTTGTACGAAAAGAAAGCTTTAGTGCTCTTACTGATGGCGTCTGTTCGGAAATAGACGCCGTCGAAGGAAGTCAGCTTTCTCCGAAGATCGTGATGAAAGATCGTGGGTAAAGCGACAGAAAAAAACGATTCAATGGCCGTAATCGAACCTGGGTCCTTCATGTTATGTAGCCCGTGTGTATCCGACTGCTCTATTTCGACTGGTTCAAAACTCAGTCCAAACCCATACGCCCTCGCAAGAATCTGTCACGAGAATCTGTGTTCAACCATGACCAACATTTCGCGTCACCAATCATCGTCAACCATTCGCGTTCAACCAACAATTGAAAGATTGCCGCAAATGTGGCCGAGAAATGATTGTTTACTGCATCGCCGCTCTTCGCCGCTCTTCGCCGCCCACCTCTGCTGCACTTCCCTGCCCACCTCTGACACTGTTTCCCTCCGATATCTCCCTTCCCATGGCAAAACCAGTGAAATTTTTCTCAAGTCAAATCAATTGTGCCGCGGGCTACTGTTGGTGCACTTTCAAAATGTTTTGTTACTATTGTACGTTTTGAAATGCCGTGCTGAGGTGGTGTCAAGAGCGCTTTTTGTATTTCTCGGTTAAAGCTTGCTTCGAGCGTCTTCGTTTGCTGCTGTAAGGAATATCAAGCCGCATGTCATTTAGGTACTAACGCTCTGCCTCAAGTATGACTGCTTTTTGGTATGTTTAATGAACTTTAGAAAAAAATAGGGCCACCACATTTAGTATTTTCGAAATGTTTCGGCTACACAATTGCGTCCTTCAGGAATTCCTTAACTTTTCGACGGTTTGCTCAATGTGCAGACAGACAAACAGACAGACAGACAGACAGACAGACAGACAGACAGACCAAAAGTTTCGCGTTAGTAGCCCAAGAAAGTCTATCTTATTTAAAATCGTTCAATTATTTGCTAAGGAACGAAACCAAATGCGGAAATTTTTGTAGCTTACGCCGATACGGCACTCCACCAGGCAAAAAACGAATCAGTAACCATCGCACTAAAGCCATACTTGAGAAGATAAAGTAAAATAGGTATACTGCAAGACGGAACAATTTCTTTCCAATCCCATTTTGCACAAAACGGAGTGACCAGATGTTTTACGCAACGGTTGGGCTGTTCACATAGAGGATTCATGTTTACTTGACAAAGGATAGATGACTAGCACAAATGAATCTACATATTTACGACAATAATAAGCTATTAAAAGAGGAGTTGAAAGATATGCAAGTAGCTCTCGTGAAAAGATAGTATTAGGCCTAATTCCATCATGGCTGTTCAGAGTTGGGGCTTGCGAAGGCATTTCCTGTTTTAAATATGGTAAATTCTTCGCTCCAGATTTTCGCAGCCTTCCTAGCCTTCCCGGCTTGCTGCATCCTTGAGGCACCTTTTCGAATCTGCGAAAACGAAACGTCATATGAGCCTGTGTTTCTGAGCTGAGGGGACGGGGAGGCTACTATCAAAATGAACATACAGCATGAAGCGTCCTCATAGGCTCGACCCTAGAAATTTCGTGGAATGTATGGCGCCAATGCAACTGAGTGTATTCAAATAACCAGAAATTTTGTAACCATATCCGGCAAGATACAACCCTCGTGTCCCCGTATGATTTAATATATTAAAGCTACGTCCCTGTTTCTGGTTCAGAGGCATAAGGACAGTTTCAATATCCCTGAAGATTGAAGGGTTAACGAAGATTTTTCGCAACGTCCGCTTGTCCTCAGCTACCAGCGAATAATGATTTTCTTTTCCGCGTAAGAGCGCCAGTTCATCCTACGCTGCAAACATTTTTGCCGCTTTTGCCCTCCTGGTGTGTAAGGACGGGAAAAAATTATGTCAGTATTGCCTCGTGCCATTGATTTGATTAGGTGGTATCCAGACGCCCGCTAATCGATACATGGGGCTTGTAAAATGGCCGCAAGGTTTTGTCCTATTATAAACATGCACATTAACCAAGACAGTCAAGTTTGGAAGGCGCAGAACCTACAACTAAAACTTTTAGGAAATTGTGTATCGTAAACTTAACGCCATGGCTTTGGTTTTCCATCCAGCATCCCTCGGAAATGTTATAGTTAAGGCGATGTCTCATTTTAAAGGCCGCTTAAGACCACGAATAACCGAAAACACCACAATCATCAATTTCACGGTGAGTTGTTAAGTTATTGGCTGTGTCCTCCGACCAGCCATTCCTGAAGCGATGATACAGTCACAGGAACAGTGGACAATTCCACAAGGCGGCATTGCTCGGCATCAAAGACGACGAGGAAGAGGGAGCGTGCAGGCTGAGCGGATTCGGCCATGGCCGCTTGTAAATACTGAAATAGATCGTTCCACCCCATCCCTTCGTTCGTCTCATCTGTGTCCTGCCGCCACGTAACATTTTGGTGGAGGGGCGGGCTGAATAACATCTTTTAGGGGCGAAGCTCCTCGTGCTCGGGCCCTGTCCCGGCCTTACACGGAACATTGTACACGGCACATTGATGATGATTGTGCAGGATCCCCTTAGGGATTGGCCAACCAAAGATTGGCCGAAGAGGTCATAACGTTCAACGCGTTCGTTGCTACCCAACAAGGAGGAGATGAACAAGAAGAGGTTGTTGTTCGTCGCCTGCGAGCTCAAGACTCTTGCTTGGGCCCTGTCCCGTCCCTTGTTGCTGCCATACACGGCGGAATGATGATGATTGTGGCATGATCCCTCTAGGTATTGGAAAACCAAAGATTGGCCGAAGAAGTCAAAACGTTCAACCCGTTCGTTGCTACCCAACTAGGAGGATAGAACGAAGAAGAGGTTGTCGTTCGTCGCCAACGAGCTGAAGACACGTACAGGGGGTACGCGACACAAGACGCTCTGCAGAAGGCGACAGCCAAGGTGGCTAAAATGTCACCCACCGAATTCGCCAACACACCTATGGAGATTTTCATCGTCCCAACCAAGCCCTACATAATCACCATAAACATCAACGTCGTCGACGGGCTGGTGAACAGAGCGGTGGAAAGCTCGACGTGTCGAGTCTTTATATGATGTGTGGGCGAATGTTTCACTGTTTTATCGATAAGCATTTTAGCTTCGCCCCTCTCATCATCATTCACTTCGTGGAACTGGTGGAATTTTTTTCATCACCTTCTCTACTTCCTGCTGAATGACGCTACGTTCGGCGAGAGACACACGATATGGACGTCGGCGAATAGGGGTCGCGTCACCACTGTTAATGTGGTGTGTAACACTAGACGTCTGGCCCAAAGGACGGTTGTCCAAGTCTTAAATGTCCCTGATAGGACGCTAAAAGACATCGGAGCTGACGGCCTTGCGAAGGTGGAAGGTCCGACGCTATCATCTTCATAAAATGACTGGTAGCCAGAGAATTGTCCCGTTGGCCATCACCGTTGACCGTCCCGGTGACCGTCAGAGGCGTCAGTGGTCACAGCGGAAAGCACGCATTCGGCCAAGAGGATGAGTAGCCATTGACATTACCCGAGGAAGAAGTTGCGTGGAGAAACCGAAGTTCAAAAATCGGAGGCCTATTTCGTTCGTCGCGGCCGTCACAACTGTATAAGAAAGGGTCACGATACGTTCCAGGAGTACATCGGTGACGGGAGAGACAAGGTATTCACCGTCTGGGACTGGCGGGCGTGACAATAAAGGCACGTAGGTCGTGGTCTTTGGTGTAATCGAACATGCTCGGTGCAGCAAAGCCGGTAAATAGCCTTGGTCTCATCAGGGGGCATCGTGGGCAGCTCAAGACGTAAAACCCCAGCGGCGCAATCAATGAGGGCGGCGTGGTTAGTCATAAAGTCTAGTCTGATTATAATGTCATAAGAGCATGAGCCAGCGCCGGAAAATCCCTTCCTTTTGCCTAGCCGGACCGCTCTAACCCAAAAAGATTCCTTCCAAACCTTTCTTTTGTGTGGGTTTGGACCTACTTCGTCCTTTTCCTCTGTCCCGTTCAGGAAATTGCTGGATTGCTGTCGCGACTGATTGCGCGACCCGCTACGCTACTACGCGTGCCCTTCCCACTTGATGGGCCACAGACATTGCTGATTTCCTGCTTCACGACGTTATCCTACACCACGGTGCTCCTCGTCAGATTCTCACCGAGCGTGGCCGGTACTTGCTGTCTCGGGTTGTTGACGACCTCCTCCGCTCTTGTCGCACAAAGCACAAGCTAACCACCGCCTAGCATCCTCAGACTAATGAATTGACAGCGAGATTGAACAAGACCATCATCGACATACTCGCAATGTACGTTTCAATGGATACCCTCCTTCCTGATGCGACACCTCTAGCTACAGAATATGCTCGTGATGCTGTCGCTCACGCTGATGTGGCCCGCCAGGTTGCTCGTGCCAAGCTCTAGGCTTTCCAGTCCACTCAGAAGCACTGCTACGACCAGCAACATCGAACCGCCCATTTTACGGCCGGCTCCTTGGTCCTGGTCAGAACCCCATGCCACCGAATTGAACTCTCCGAAAAACTGCTGCCTCGCTTAAAAGCCCCTATCACATTAAGCGCATGGTCACACCGGTCACCTACGAAATCGTTCCCGTTGCTTCCTCCTCACCATCACTGGACCCTGCAGCTCAACTAGTCCTCGTCGGCTGCATCAAGCCCTATTTCTCAACGGCCCCACCAGATCCGCGAGCCTAATTTCAAATGTGCACCGAGACGGGGCTTACCCCGCCGGAGGGGGTCATGCTTCGTAACGCCCGGAACATTTCACATAGCATTTGACTAGGTCACCTGGTGGTCAATCCATCATACACTTAATTTATGGGTACATGCCTCATCAGTGGGCGCGCACGGCAAGCCGAGAGACGAGGAAGAGATCGTCCAGAAACGGACTGGCATGAGCTGCATTGGATTCCTTGGCTTTGGTCTCTTGGCCTTCAGCTGTAATTATCTGCAAATAGATTGCTTATTCGAGTCTGCCTCGTAACAATATAGCACCATGCTCTTAAGGCCGGCATCAGTTTGTAGGGAGGATACCACACCACTGGCCGATCTGTTTTGCTTTAGTAGTGTTGCCAACGTCACTCAGTTGGGGAAACACGCCCATTTCCATTCATTCAGAGCAGCTCCTACTGTTACACTAAAAAATACCCTCCACAATTCTACTGTCGTCCGTCCGAACACCACAGCGTCGACAATAGCTATTGCTCTAACTGTTGTATTATGCTACTTTTGCCGCAGTATTGCCAGTCCCGTGGGTTTTCCTGTGTTTTCATGAATGCGAAAATTGTGGAGGCCCATACGCTTTTCTTCCCTATCAAAGCAATTGGTAAATCCTGTAACAAAACTGCTTCTCACACGAACTTGTGAGTGACTTTTTTATAACACAATAGGGGCTAGAAAATGTCCAAATCCCATAGAAGTGATCTCTTCGTAGGATAGTGTCCTCATGTAGCCTCGAGCATTACCGACAAGAAGCAAAGGCTGCCGAAGGGAAGCAAACGCGCCAAGAAGTTTCTCCTTTTTGTACGTGACGCCATGTGTCCTCGAACTCTGAACAACTCGCGTGGTTCTTTGTTCACAGTCTTAGTAAATGCGTTACTAGAATACGTAGAGCCTAGAGTACGTGCAATACCTAAACTAGACAAGGACTGTGGGCTCAAGCTGCTGCAATTTTTTATTAAGAGCTGAATGTCTCACCCCAGCGAATGTTGCGTTACGCCAATATGCCGTGAAAAAGTACGCCCTGATTATTAGCGTCGTCCGGAAATCTTGCCCTTATTTTACTGCGTGTTGTAACCCGTTCTCGTCCTCCATACTTCGGTGAATTCATTTTTCTTCGCACAGATTGTTGCACATAAATGAAGACTTTGCACAAAGTTTAAAGATTGCAGCATGGGGCTCTGAATACTATGAAAGGTGGGTGTCAGTGCACTTACTATGTTATCCGAACACAAAATGCTGTCACGTCAGTTTGTCCTCTGCGCAATTTTATCTCCATCTGCACATACCAAAACCTGTTATTTATATTTTTTATTGGCGTATGCTCAAAGACAACGAACTAGTGAAAATAAGCCGAAACACAAACTCAGGCAACCCTTGGTGCTTTCTGACTGATATGGCCAATCGTTAAGAGCAAACTGTTGTGTAGTCTGACGCTCATCTATCACCAACGACGTTAAATATTCTAGCATCACGCAGCCTCACTAGGCCTATCGTAGAAATTTGTAAGTAGGTGCATCGCTCACATCTTGTAAATTAAACACTAACCATCAACCATCGTTTTTGTTTCGGGCCCATAGGTCAAGTAACAATATTATGATATCATTTGGGACCATTTACGATTGCTTAATGTTCGAATTGGGCAAGGCCCCTAACGTTTATTTCTCTGCTCTAATACTTTGGGCTGAATTCTACAAAAATATTATTTGAACTTCCCTCCCATGAGATTTTTGATAGCAAAGCAGAAACTTTGGGTATGTTGGATCAAAACACGTGTGAGAATACCGAGTATATTTTTGCGTAACATTCGTGAGCTTTATGCACCAACTTCGTGATTGGCGTTGTTTCATTTGACGTCACCTAGTAGCGGATTGCCCTTCTGTTCAAAATTCTAGAAGCGCGGTAGACTCTTCCCAGGCGTACGAACAGAAAATATTCATGGTTTTTCAGAAAATAAAGTAATTCAAGTCCCGCACACGCTGTTTGGTTTGATTCACCTCGCCCTAAATATAGCAAGCTCATCATAACAGTTTATCCCGACTAGTGATCACTGCCTTAGGGAAAGCAGACTTACAAAGTAGATAACTTCAAGCTTGACAAATTTATTGTAACAAATCCCCAAGCAGCACAGCTGGGTTAATTTACCAGTTCATTTGGTATAATGGCTTAATGTTTAGAGTAAAATTTCAGGGCGGATGTTTTCAAACTTATTCCCTGGGATCCCGTCAGCACAGATAGTGTAAACTCAACTCCAGAAAAGCAGCTCCTTTTTTTGCGTACCGAAAGTAACGGCTCAAACGAAACCTTAATGAATATAGTTTACGTGATTTCTGAACTTCTGTGGTGTGATCCAATGGTAGTAGAAAAAATGTAAATATAATTGTTCTCAACAGGACATGTCGTTGGTTAACATTGTTCGTAACTACTGCGTAGAATTTCGCATAACGTAAAATGTCGACATTGTAGGTCTGGTGTAGCGTCAGTTTCTTTAAGTACAATACTAATATTTTGCTGATAAGGTATTGTGTACTTTATGGTTGGAGGTTGCAGTCTGAAAGTATTATACAAAAACAATATCAAAAAACGCTTGTCCCAAAGCGCAATAAAATACGGTGGTTTAAATTCAATTGGTACACCAGAATTAGGTAAGGGTAAATATGAAGCGAATGCGCCGTGTTTGAAAGCAAATTATCTCAGAATTTGTGCAGTTAACAAGTCCGAAAGCCTTAAATAAGTTTTGCTTTATAGACAGGCACCGGCTACGAGTGTAAATTGGAGTAATATTCTTTATAGCCATACATTTGTAATTTTGCGTGCCTGAGCAAATTCTGCCGCATTTCTTTTTGTTTTTTTTTCTCAGGATGATCATTTGTTCCTTAAAACACATATGTGATCACATAGCACTGCATGGTACATCCGCCGCATTGTGCGGTCTGGCGGAGACACCTCGACATACCCTACACGGAGAACCAGTTCAGTTGTGTCCCGCTTGCGCTGATGAGTTATAGAGTAGAGCTATTTGCAATTTAAATCTGATTTCGGGAGTGTTCTGTACACACTATGGATATACCAAATTGAGCAAGCGCGCGTGCTATAGCTGGACGTGATAGTCGTGTCACCAAGCAATCACTCAAGACTAATGTTTTTGTCTATTCCTGGTCAGTTCAGCATAGTTGAGTAAACAAAAGGGAAAAACAACCCAAGGGAAATGTTTTGTAGCCCTTTGAAGCCGAAACACTTGCACAGTGCTAGCGGTACAACCTTACGCCGGTGCATCGCAGGCAAGGAACTGCACAGGTCGCATGACGTGATGCGAGTGCCATACCCCATAAGACCATTACTGTTCCTTCACGGCGCTGAGTAAACTAATCCTGCCGATTGCTCCAGCCCGGTTCTCCACATTATAATCTTCTACTCGCCACGCTCGACATACACGTTGGACACAATCAATACCGTACTTTGCATGCGTGGATGGGTGCGTTTGAGGTGTTGTAGTTTTTTCTGTCTGGCCCAATCCGCAAGGCTAGAAAGGAGTACAGGGGAGTTCACTCACCAGAAAGTCAAGTTTTTCTGTTGTAAAAACCACAAAAAAAATAGTACACAAAATTTATGGCACTAATTTACTGCCACAATTCTGTATTGTACAGCATTAGAATCTGTGTTAAAGGTACACTTCGTCACTATTTTACCCACGCAAAGTGATGATTCACGTGTACTGGCAAACAAAGAACATGCTACGGGCCACTGTTCATTATAGCGTAACGATGCGGCTGCCATGTCCACCCAGACATAAACCTGACCTGTATGATTTTACGCGGCTGAGATCGTACCATTTGAAAGTACCTGAAAATCTTTTTGTTTCCATGCTTTTTGTATTTTCGATGAAGATATACGGAATTTACATAATTTTGTAACATTTTTCCTATTGTAAAAGCAATATACAAAAATAAAACCCTCAAATTTTGATGGATTCGCCATTAAATCGGTGCAAGATGGAAGACTTTCGCAACATTGCGTTCTTGTGTGGTGGCTGTATTCTTATTTGGAACGCTCTTGGATGGCGTAACACCTAATTGGCTTTTCTGTGGGGTCTTTGATTTGGGCCGCTTGTTCTTTTAATGTTTGTCAGCGCCTAACTAAAGACATTTTTGAGAGTTTATAATAAGATTTCCTCAGAAATCCAGGTTTCTGCAAGGAAAATATCATCACCTGGGATTTCCCGCGCATTCTGGGAAAATGTTTATATAAAAATCTTATTTACGCAAGTCCACCAGCTGTGTTTCATAAAGACGGAAGTGAAATACGGGTTTAGGATTTATTTGCCCCAAAGTGCATAAAAACATTCGCCTGCGTCAAACTAAAAAACACCACTTCGAAGAACTCTAAGGGCAGCTGAGCTGCATCTGCGAATTTATACGGAACGTGACTGCGCGCGAGAAAGATCATTTATATGTCGTCCACTTGCTTGAAGCCAAATGAGGTACTGGGCTGTCTAGTGGTATCAAGCTTGAAACAATTCCGCAGCACCAAATCTATTTCGCCCCTATGGTGAGTTGTATTCTTGCGTTGGCATGAAATTTCACAGTCACAGCCGTGTCGTAATAATGATGTAGCATATCTATCCTCTCAAGTTTTCTCCATGAAAGCACAACATGAACACCTATACTGGTTGAGGAAACTACTTGAGCCAGGAGAATTTTTAAAAGTTTCAACCGAAGAATTTAATAAATAACTTTTATAAATAACTCTACAGACCGAAGATAAACTATCCAAAGCAAACTCAAAAGTGGCCAATTGATTTATGCACAAACTTAACTCGAGAAACGTTTTTGAAATAAAATAGTGAATAAAGGACTTGTATTCACAAATATTTTGAAAGACTAGTTTCTGACCTTTAAAAGAAAGGATAGTATTTACTAACATAAAACATATAAATACGCACTCGAATAATTAAATTGATCCCTCCAACAGACCGAAGATTGCACGGAGATAATATTAGATCTCAGTAGATTAGGTTAAAAATAGATTTCGCGTGATTTTTTTTACATTGTGCATGCGTTGCAGTAAAGTCAGCGTAGCTACCATGCTTGAGACCCAGAAGCACTTTGAAACGCTGCACACCTATCTGGTGCTTTTGTCTCTGGAATCCCTGAAGAAGCTAGGAGTGAGTCAGAAGAAAGTGTTGTGATGAAGTAATGTGCCAGCCATATATAGTTGTGCACGCCGCTATCCTTTACCTTGAAACTAACAAGTCCTGTGCTCCCTCTCTTGCCGTATTTTTATAATAGCGACAACAATGTTAGAAACAAAGACGGCTCGAAGCGGGAATAGCTGGCAATAAGATTACGTCCCGTTTCGGTAACAGTGAAGGCATTGGCGTACTACGGCATTCCGCCCCGCACAGGGCACCTTGAGTAATCTTGGTGACGGTACTGGCGATACCGCGGACCCCGAGCCCCCCAACATAAGCTGTTACCTACCGTGGTGATGTGTTTTTAAGGTGAAGGGTAGAAACCTCTAACGGTGGCCGTCGGAGCCTTGGTCAAGCTCCGGCCGATGGGCTCCCTTCCTGTCTACCAGGCAGGGAGCTCCGGGACCTCTTTGACTACCAGGGTAAGGTCAAAGAAGAAAGTACCCCCGTCTCCCTGCTTTTATACTATGCCGTATGGTATTATATAAACCCCCCCAACCGTGATCGGCCCCCTAAAAGGGGCCGCACCGAAGTATCGTTTCCTCCATTGCCATCTTTGACATTTCCTGATACAGATCATTACTCTCGATTTCTTGTCATGGAGTCCCTCAATCCAACCCACCCTCTAGCATCTCAGTCAGCCTCCTTGATCGCCAAGTATCTTGAAGCAATAATAGGAAAATCATATAAGTGCAAAAAACAAAGGTCTGGTGAACTCCTAATCGAAATAAATGACAAGCAGCAGTCTGCAAAGCTTCTAGCTAAGACTAGACTGGCTGATCTCGACATCAGGGTCACACCCCATCGGAGCCTCAACAGCTCGCAGGGTGTGATATCCGAAACAGATCTCCTGAACGAAACGGATGCGGATCTCCTTGCCGGCTTGAAGGATCAGGGCGTCACTGCCGTGAGACGCATCACTATCCGCAGAGACGACAGGGAGATTCCCACCAAGCACATTATCTTGACTTTTGACCGCGCAGTTCTTCCACAACACATACATGCAGGTTTTATCCGTTGCTCCATCCGTCCGTACCTCCCGAATCCGCAGCGCTGTTTTAAGTGCCAGCGGTTCGGGCATGGTACAAACTCTTGCCGTGGCCGAACGACGTGTGCAAAATGCGCGACGCACAATCATCCAACTGACAACGGTCCATCCTACACCCTGTGTTGTGTGAACTGTGGCGGCCCGCATGCAGCGTACTCCCGCAAGTGCGAAAAATTCCAACTGGAAAAAAAGATAATCAACATAAAGGTAACTGAGAACATCACCTTCCCAGAGGCGCAAAAGAGGTTCGCCTCTTTCCCCCTGGGGAGGTACGCTGACGCGGCTCGCCGGGGGGCGGAGCGGCGTCTGGTGTCCAGAGGGACCCACTTCAGCGAGTCTGTCCTGGTACCTCTTCCGCCCCCCCCCCTGGGATGCCACTGGCAGCCCAACCCGCCACCACGCCGCTTGCTGAGGCAGCAGCGGTTGTGGTGGCAACGTCTTCCGTCGGGACCAGTGCCGCTACCACCTCGGTCTCCCCATCCTCCAGTGCGTTGGAGGGTACCGAGGTGATGGACACCACGGGCCCCGCACCGGCTCCCACTGCCACCGCACCGCCCGTGCCACCTCTGGCGCCCCGGACGCCCTCTGCGGTGGCGGCTCAAAAGAAGGGCTCCCGAGGGGGGGCCAAGTCCGGGCGGCCCGGTCCGCCGGGCACCCCTCGGACATCCGACGACGAGATGGATGTCGGGCCGTTCCTGCCTGCAACGCAGCGCAAGGAGTGGCCACCGACTTCCAAGCCTACAGACAGGCCCAAAAAGCCCAATCCCAGAGTAACAGCACCGAAAGACGACACATGAACACAAACACACACACTCCAGTTATTCTTAAATGTAAATATTGGGAACAGACGACATCATTCAATGGAACTGTAGAGGCCTTATCAACAATCTAGATGATGTGTACGAGATACTTCATTCACATCAGCCAAGTCTCATGTGTCTTCAGGAAAAACCCCTAAATAGTAAACATACTAACTTCTTGAATCGCTACTTGGTTTTCGAAAAGACAGGCACACTTGCACTTATTCTTCAGGTGGTGTGGCCATAGTAGCCCGAAAATCCTTAGCCTGTCACACCATCCACCTAAACACCATCCGTGAAGCTGTCGCGATTCGAACAATTATTTATGATAGGTTAATAACGGTATGCTCCCTCTTCATCCCTCCGGATTACCAACAATCGAACACTGATTTTGGGGCCCTGATAGATCAACTACCTGAACCATACTTAGTCTTAGGCGACCTCAATGCACATAATTCAATCTGGGGCTCTTCCTTGCACAGATGCCCGAGGTCGCCTAATTGAAAAATTTTTAACATCATCCGGAGCATGCCTTTTTAACAAAAACCAAGCTACATATTATAACATAGGACAAAACAGTTATTCACATCTTGACTTGGCTCTTGGCTCTGCAGTTCGTTTCCCATTTCTTTAGTGGCATGTGGACACAAACCTATATAGTAGTGACCACTTCCCCACCAAATTGACATACATATTCATAGGCACAAACACTTCCCCCTCTCATAAAAGGTAAACTGGAGTACATTCACAGAAAGCAAACTGGAGTACATTCACAGAAACATCTAAACTGCACTACACATCCATAAAACACCTACACGTAGAAGAGGCGACCCAATTGCTCACGGCGCACATACTCGACGCCCCCGCAAAGTCCATTCCCCAGGCCTCCGGTGCCCCACGCAACCCAAGGAGGCCCTGGTGGAACGAGGACTGCAGGCGAGCGCGAGTGGCCCAGAACAAGGCGTGGGGTGTCCTTCGCCGGTACCCCATGTCGGCTAACTTAATTTCTTTTAAAAGAGCAAGGGCCTTGGGAAAGCGTGTGCGCCGTGAGGCAAAACGGGATAGTTGGCGCTCCTTCATAACATCCGTAAATTCATACACAGACACACGGAAGGTATGGACATGAATACGTAAACTTAAAGGACAACATACACATAGCCTGCCCTTGGTCAGCACGACTGGGGACACACTAGAGGATCAGGCTAACAAACTTGCACAACACTTTCAACACGTGTCAAGCTCTGCACACTACACAAACACTTTCCTGAAACATAAAGCCTCTTGTGAAAAGAAGTCCCTACGTGACAACAACAAATCACAGACTTCTTACAACTCCCTGTTTTCACTACATGAGCTGAGGGCTGCTCTAAGCACGTGTAAACCCTCAGATCCAGGCCCAGACAAAATTACATATACAATGATACAACACTTACACACAGACTTTCTTGGAACACTCCTTCACCTTTACAACAAGATATTTCTTTCGGGGCACATTCCAAAGCCTTGGAGGGAGGCCATAGTTGTAGCATTCTTGAAAGAAGGGAAGGACCCTTCCTTTCCTGCTAGCTATCGACCCATTGCCCTGACCAGCTGCCTGTGCAAGCTTCTCGAGAAGATGATAAATCGCAGACTCGTGTACTTCCTTGAGTACAACGGTCTTCTCGAGAGCTGCCAGGCAGGCTTCAGGGCGGGGCGATCAACGAACGATCAACTCGTAGCTCTTGAAACATATATAAAGGATGCGTTTGTGCATGAGCAATTTTGTCTTACGGTGTTTTTCGACACAGAGAAAGCCTATGACACCGCTTGGCGGTACAGTATCCTCAGTGACCTAAAGTCAATCGGTGTTGTGGGCAACATGTTGAACATCATTTCGGAGAGAACCTTTCGCGTCAGAGTTGGTTGTGCACTGTCAAATGCTCACGTGCAAGAAAATGGCGTGCCGTAAGGTGGAGTGTTGAGCTGCACCCTCTTCATAGTAAAAGTGAACTCCCTTGGAAAGGCACTGCCACCTACAATCTCTTATTCTATGTATGTAGATGACGTGCAGATATCCTTCAAATCGTGTAACCTGTCCATCTGCGAACGTCAACTCCAGCTCGGCGTCAAAAAACTTGCCGGCCGGGCTGACAAGAATGGCTTTAATCTTAATCCCGCGAAGAGCTCTGCTGTTCTGTTCTACAGAAGGCGTGGCGTCCACTCGGACCCAGACATCACTCTTGCGAATGTGCCAATTTCTGTGAACAAGGAGCACAAGTTTTTAGGTATTTTATTCGACGAAAAACTTACATTCATCCTACATATCAGACAGCTCAGATGCAGATGCTTAAAAACAATGAATATTCTTAAGGTCCTCTCACATCAATCTGATGAGGCCGACAAACAACTCCTGCTGTGCCTGTATACAGCGTTGGTGGGGTTTTGGCTCGACTACGGCAGTGTCGTGTATGGGTCGGCTACAAAAATAGCACTTAAAATGCTCGACCCAGTGCTGCATCTTGGCCTTCGCCTCTCATGTGGCGAGTTCCGCACTAGCCCTGTTGAAAGTTTTTATGTCGAGTGCGACAAATGGTGCCTAGGGCATCAGCGGGAGTATGTTGACCTGTTGTATGCACCCAAGATCGTGTCTCTGACCAACCATCCTTTTATTCCCATCATGAACGATACATCAAATTTACAACTCTTTTTAAACAGGCCATCAATTCCCTTACCGTTCTCTCTCAGAGTTAGGGAGAAGGCTTCTGCACTCAATGTCCCCCTTTCAGACACGCACAAGACACCCCTTCATAATTTCATCGCACCATGCCATCTTCGTCCTGTAACATGCGACCTGTCATTCACTCTCGTAGAAAAAAATAGGGTACCCAGGAATGCAATTCTGCAGCACTTCGTTTTCCTGCAGGACAAGTACAGGTACAAAACTGGTTATACTTTATCTTGTGCAGCGCACGAACCAAATTTTAGAGTTATCAAAACAATGAATTTTCACAGCAGTATTTACACGGCAGAAGCGTATGGCATTTTACTCGTGTCAAATCACATCCTCGAACATAAGATTCCAAATTCCATCGTCTACACAGATTCTCTAAGCGTTGTGCAGGCATTGTCATCGGGAAGGTCGTCAAAAAACTATGTAATCAATGTTCTTTTAAAGGTCATAATTACTGCATATGCTTCAGATTTAGAAATAACCATATGCTGGGTACCAGGTCACTGTGGGATCCCTGGCAATGAGACCGCTGATAAAATGGCTGGTGCTGCTGCTCTCATGACCACAATTGACATAACAACAGTACCTTACACCGACCTAAAGACACACATCAGACGACAGCTTCGTAACACATGGCAACTACACTGGAGGCAACAAACAGACAACAAACTACACGTAATGAAATAATGAAACCAGACAACAAACTACACGTAATGAAATAATGAAACCACAACTGGGACGCTACATAACTGACTCACGCAACAGATACGCTGAAGTCACCCTGGCTAGGCTGCGGATAGGCCACACACATACGACGCACTCCCACCTGCTCACTGGAACTTCGGGACCCACGTGTAGCAGGTGTGGAAAGGGCCTATCCGTGGTCCACATACTAATCACATGCAGAGCACTTGACACAACACGACACAAACATTTCCCTGAATTAGACAGACGAAACATTCCTTTGCACCCATCATATTTTTTTAGCCGATGAACCAATGTTTTCTAGTCAGCGTGTTTTTAAGTTTTTAGCTGAGGTGAACTTTCTGCAGCTTTTGTCATATCACGTGTAATCATGCTGGCCCTATACACCAGCCATTTCCAATTTCTTTTGTTTTGCATCACTTTTGCTTTTAGTCACATTGTCTAGTATTTACGGTCTCATCACAATTCAGTAACTTCTTTTTGGCGCTCTTTGTCCATAGTCGGCCTTGCGCCAATAAAACCCAACTATCATCATCATTATGGCACTCCGCATTTACACGTATGACAGGCGCCCGCAACAATCATATTGGCCCTTCTGGGCGGTTTTGAAATAACTAATGCCCCATATTACGATACGGGACGCTTGCGCCGAGCGTTAAACGTGTCTGCTGCCCCAGGCGCGCACGCACCTACCCAATCTTCCGTCTCTTCATATTCCCTCTAGCATTATTAAAGCGACCGCACAGAGAAAGTGCGCCGTTGAAGCAATACGTCTGACCTTGCTGCACAAAACGGTCGCTGTCATTTCGGAATAGCCAGGTTGCGTGATTATTTTACAAACCCTGAAAACAAACCAATAGCATCCTCTAGTGAACTCTCCGTTCTTAAGGCAACCAAAGCACGACGGAGTGAATTGTAATATGGAAACGAACTTGGCAGACTAGATTTATGTGAGGGCAAGTCGAAAGCGCGGGTAGATTTTTCCAGGTGGGTAGGCAGAAAAATTGTGTTCAGTTCAACGTGCTAATAAAAAGTACCCACTGCGGTTTATCGAAGTTTTCACAGGCTCCTAAAATATTTGTCCGCGAGCTTTAGTGTGACTGACTGGATGCTTGGGGCACCATAGTGATGTGCTCAGTTCAGACAAGCCCGAAAAAGGACTCTTATTACAGAGGAAAGACTATTTACTGTCTATTAGGTGCGCCATATTGGGCCTCGCCATCTTAGATCGCCTTCGTTCTGGAAATTGCGGGCCTTTTTGCGCCAAGCTACATCATTGGCAAATGATATATTGCAAACGCTTGCATGAAATGCTCCAACCAACCATATAGTAAGCAGTTGTATCTATTAGTTTTTCTAACAAAAAACACCGAGATGAGTTATTTTTCTTTATTAATTTACCCAGGTCATAAAAAAAGTCTGTCTCGCACAGAGCTCCCAAATAACATTCGGTGTCTTAGAATATGAAAAGCAATGACGCAAGGTTTGTCTACTATTACGTTTTATCTGTATTTGATGAAATCTTCAACATAATAACTGTTTACCTTTACAATTTCCAGGTTGAACACACCAGCGAACAAAAACAGAAGCCAGCTTGACCCTTGTTAAATGGATCGATTGAATCGACCGCTTTATCAATGAGCGAAATTCACATTTCGAATGCTTCTGTGTGTCGAACCTAATATACCATACTGCCATTGACTACAGTGTGACTTCCACTGCCGTTCTTGTCTTGCAACAACGCTTAAAGAATCTCGCTATGGTTTACTGAACAGATTCGTTTTTTCACTGCCGAACTACGCTGACACTAGTTAACTAATGTTTTAAGAGCTACCACCGCAGCAGCAACATCCATTATACGTTCTGAATAATAATGAATACAGGGTTGTTTTTTTGTATATCTCGGTTTCGTTTATCTCCGCCCCGTATAGTAGAAAATATATCGACCTTTATGGTTTTTCGCGGCTCAGCAGCGTTTCTTTTCGCGGCTTAGCAGCAGTCACCTTTGTTTGTCGCATCACGAGTAGAGCAAAACTAATCTCTAGTAAACAATCTATTCTTTATGCCTGGAACAAATTGCGCAGCCATTGATCAAAGAATGAGAGAGAAAGTTTTCCAAGGGCGCATCTTACAAAGCAGCGGCAAATGCTCCGGTTTTTATGCATTTTCCCATTCGCGTACCTTCAAACACTTTTCCATGTCAAATTCCTATTTTTTTGTTTTATCAACCTCGTGCTCATTTTGCTTTCCAAATCCCCTGAGTGTATCTCCTCGACTGTTCTGAATGTCCATTTCGAAGTTTCCCTTGGACCTTTCTGCCATTTGCATTTTACCAACCCGTGCGTGAACGTCTCCCATCACGTTCGTGAACTGTGTCCCTGGCTTATTTTCTACTGATTCGACTTCCTCGTAGAAGCTGTCTACGGCTTCATCCTCATAGCTGGTTGTTGGAGCATAGGCCTGTACAATCATTAACACATATCGCTTTTTAGCTTCATCACAAAATCCGGAACTCTCTCCCTAATGCTGAAAAACTCTCCCACATGTCGCGCTATTTCTCGTTGGATTAGAATTCCATCCCCTGTTCTTTCTTTTCTTGCGGTCCACTGTGGCACAGAGTATGCCCGCTAGTGAGCCGCATAAAGTATTCTCCTGTGTTCCTAGCTTCGGTTATCTCTATAATGTCCCGCTCTTGATGTGTGAGAGCTCCGCTAGTAGCACAGCTAAGCTTCCCATGCAAGACAGGGTTCATGCGTTGAATGGTGCCAGTATACCGTTTCAAAGGTAGCCTGTCCGGACCCAGAGGTTCTTATCACCCTTTGCTGTAGGGCTGGTAGGACTGCCCCGGTGGTCAGGCACCGTACAGCTGCTGGGAACTGAGCGCCGAGATTCGCG
Organism: Haemaphysalis longicornis; assembly: GCA_013339765.2. NCBI lineage: Eukaryota > Metazoa > Arthropoda > Arachnida > Ixodida > Ixodidae > Haemaphysalis > Haemaphysalis longicornis. The sequence goes on from CM023452.1 coordinate 160,238,549, forward strand.
CTGCAGTCATGGGAGGGGGCGGCCAACCCCTACACCAGGGTGACCAGATCCTGCTGTAATGAGGGAGTGCTGTTAGTAAGGCTCTAGGACCTTACTATCCCAAAGAATCTTACTGGGCTTGTGGATGAAAACATGGCCTGCGGAATAATTCTCACTTGATCACTCAATATTTTGTTCGCAATGCTGTGGATTATCTCTCACCCGCCACCTGTAGCAGGACCTATTATTTGTGAGCCGACATCTCGCACAAAATATCCCTTCCAACCGCGCCTGTAAAGGAGGAGGACTAAACGTTATTTTCATATCAGTTTTGGAGTAGTGGCAATGGGGGGCCTTCTCAGTCCGGAAGAAAAGAACGGGCACACGCTAGATGACTCTTCTGTCGGCGGTGTGTGTTTGCATATTATGTGCATTCGCAGCGCACACATTCATTCCTCTCTCTCTATCTCTCGCACACTTTTTCTTTCTTCGCCTTGCTCTCTGAGCACAACCCATGCTGGCATAAAAGGCTGCCTGCTCTGTAAGTAACCATCGTACCGGATACTTAAGAGGCAAAACTAGACAAGTGCAATAACCCTACAAGTTGTAACGGTTACTTGAAAGCCTTACCGAGCGATGTGCTGCGAACAGTACACATCAAAAGAGAAAGTTGCTAATGTTCCTTCAATAATTCACTCCGCACTTGTTCATTCAGGAACGCTCACTTCGAAGACCTGTGCCTTCGGAGGTAGCAGCAATAACATTATTGGCGATGGACGGTGACTGTAAACAAAATGAACGATCGCTGAAACAAACGAAGTGGGCACCGAAAGAGGGGATTGCCGCTCGAATCTTCGCTGTCCCTCAAAGCATGTGTGTAACTAAACTCAGCTGTCTCCCACCCTTCCCCCCAGAAGTCTTTTGCTACTAACCATGGCCATGCCACCTGAAAGCCCATCCCCACACTTTATCCGGTTGTGTGGTTTCCTTGCTTAGGCGCCGTACAGAGTGTAGGCGAAACAGCAAATATAGGTATAACGTGTGTGGTATACAAAACTTCCCTATGGTTGGAGAGTTATATAAGTTTGTTTTTACATGTTAAGCTCTGAAGGTATAATATATGTTTGTGCATTATTTTTTATTGTCACTGAAAGATCAATTATGTCTTTTTTGTTTTAAACCGCACAGGTGCCCAGTGTCGTAGCACAGGAGAAAGCTATAATGAAAAAATAGAGTACTAATAAAATTGCTTATGCATCATACCTACAAATCCCAAACCAGTCAGACCAGTTCCAAGCATTTTTTTGTGACAAAGATTTGTAAAATAATTGAAATTTGGCGAACCTGCCTGTTTTATCTACCAATAAAACATCATCGTCTGTTCCTCGATTCAGGCGCCAAGCCAAAACTTAAGAAAATATTTTAATGAGACAATAGTGAAATCGGCTAGCAGACTTCGAACTTTACACATAGTTCAGCAAAAAGAAAACATTAGGAATATATGAGGCAAATCATTATTACATAATTTATACAATCCGCGTTCCTTAAACCAAAAATTGACCTAGGGGTAATGTTGGATTTGGAAAAAAACGTTAAACCATATTTATAACCTAAAATAGAAAAAGCCGCTCTTATTGGGTTATTAGGATTGTGATTCGCAACAGCAACAAAATTACCTAGAAGATGGCAGGGCAGCATTTCGAGCGCGGGAAAATTGAAACGAATGTACCAAACCGAAACCATGTGTATTACGCGAAAACTAACACCGGAGGCGGGAAACAGCGTAAGAGATGGACATGGGAAACAAAAAGAGGTTCTAACGCCGTAAAAGCCCCTCAACAGTATTCTTTTTCCGGGATATTTGCAGCCAAGTGGGCACATATGTGGGATGGATTTTTGCAAGCAATGATGGAACAATTCGTTGTTGTGAAGCACGTACTTCGTTCCGGGCTATTTGACGCAGACAGCTCTATTCAAACCCTATATCGAACAGCTTGCACGAAGAATGTCGTTGTGTAGCTTCCTTTGCCACCGAGTGGCCGGAGGGATGTGTACGATGTTGAGTAGAACATTAGCTAAAGCGCAGAAATACAAGCCGGGTGCGCACGAGTGTTCAGAAAGAAGTAGAGGTCGTTTTCAAGGTCGAAAATCAACAGTGAACAGCTAAGGCAATGGAGTGGAATAAATTGAGAGACCTGGGACCGGGACAACCTGCCAGAACAGTTCTACTCGACTATTTGTATGACCAACGCTCTTCAGTTAAAACAAACTCTTAAAGAACTTTTGTTTATAACCATATTTCTCAAACTCCAAGGCGTGATACACGCGCTGTTCATGTCACATAAAAAACAAATTTGTAATTACTTTTAATAGGTCCCGTTGTGTTTTGTGCAATCTTTTCCCGGTCTTGTCTAATAGGACGTTATACTTCTGGCTCTGCTCCAGTTGTGGTTGTATTTTTTGTAAACGTGCATATCACCGCTACAGAATATGGTGGTGTAGGGGTTTGCTAACCTATAGAATTACTCAGTTATGAACTGTAAGTGAGATTGCTGATTTGTTTTTTTTATGTGCATTACTTAATTTTCAGCAACCGAATTTTGCTTGGACAAACACAATGTTGAAGTTAAAACCACGTGAATATTTTGTTGTAATCATCGTATTTGGTAAGTACACTACATTTAGGTGTTGTTGATTGTTGAAAGTTAGATGTGCCCATGAGACCAACACGTTTGCTTAGATAAATTGGTCGCAGTTAGCAGAGGACCGGGATAGTTGGAGATTTATGTGAGAGGAATTTGCCCTGTCGTTATCGTTGACAGGCTGATAATGGTGGTGGTGATGACGATGATGATGATGATGATGATGATTGTATCAAAAAGCTCAGAAATTTAAGACAGAATTGCAATATTGTCACCAAGACAAAGATGACGCAGTTCTCTTGAAAGAAAATCAAGTTGATTGGAGCGAACTTGTGATCCCATAACAACTCAAAGAATACACAGGCGGAGAAACAGCAGTCAACAGAGCAACGTGCGGCGACTGGTTTCGGCGAATCGAATGCCGTGCTTTCTTCTCTGCAGGCTTTTATCTTTCGGCGCAGGTGTTTCTCGAACCATCGATTCACATCCAGAGCATTGTAGATCAAAGAAGATTATTTCAGGCCAGTGACGTTAGTTCGGAACGCTCTCCCTATTGGAAGAAATAACACATGCGGCATAGAAAAAAAAGAATAGAACATGCGCTTCCATTCAGCTGAGGGTTAGAGGCGCGACGGTAGCCGCTGCATACTCCGCTAAGGGCGCCACTGTAGCTCCGCCGTATAAATTACGCGCGCGCGCGCTCCGCTCCCCTCATTCTCCTCCCGCAACGCCGCGATGAGTGCCACGGGCAACGCTGCCGGTAACGCCACCTGCAACGCCAGCCCATGGCTGCTTCGCATACTACTCAGGGTTCCCCTACGGGAAGATGGTAAAATTTTGTCTCCACCAGTACGACCGGCGCAGCCCAGGGGCTTTTCGATGGCTGTATAATGTCGTCGCTCAGCATGTCTTCCACTTGTGTCCGGATGGCTTCCCGCTCGTGTGAAGACACGCGGTACGGTGACTGTCGGGTAGGTCGGGCTCCGTCTGCGGTTATTATTCGGCGCTTTGCTGGAGGTGTCTGACGTAATTTTGAGTTCGACGAAAAACAACGGCTGTAGCGACGCTGCAAAGCCAATAATTTGTTCCGTTTATATTGCGGAAGCACCGTAGTCACGTGGAAGGGTTGCGGGATCTTTAAGGTATCTTCGGATGCGCGTTGAAATTCGGCGACAGCGATCCGTCACTTGATTCTTGCGTTTTTGCGAGGAACGCATTGCAGCTCGCTTGTTTATATGCTGGTGCGAAATTAGTGACCAAAATGATGGATTGACCTTTGTTAAAGTGCGCAATGCCTCATGCGGCGGAGTCACCGTGGTCAAGAAGTAACCTTTGGTCACTCTCTACGATAGCGTCGACGTCAGGAGCAGCATCTTCACAGTAGACAATGATCATCAAGCTTGCACGGGGGTGGCGGGGTGACAGGATCAACCGCGATGCTTATGGCAGCATGGGGTTCTGGATTCGGTCCCGGAGTCATGGAGTGATCGGGGGGGAAAATTTATCGTCTTGGTCTGCAGATCGAATATTGTACCGTTGTCCGCCAAAAAAGTCCGTTCAAAAAATTACATCATGTGAGCAGTTAGGCAGAATAAAGAACGCAGCAGGGTACGTCGTGCCGTCAGTGATGACGCGTGATGTGCACGTTTCACTCGGTGTTACAAGATGGCCTCCAGCTGTGCGTATCTGCGGACCGCACCATCTGGTCGTAACTTTCTTCAGCTTAGACGCGAATGATCCGCTCATCATCGAGTAGTCCGCTCCGGTGTCTATGAGGGCGACTACATCAAAGCTGTCGATGGACAAGTGGACGTCGGACGCCGCCTTCTCGAGTTCCGGGTGCGTAGGGGTGTCGTATCTCGACTTGTGCGTCTTGGCGGTTGAGCCCTATGCGCCAGAGTTATCATTGTCTTGTGAGCGGCAGGCTTGGTCATGTCGGGTACGCGTCGCGCGTTGTGCCTGTTGTGTTTGGGAGTGATGCCTGGGTTCGATCGGGTCGTCGGGTTGGGCTCGGTCAGGGTGTTCGGTGCGTCCTTGCGTCATTGGGGGGTTTTCGTTCTTCCGCCGTTGTGCACCTTCACTTCCAGAAGTTGCTGCTTTTAGTTTCCACTGCGTGGGCGTGGGGACCTTCCACGGGACGGTACGGAGCCTTGTGACGACGGGCGCAGGTGGTCGAGGGCGACGGACAGCAGAAGCGTAGGTCATGGCTTGCGGCTCGCGAGGGGCTACTGGCGTCGTTGAAGTTCCCAGCGATTGCTGCACTTCTCTTCTGACGTCGGTAAGGGGACCGACTTGTGGTTGCGGCGACGTTCGGAGAATATTCCACAGCTCCTCCTTTACTATTGCGCGGATAGTCTCGCGTAGGCTATCTGCGGAAAGGCGCATGCTGTCGCGCAAATCGCATTGGCCGTGCCAACAAAGTTGCGGTCATACTGCTTAGCACCCATTTTGGGGGCTTTCTCAATGGTGCTGGCTTCGGTCACAAATTCGGTGACGGTTTTGGGTGGATTGCGCAGAAGTCCAGCAAACAGTTCCTACTTCACACCCCGCATTAATAAGCGCAACTTTTTTTCTTCCGCCATGCAACGATCAGCACGCCTGAAAAGCGTCTTCATTTCATCGGCAAACACAACAACGCTTCCGTTGGGGTGCTGTGTCGGCGTTTGCAGCAAGACCTCCGCCCGCTCTTTTTGCACAACCGTGCTGAACGTCGTTAAATATTGCGTTCTGAAATCGTTCTATATCTGTAGGGAGCTCTCATGGTTTTCGAACCAGATACGTGCTGAGTCCTCAAGGTAGGAGAACTCTTGTCTCAGTGTCTCTGCGTCGTCCCACCGGTTAAACAGCATGACCCGTTCGACTTGCTCCAACCAGTCTTCGGGGTGTTCCCAAGGTGACCCATAAAAGGATGGTGGCTCCCTTGGTTGCTGAAGAACGAGGGCAGGATTGCAAGCACTGGTCATGGTGCCTGCGTTGATCATGGTGGTTTTCAGGACGTCTTCTTTTTTCCCGTTATCTGGAAGCAGTCCGAACTCTGGCTGAAGGCCTTGCTGTCGGCGGCAGACACGTCTGGGGCTTGCTTGTCGGATTGGCGATGGCTTACAGTTCATGTACCCCGCACCTACCAGATGTCACGAAGACAGAGGTGACGCAGTTGTCTTGAAAGACAAACAAGTTTATTGGAGCGAACTTTTCTCCCCTAGCAGCTGAAAGAACACACAGGCGGTGAAACAGCAGTCAACAGAGTGACGTGCGTATACTGGTGTCGGCGAATCAAATGCCGTGGCCTCTGCTCTCCAGGATTATATCTTTCGACGAAAGTGTTTCTCGAACCATTGATTTACATCCAGAACATTGTAGATCAAAGAAGATTATTCAAGGCCAGTAACGGTAGTTCCGAACGCTATCCCTATCAGGAGAAATAACACATGCGGCATTGAAAGAAAGAATGGAAAACGCGCTTCCCTTGGTACACAGATAACACAGACCGGCGCAGTCGAGCGGTAAAAGCAATACATAAATAAACAAAAGCAATGCATGGTTCACCGCAATATTACCCGGCAGCTGAGGCCACTATGATTTTCTTCAACCTCAGCAACGCGGCTGTGGTTCAGAAGCAATCGACTGGACGCACAAGCGCGGCTGCAGTTCTGGGGATTCGCGGCGGCACAGGAGTACATTCGTATCTGGACACCTAGAGATAACCTGTGAATAATGCGCCATGACTACGCAGAGAAGATATCAGAGTGGATTGCTGTTTAATTCACCTTACAATAACACCGGCTTTCCCGAAAAATAATTTGCTGCCGCATGTCGCACCTTTCAAACCCAAACTTGCAAACAAGTGAGTGCTTAGCGAAGAGAACCAAGCAGCGGAAGTAACGTCAATTTTGAAGAAACAGGGCACCAAATTATCTTCCTTTGTTAGTGGGCGAGCTCTGGATGCGCCCCCTTTTCTCCTGCCTCGTGGGAATAGCTAATCGCAGACAATTGAGGCCTGATGTTTTTATTGGCAGGAACTCTGTTCATATACTACACACACCACAATGAGGTTATGTGGAGAGAGAGAAGGAATACCTATCACGAATTAGGGTATGTGGAAGTGTGCTCTTTATTATCTTCAAAAGTAACATCTGTCGGCTCTTTGTGAGACAACACTATCTTGCTGCACCCTCCTGCATAAAAGACCAGGCCGTTTAATCTTCCATGCTTTTCCTCGATATACGCCAGCTCCTCGTGTGGAAATTCGCACAACCCCACCTGCATGTATTGCTGGCTACACATTAGAGTGGGAGCGTCTGAATGGTGTAAGAGACACTACATCTTACAGCAAAGCTGTACCCGCAAGGGTTTCATCGCCGTGGGCAAAAGCGATCTCCGTGGGCAAAATCGCCAAGACACCAAGGCGGAGGACGCCGAGGGAATGCGTCAGGATATTCAGGCATACAGCATACACCATACAGAATTCGTGTAAGCAAACTACAAAACAAGCGTCCGAACCGTAATATGGATGACAAACGACGTTTGAACAATGGGGTCCTCCCCCCTCACCTAAAATGTGTTTCTGGTGAAGATCATGTTTGCAGAATATTTTTGAAGGCTAGGCAGGACTAGTATCACTAAACCGAGAAGTTCTTGCACAAGAGGCCTGGATCATGCTTCATGCTAGGCAGGAGCCACCATTTATCGGCAGAAAAGCCGAGCAACTTCTGCTGCGGAAATGCTATTACACGCGTTATCATTGATTCGCTATCGGAAGGACGTCAGTCGCGCACAGCCGCAGAGCAGTGAGGACAAGCTAAGCATACAAAGATTGACAGACTAAAACGCATAAACAACAAATTGGCGGTGACCATGAACAGTCGCAGGGTGAACAAATGTCACGTAACGTGAACTGACCAATGATAATGGCGACGCCACTGAACAATATGAGAAAAGAGTGCCAATGCTCCGCCTCTTATCTAGTGATAATAGCCGAGCGCAACCGACAAGCCAGCTGAGACAACGGGAAACATTTCATACCCTCCTCCTTCACAAGTTGTAGTTGTTTACAAGAGCTTTGCGGTGGCATTTTCACAGGGCACGATAGCGACCAATTTTTTAACTTTCGCCGCAGCACTTGCTGGATTATGGCCAGGTTTCTTTATGAAGCTCTTAAACTGATAGAAATGACTGCCGCCATATGAAGGTTGGTGAATTACATGCCAGCAAACGCTTTTCTTAAAAAATATTTTTATATGCAGCAGTCTTTAGCAAACCACGTTCTAAATGGCGTCGCAAATGCACACGACTCTTGCGAGCAAGAGTCTGTACTGAACGTCTTTGTGGTTTCAACGATGTTGTAATGATCGCAGGGTTCAGTGGTGTGAACAATGAGACTCGCGCACGTAACAGGCAAAAACAGCGTAGAAACAAGTAGTTCTAGAACACCTAAAAGCGCCATTTATGCACAGACAGAAGAAACACAGTAAAAATACAGAAAGAAAAACTGCGGGCTAAAATCCTACTCCGAATAGTCCTACCACTAACATCAGTTACCAAGCTAAGAAAATACATCCACAAGCTCACAGTTTATGCTGCCTGGTAAAGCTCTAACGGTCAGGTGTGCGTCGACTATTTAGAAGTGACGAGAGCCGAAGGCGATGTAGTCACAGCAGTCGTGGACAGATGCGGCGCAATGGCGCCGAATCCGCTGCCTTGACTGGCCGGAGCACCGGACGGCCCGGCACAGTAGAAGGACCGAAGGACGTGCCGGTACCAAAGAGGTGGCACGAACCGAGACTTCCCGACGCACAGCACGGTTTCTTCGGTATGTAGGAGAGCAAGTGATCCAGCCGACGAAGTGGCGGCCCCCGCATGACGGAACGAGAATTAGGCTACCCGTCGCAAAACTCGGGTGCGTGGAGATGGACGGTTGTCCGACCTACGGCGCAGGCCCCGTTGTGCCGGCAGAAGCTGTCAACGTCCCAGTGCTACGGCATGGTCTCCTTGACTTGGGTACTTGCCCTCGCAGCGCCAGGTCGCGTTCGATGAGCAGACCTTCGCAACAGCCCGTCTTGCTGGCTTCCCAACGTTGTTGTTGTTGTTGTTGTTGCGCCTTTAGATGTATGGCACATACCCAATCAGGGGATCGGCCAATCAACTGAGGATAGTTAAAATGAATGGAATTCTTATCTAATCACGAGACGTTTGGGAAAGATAATTTCGACCGGTTGGAAAAATTTTTGAGAAAAAAGGAAAAAAAATTCTGAAAAATCAAAGCGAGGGTGACCAATCGCAATCATAAAGAGAATCGTTTTGAATTTTCAATGTAGCGCAGGAGGGCAGAGCATACATCTCGGCGGCAGAACCCCGTTTCGGATGCCCCGAACGATAGAATAGCCGGCACTGTTAGGGATATCCCCAAACTGTAAAGCGGCACCTCCAGGGACTGACGTCTCAGTCGGGAAAAACGTCGGCATGTCAAAAGGTAGTGATCGACAGACTCGTCTTCGTTGCAATAGCTGCACAGAGCTGTTGGCACCAGACGAGACCTGTGCAAATACCTATTTAACTTGGGTACTCGAAAACTTAAGGCTGTAATAACAACCTCTAAGTTGCGTGAAGGGCACCATTCAGGTTTCCATGAGAATTTAAGATGATTAAAATCCCTTAATGATAATAAAACCGATTCTTGCTGTACTTGGAGTTTCAGCATCTTACGGTACCTAGCTGCTGTTATTAAAGGTGTCGGCTCTACGACGTCTACTATAGGCCCAGAAAGTGCTACCCTTGCTAGAGAGTCGGCAGTCTCGTTGAATGTGATCCCTGCATGACCAGGAACCCAAAGAAGGTGAATTTCAAAGAAGTGAGGTTGCAGGAGTGACCGAAACTTCCGCAGAAGGGGAGTGCCTTTAAAGGAAGAAAGGGCTAGGCATACAGAAAAAGAATCGGAAATTATCATTGGAGATGTAATTGACACATCCAGCTTTCGTAGCGCCAGGACCATTGCCAGGAATTCCGCAAAGAATATGGGGATAAAATCCCGCAGACGAACCGAAAAGGTCCAGTTAAGGGAAAGGAAAAATATTCCGATACCGGATTTTTCTTCTCGTTGAGAGGCATCTGTATAAATTATAGCACCTAGCTGCATAGAGGCCAAATAGTCTTCGAGAAGACGATTGAGCAGCCGGGCTGGTAAAAGTTCCGACGTCTTCCTTTTCTTCCTCCACGCTCTTCTTCTTCTGTAGAGCATAACCGCATTAGGGGGATTCGCCTTGTTGTCCCCGCTTCCTGCATCTTCCTTTTTTTTTGTCCTCGAACGTTTCCTGGTATCATCACACACGTAACCTTCCTGCCAATAATGCACAAACGTGACTCGCAGGTGCCGAAGAGCTCAAAACACGGGTTTTCAGTTATATGCATGGCTATTCGTAACGACAAAAACCCGTCCGTATTTCTAGTGGCAGCACAACTGCGGTAAATATCCCTGGCTTTATTTTATACTGTTCAATTTCTTGACCTCGTGCATTCGTAAGGCACTGCTATGCCTTATTGCACTATTATTTTAGTGGGTGTAGAGCTCGTGCCGGTGTTACCGGCTCGGTCGCAGCCTACTAGTGTGAATAAAGCTAGTCGACCTAAACATAAGCTTCTGGTTGCATCGCAGCCCAATCCACACGAATCGATCACTTTGTGGAAATTTTAGGAAAAAAGCATCAGGTCTTGTTAATGAAATAAGATTCGCAATACATTTCTAACTATTTCGATCTCCTGAGCCACAAGATCACAAGCCTGCACAAGCCTCACATGTGTGTGTATCTACCGCGATGGTCCATTTGGTGGGTAATAATTGACACAAATAAAACCTAAAAAATACGGCATTATTACAATGGCGTCATTCAGCCAACAAAGCAAGAAGCAAATCAGTGAAATGACATGTGAACTCATTCACGTACAATATTTGCGTAGTAGTTAAGCATATTGATCAGGTAGCAGAAAGTAGACTAGGTTTGATGCTCACCGGAGGTTCTGCGTGGAAGGCACATACATACATGTTTCTTAAAAGGCAAAAGAATCACGTGAAAAAAGAAGCGAACCAGACGAGCGCTGGCGCACAAATTATTTATTCTTTGTTTTTCGCTTGTCGTTGTGCTGCTTTTGTTCGCTTCGCTTTTCTACGTCTTTTCTTGCACTGTTGCTAAGATGAAAGCGTTGCAAATTTGTGAGCTTGCCAATATTTGGTCCGAATAATTCGAAAAAGCAAGGTTATGAGCTCCAGATTCCTTCGGGGGAAAATAGGTTTGATCGCGCAACAGAAAATTGTATCGATGTTGAGCCACTGATTTTTAAAGTTTGAATAAGGGCGTCCTGGAAGCATTACTCATTGCCTCACGAAATATGTCGCACAGCTCTATGTGTATATTCTAAACCAAAATACGCTGTCAAAATGTGTGGATTGTAAGGACCCACAAAGCAAATGCTTTTAAATACCGCACTTAAAAGCCAGTTGTTTCTCTGCTCCAACCCAATATCCGAAAGCAGGACGGGTTATATTCCGGATGCACGGTCAACCAGTTTTAGTGCTTCCTAACGTCCTGCAATCCTCACTGGAGCGAAATTAAATCTGGTGTCCTGCTACGAGGTTGTCAAATGCAATGTTCTGAAACTTTTAAAAATAAGAAGTGCCAGTTTATAGAGAAGTCCTGTTTTCTGGCTGAAATATAACGAATATGCGTCATATTTACTCCCCCATACTTCTGCCTAAGAACCACAGTGCCGCTATCAATATGAATATATGGGGATATTCTGAAATATTCGATGGAAGTTATAGGCGATAGCGGCATTCAGAAAATTTGAAAGATTTAATAATTATGCGCAGATTTACCCCGCAAGTTCCGATTTGTAGAGTTGGCCCCGTGATTTCTCAACCGGAACACTGAATTGGCCTCTTGAGGTACACGAATTGCTACCGAGTTTCATGTGAAACGTGCCCACATGCCCTTGAATTGGGGTGTTGAAATAGTTGTAGTAAAGTCTACTTCCATTCCTCAAAAACGGTTACTGTAATCAAAATGGAGTGACTGCATGACGGCTGCCACATCTGTTTACTGTATCGATTTTTTCTAGAAAGGTGATGAACCGTAAATCTTGTTTTGAATTCAGGGGAAAATATTAACTGAATGAGGAGTTGTTTTTAGATATTGCCGTTTTTTTGTGTTTTTTTAAGACTAGTGAAAATATTTTATCCAAGTGGCATGCATAAATAAAAACTTAATATAGTTGAATGTGGCAGTAAAAGTGCAATTGAATCTGAGACACAGACTATCTAACTTACACGACGTGGACACGCACTTACTTATTTTCGTATCAGAGGTGCCTTGGCGGTAATCATGTCGTAACGCCGAGATTATCCGCTTTGAATTTACGTCTCGCTTCGTATCCAAACGATCGTATCCAAACGAGTCCACACGTTGCAGTGACGTGGCTCTTGCGAACGCCCTATGGATTGACAAGTAAAGCATTGGCAGAAATATAACTCAAGACACACAAATGGAGCGGTTTCTTTACATGCAAATCACATTGACGCGTGGCTTACTTAAACTAACAAATATTGGATTGTTGCTTTCTAAATATATCAATAACGCCATTATTGGACTATCACGAGCAGCAGTTCTCGATTTGGCGGATTGCGGTTCACAGTTGCGTGTTCGCAATTCCTTTACGCATGACTGTACATCACGACGCTTGTACGCAGCCTTGTTCTTTAATTGAAGCGCTCAGGCTCCGCTCCCTTTTCATGCCCATCCCATGGCAAAGTTGTGTCACTGTCGGTATTGTAAACTCCCAAACCATGGAAGCGTGGTTGCATGTCGCCAGCTCGCTTGTAACCGTCCCCAAATTGTGGAACTACGTCCCACGCGAGCATACTGAATAGCAAAAGGCTTGTGAGCACCACAAAGACGCTATCTCGCGACGCATTTCTGCGCACTATGGCTTCCAATTCTACGATAACTTTTATTTCAGACGTAGCAGAAAGTCACCAAAGTCGAAGATATAGTGGCTCTAGTCGGTAAACATGCTGTTCATTTGCAACTGCTCCTAAAGAATATGACCGCTATATCCTTGCAAGTGGCAGTAGCGTAAGAAACGCATAACGCGATTGGTAAGGTGTCAAAAAATACGAAAGATACGTACAACCGAAACAGAAAAACAACCACCATAAAGCCTTCACCTTAAGCATAGTGCACAACTAATGTTCATACTCTATATTTGCAATCAAAATGTAGTAAAAGTGTTAAAACCACGTGTACGTTGTGGTAAATAAAATATTCTTAAAAACTACCGACGTCCTCATCGCTTTATCGTCGAAATATTGTGTACTACGCAGAGGCTGGGATTACTGATGGCCGACTGCTAAAGCAGAAAAATCCAGTTGCCTGTAGATGAGTATAATGCATGCACGCTGCTATAGCGGTCATTAGTGAACATGCCCTATCTCTAGATATAAGACCGACTGCACGAGCAAGTGATCTTACATAGCTGCTCACACAAGCAAAGCTTGGGAAAGAGGGCATCGCTACAGCGACTCATAAAATGTCCAGCAGCGGTCATGTTATCACGAAGCCGTTACCATTCCAGAAGGGAAAAGCACATAGTGTCAGTAGGTGTGCTGCCTTTTCCTTAATTAACAGCAAAGGCCAACCATAAAAAATGCGAAACATTCACATGGCATATTGCGATATTACAGAGCATCGGTATGGTATAGGTGCGCATAATGAACGGGCAGCGGAAGATTATCAAGTTGTCAATAGGGTAATATTGTATTTGTTTTCGATGTTTCGGTGGACTCTAGGGTTTCATGCATGGAAAATACATTGATGCTATTAGTGTTACCGTAGTAGAGGGCTACACATTATTTTATCGCCCGGGGATCTTTAAATTGCGCGAAAATCCCGTGATACGTGCGTTTGCGTTTTCGCCTCATCTGAAAAGCAGCCAACGCGGGCTGGTTTGAACCCGCATCCTTAGGCTCGGCAGTGCCACCTCTCAATTCCTCAGCCACCGCGGCAGGAAATGGTTTTGCGTGTATATAGAGGTGTTAAAGGAAGACTCAATTGAATTTTTCAAACATCTGTTTGTGTCTGTGGGGCATAGTCTACATCACTCTAAAATACTTTTCCTGGTGCATCCTCATACAAAACCAGCATTTAATGCAGCGTTGGTCGTGGGTGCAACAACCACAGCCGTATATAAAAGCTCCGCGCTTGTCTTCGGAAATGGGAGGATACGATTTCGTACATCTCTAAATTCTTCTCTTCGCAATCCGGGTTGTGTCTGTAATTTTTAGTGTAAATCTCTATTACTCAAGGTGCAATTTTTTAAAACGTTTTGTTTCGTCTATCTGTTCATCTGGCTCAGACGACGTCAATCCAGCATTTCATACCGTAGCAGTAAAGCAGAGTCGAACTGCTCGTTAATTATGATGGTGTGAGCGCAGGAGGATGCGGCAAAGGATGGGCGTCTCTTTGGGAAATCACACAAGGAAGCACAAGATGTGTGCAACTTCATGGGGCTTGCACGCCTCCATTAGCGACTGTTTCGAGCAGCACCTTAGTTTTGTCTTGCGGTGCATTATATAAATACACACTGGTAACCGGTGCGAAAACCCGCCGCGGTGGCTCAGTGGCTAAGGCATTGCGCTGCTGAGCACAAGGTCGCGGGTTCGATTCCCGGCCGCGGCGGCCGCTTTTCTGGTGAAGGCGAAAAGAAAAAACGCCCGTGTGTACGAGATTTCGGCGCCCGATAAAGATCCCCAGGTGGTCAAAATTAATCCGGAGCCCTCCACTACGGCGCGCCTCATCGCCTGCGCTGCGTCGGCGCGTTAAACCCCACAATCAATCAATTAACCGGTGCGAAAACCAGGCTATCGCTCCCCAAGATTGGTTCGAACACGTTCAAGCAAGGCACTGTTTAAGAACTTTGCCTCAATAAGTAACAAGCATACAAGATGAAATGTAATTCCTGTAGCGTTCTGTGAAATCTTTCCCCCTCATTTTGTGGTTAGCTCCCCTGCAAATATATGCTTGGTCTCGGACGTTATTTCTGCTAGCGTACTTTGATACTTCAGGAGCCTACTCCTGAACAGGACGGATAATCCTGCCACTGACGGTTCTGGCGAGTGCCATTATGTGCCAAAGGGCATGCCGAGCAGACCCAGTGGGGCAGTTGCGTAGAGGTTCGCCTCCACCATTGAAATTTGCCTGGCTTGCCTTTGTAGTACCTTCCACGACGCAAAAAGTGCGCTGCAACCTCACCAAAAGTGTCCTTTTCAGAAACGAGTTGGCGAGCATTCGGTTCCAATGTTGAACCGTACCAACGCCTACTGGCGGCCAACTGTTGGCGCGTTCTTGTCTGCACGATGTTTGTCGCACTTGAGGCCAATGCGCAAAATCATGCAAACATTCCGAATAACGCCTACAAATGATTACCCGCAATCCTCACATTACCAGAGAAGCACAACACTCAGGGTTCAGACCAAATGCTCTGTAAAACTGGTCAGAAAACAGGCTGGTCACGGCGGAATGACCAAATAGGACAGACTGAGGAGTACCCCTACCCGTAGTAATTGCTCTTTGCTCGTTAGATTGAGCTGTCTGAATTACATAGCCGAGCATTCCTTCAATATAATTGTTACGGGGCAGATGCGGACTATTTACACGCTGTGCATAAAATAGATCTATTCTCAAAGATTGAGGCGTATAGTCCGTCTCTTCCTCCTTACCGTCACTGGACCCGGCAGCTCAACTTGCCCATTTTGTCCGCCTCAAGCCGTATTATTCAACGGCGCCGCCTGTTTCCTGGGCCTCATTTTCAATAAGCACCAACACGGCGCTTCTCCGCCGGAGGGGGTCATGTCACGGCACTCTTGACATTTCACATGGCAGTGCACTGGATCACCTGGTGGTCAATCCATCGTACACTTCATCTATGGGTACGTGCCGCATCAGTGGTTCACGCAAGGCACGCCTAAGCGAACACAAAGAGGTCGCCCAGAGACAGACTGGTTCGAGCTGCGGTGGTGTGCTCGTCTACGGACTATACGACTCATTCTTTGAGAATATATTGCTTTTACGCACAGCGTGTACATAGTACGCATCTGCCTCGTAACATCTTTTTGGTGGAGGTTGTGGTTCCCGTCCTTGTGCCTGTCAACAGCGCAGCAACACCACACCACGGATCTTCTTAGTGGGCGACACATTCGTCGACGCCCAATGCTTCCTGCCAAAGAGACCACACCCGTTTCGCCCCTCATCATCGTTTCGCCTCCCCGTGACGCAGGCTTTTTTCGCCGATGAGGACGACACCGACGTGGAAGAATGGATACGCTTGTTCGAACGTGCCAGCGCCCATAACAGGTGGGATGGTACAGTCATGCTGGCTAACCTACCTTAACATGTAAGAAACACGGCCAAATCCTGGAATGAGACCAATGAGCACACGTTGACCAGTTGGGACGTTTGCAAAGAAAAGATGCGTTTATTATTTGGCAGACCCTTGGGTCGCCAGCGCGCCGCACGTCAACAGCTCGCTTCGCGCGCCCATTCCTTCACTGAATCGTATATCACGTAAATACACGATGTTTTGGCCCTCTGCGCAAAAGTTGATTCCGAAATGTCGGAAGCCGACAACGTAAGCTACGTCCTTAAATCCATTGCAAATGACGCCTTCCATCTGCTGATGTGTAAGGATGCCGCTACCGTCGACGCCATTCTTAACGAATGCGAATGCTTTGAGAATGCGAAATGCCGCCGCAGTTCCCACCACTTTTCTCGCCTTCCTCCCACAGAGGCAACGTTGTCGTGTCAAGATGTGTCGCTGCCACCACGCACAACGCTGACGCCGAGCACGGAGGCCCAGAATGAGAGCGTGACGAAATTAGCACACCGTGAGATCGAGGCTATAGATCACGTCACTCAGCAATGAGCGCATGACCGAACGCCCCCACGATTTCCCTCATCCAAGCCGTCATTGAGCCGAGATCACGTCCCTAGGCCTTCACTCAGTTTGTGCCTTGGGACGCCGGGATCCCTGAGTCGGCTTCCGTACCCCTTCCAACCGTACTGATGTCCGGCCGCGCTTCCATGTTCCACAGCGTACCTACGGCGCAGTCCTAATAAATGAAGAACAGCCGGTGACCGCCCCATCTGCTTCAACTGCCATCGCATTGGATACGTCGCCCATTATTTCCGCATCAGCTCGTCGCCATTTAACCGTCAACGGTTTCCCGAGAACAGCTACTCCGACGACTACCCTCGACGTTTTCCGCCACGTCCTCAGCAGCCCTTCGCAACCGACAACACACGACGCAACCTGTCTAGCCGATCGCCGTTACCTCAGAGTCGCCAGCCGCGTTCGCCGCAGCCCCGCCGCCACACTCCGCCGCCCACTTTCTAGGCCCCCCTCTCGGAAAACTAGACAGTGCAGCTCCCGAAGGTGATGCTGCATGAACGACCTGGCCTGCAAATCCTCTGTTGACTTCGATTCCAAGACCCAATTTGAGAGATGTTCACGTTTGCGGGATTCGTGTTAGTGTTTTAGTCGACACAGGCGCCAATATTTCAGTTATGAGTTCAAACCTTCACCGCACTCTTGGGAAAGTTATGACGCCCGTGATATGCCGTGCCGTACGAGTCACCGACGAAGGAATGACCACCGTCGCCAGAATGTGTACGGCCCACGTCATAATTGCCAGACACGACATCCCTGTCTTGTTCACAGTCTTGGACACACGCCCTTACGACATAATATTCGAAATGAACTTTCTGACAGACCACACCGCCCTCATTGACTGTGCCGCCGGGGTTTTACATCTTGAGCTGCCCACAGCAACCCTCGATGACATCGCACCCACTTACCGGCTTTGCGGCGCCGAACATGCTCGATTAGCTCCCAAGGCCATGACCTACGTGCCTTTATCGTCATGCCCGCCATGTCCCGTGATAATATTATGAATTTCTCAAACACTCGACCAGAAATAGTTACTCATTAGCGACTGAGTTACATTAGGAGGGTAAAACAGTCGCTACCGCTATGTTCACCGTGCACAAACAGTGCTACTTGCAGAGTGAACCTGTAGTGATTAACCAGGGCAGAAGAAGGGCCAAGACCAGGCACCCAGGAAGCATATTGCACGATCGTACGGCACCGGCGGATAATGCACCAGCGCCTAGTCTTGTTCCTTCTTCTGTCCCGTTAGGTGCTGTTGTGTCATTCAATATGTACCGACAAGACCGCTCTTGAAACCTTTCCCGCTGCTAGCACTTTTTTGTTAAGGTTTAAGATGAAAACAGGGATTGGTTGTAATTTTTTATTACCGAAACTTATTCCAGTAAATCTTCGGTTCCTTTTGCTCTTAACTGCCATTTGAATATCTCTAAGTGTACCAGACGCACCGGTATATGAAACTTAAAACTCCACTGAAGCGAAATTAGCGAGGCGTCGAATGCGAATATGCGGATCTCACATGGGCTAGTGTGGATTTATTTTGACTTGCTGGACACCAAGCCCAATAGGGTGTTACAATTAGCAAAATGAAGGCGCTATTGTGAACGCCGAAATGTTGTCGGGACGTCATGTTTATATCGGTATCGATTTCCGACCACTCGTCAGAAAAAAGTTTGGGGAGCTCGCTTGACCGGGGGTTTTTATCAGCAGGCCGCAAAGTTAAGCCATACACAAAAAATATTAGTAGTTAGCTGTAGATATCGTAAATTAGTGAGAACTTATATGACATAAACACAGTTACTTGGATTTGGTTAGCAAATATATTCACGTAGAGGCACCTATAGCGGTCTAAAAATAGCCTGGAGATTTCCGCTTTAATTCAGCAGTAGTATCCGCACAATGTTAAGAAATCCTATTATTCCACTTATACGGAGTGCTAACGTATTTTTGCACTCTATTCACTTGATGAGAGAGTGCAGCACGTGTCAGTTTTTTGGACGCCTTTTGTGGGCGTTTTATGTGCGCTTTTCCGCTGTCAATTTCAGCTTTAGAGTTAAAGTATCCGCCTCCCTCGAATCGTAAATAGGCGTTTGTAATACCAAGCTCTACGCTTCCTTCAGCCTGTGGAGGTGACAGCCGCAGTTTACGACTTAATCAGACACACAAAGCGAGGCAGGGACAATGTTTTTATTAAGCGGTTTTGGAACTTCGCAGTAAAGACCTGTGCTTGGTGGTTGTGCTCGTTAACCACGATGGCTTTTAGATCCATTCATTTGCGAACGTGGGAAGGGAAATACCTCATACTAATAACGCAGTCATTCATAGCACCACGTGTAAGGAACTCTTGCGCCTGCACTGAAGGATGAGGGGAAAAGCACCGAAGTTATGTAAATGCGGTGTTGAAAACGGCAAGCAGACAGTACCAGCAGGTCGATGCGGTTCCAGCGGTCTCAGCTTGTGAATGCGTCAACAACAACCTTCAGATGCGTGTGGTAATTTCCAGCTTCAATCACCTGCAAAGCATAGCTGCATAGTAAGGTCATGTTATCTGCTAGAGCGGGTTTTTTTCTCGTCATCTAACTGTTTACTGGTTTTGTTGATTTGGATATTTTGGCAGACCCAGTTCTTCATTTTCGTTTTATTTTGGTAATAGAATAATGAGCGAATCTTTAGCAAACTAGCAGGTAACATGGTTTTAGAGTTTTTTTTTTGTATTACAGAAGGCTTCAGCGTTTTTTACAGAAATATTTAGGCCAATTTTTATTTGTCACTTGTTTCTTATCAGTATTAAAGCTGTTTTATGCTGACACCAGTCGTCTAGACAAGTTTGGAAGGAATAGTGTTCTGCTGTGTGACTCACTTAGACAATTTTTTTTAAAGAAGCATTATTTTCAGTTTGTTTTGAAGAAACACTGTATGTCTGTTTTACTTTTACATGTCACGTTTTACGAATATATGTAACATCGTCTACACACCATTTATGCGGCTAGTTTCCCCAAATGAAAGCAAAAAACTATCCTGGTTGTAATCGTTGTAACTATTCTTGTAAAATAATGGCCCTTAAGAGCGACCAAAACTATATGGTTTGCATCAAGAACAAAAATGCCAGATAAACCAAGTGGCTCGACTTTCTTAGGAGCACAGCGTTAATAAATAAAGGAGGCACAAACGATACTAGACATGGAGTCGCAAGAAATCATATTAGCGAGCTCCTCACTCCTTCCCTATTACCTGACGCAACCTCCCAACCCTGAGGGTAAAGCAGCAAAAACCGTAGTAGATAAAGTGTGCATGCATTGGGGTCCCAGGGAAAAAATACAACGCTGCGTATATTTGGCGAAGGTTTATCTGTCTCTGGTAATAACGTTCACAGCCGTGATTTAGGTCGCATAAGTTTTCCTGTTTTCTCCAATTCTGTTGGGGTAACTTTGGCTCATTTTGAAAAAGAACTTTTCGTATGTACTCGCCCTTACTCTTGTCTTTGCTAGGCTTTGCGCCGCCACATCGCTGCTGCCCCGTTGCCACATTTTGTTGAACAACTTCGCTGTAAGTGTGCAGGCGGTCACTTTCAAGGGCAGGAGTCTTCCTTGGGCTAATTAAGCAAATAAATTTTGGTCTGTCTGTCTGTATGTATGTGTCCCGATTCAGACACCCGGCAAATGGGGAAAATTGCTGCGCGATAGTATTATATACCTATAGCCAAATCTAAACGACTACGTCTGGTGTCTATGTGCATACTTGCCAACATTGTTGAATAAGAGGAAGACACAACGCAAATATGAGGCAGAAAATTACTACAGAAGTCACATTTGCAGTGTTTCTGTATTAAAAAATTCATAGATGCTCGGTTTTTGCGAAACCGAATGAAATACTACATGAACTGCAGAAAACCATCACCTGCTTTTGCCCGCGCTACTATAGCTCCTGGCGGAACTTCAAGAACTCAAACGGCAACAGTAACAAAAGGTTCCCCTAAATTGGTTCCACGTTTCGTTTACGACGCTCGTTCAGTAGGCCAACGTGGTTTTATAAATGTGTGAGTAGGGTGCCTTGATTCACGCCTGTCTAAGGCGTATGGCAGCCCTGGCATCAAGGCACCCGGCATAGAGCCGTGCAACGCGGTAAATTTAAATTAACTTGTCCAAAACCTCTAGCGTGTTATCTTTGGAGGAACTAGACGGGAGAGGAACAGCATAAGAGGTGAGCTTGAAAGAGAATGGAGGCATTCACTGGCCAGGGCCGCCAATCGACTATCGTCTTTTCTCGACATTGGCAACGAAAGGAGCAGATACGCGGCCATTTTTTTCAAGCAAAAAATTGCTTGCATGCCCTACGGCTTAGTAACAACAATGTATTCTTACAATTCTCAGTGTCATTACTTGGAAGTTGCAATTACTGGAACACACATGGCTTACGCTTGCGCTTTGAATTAACGAACTCTTACGTTACACTCTCAATTACGTATGGAATTGGTGCGCAATGTTTATATGGTATTAATATGCGTAAGTTCAGAATAGACAACATTTATTTTTGTGCTTAATGCCCATTACTCGCACTTCATTTTGCCCGATTATGCAATAAATGAGAAGTTCATAAGATGAGCAAATATAACACAAGGATATGTTTTAGCGCGAACATGTGATAGTAAAAGAATTCGCTTTTCGAATATCCCGTTGAAATGATTGGGTATGTGCCATACCTAAATGCGTAACAACAACAACAAATTCTGCGTGAGGCTTTTATACCCGTGGCGGCAAGTCAACGTGTCTCCATGCTACAGTTAAAATGCTTTTTAATATGACGGGCGAGAAATGTTACAAACCAAGACACTAGTCCTTCTACATTTATATTTACAGTGGGTAAACATTTGTAGTGGGGTACTAAAACAATTTGAGGTCACGTCCTTTTTTGGTTGTGTAGGTATATGCAACAAATGCCCGTGTGCTCATTCAGACCAAGCAGGAAGACAAGCGGTCAACCGGGTAAGTGTATAATTTTGAAGCATCATGTTTTAAAGATATGAAGGTGAATTTGTTATAGAACTGTACGCATTGTTAGGTTGGTTAACCGCTCGAACATTAGCTAATTTTGTGCATTTAGCTGCGCCTAGTTATTTAACGAAATGTACTCTTTTTATTTTGTTGCTGCTGTTTTGACAAACGGGTTGTGAAGAAATGCATTCGGCAACACTGTTTGCTGCAGCACTTTCATGAGAACAAGCTGAAAGGCTCCAACTTCCGCTTAATGCAGTGATCCCACGTTAAACACCAAAGAAATGTCAACAGATAAAAAGGAGAACCAAGAGTACTATACTGAGGGAAGCTTGCACTCACGTGCGACCTGAATGGTGCAGCTGTTGTAGGCGAATAGGTACCGGACACATATTTCAGTTTCAGTATTATTGTTTGTTTGCATAGTTGCGCTGTCAGATAGAGCGCTGCCATAATCGTCATCACATACATCGAAGAGGTCGTCGTGTTCTTCGCGGAGAGTGGTGGACGCAAAGTCATCCTCAGCATTGTGATCTTCCATCAGCTCTCCTCCATCAACCTCCGGCAGCGGTGGCGGGATCTGCAAGTCGTCCCGGGAAGGAGTGGCACATTCGTAGACATGTGTCTAGTTATCCATAATGGCGTCTAGATTATGCGGTCACCGCCGTGACGTTTCCCAACAGGGTGTCTTTTAGGCGCCGCCGCACGCAGGGGCTCTTTTACGGTACCGAGCGCAAGCAGACGATGACATGCGGGCAAATGAACAAGGGGCGTGCGCCATGACGTGTCTTTCTCGCCCAGAGCCAGTTTTGCCACGATTACGGCGAACGCTGCAGTTCTCTTTTTTTTTTTTGTAAAGCCACTGCACGAGCCGGGGACTCGGCAGTCATTGAGATGGACGCGCTCGCGAGCATTTGGCATTTTCTTGATAATTTCCTTGCAACACAGAACTAACAGCCTGTAACAACAGCTCCACTGTTAAAGCTTAGCAGCCTTTCTACTACGTGTAGGTGATTGGCCAGAGAAGCTGTATGAAGTACCCATTATTCATTGGCAGAGAATTCACGCGCAGTTATATTTCTCCTTCTTTGGCGATGGCAATGGCCATCCCACTGGGATTACTGACGGAAACTTGTATGTACTAAATCTTATTCGAGAAGACAGTCGCGAGTCTGTCCGTTTCACTCCCGTACACAGCCGAGAGGCATTCTGTGACGTTTACAACTTCATGACGAGCAATATAATTCTTAGAGGTATATCAAATTTTCTGTAATACGAAAGCCGACCTACGGCCAAATTGTTTTTTACATTAGATATGGATGTTCTCAGAAACATTTTATGACGAGCAATATCACTCTGAGAGGTAAATCAAATTTTCTGTAATGATAAAGGCTGCTTAGGGACAAATTATTGTTTTACGTTAGTTGAAGATGTTCTGCGAAAACACGTAACCACCCCTGGTTGTAGCTGCAGTACTCCCGCATATGCCAGTGCACTAGTAGCAGATGAAAATCATCTAGCGTGACTACTCCACAGTGAACTAATCATGACAAGCAAATGGAAGCCAGAGTAATGATACAGAAGTCTTAGGTGACAATTACCCTTTAGTTGGTTTAATAATATTTGAAAACGATTGTTAATACGAACGGCTTTATAGTTAACGTGTAAAGTTGGCTTAGTCGCAAAGATATTTCTGTTGAATCAGAACTGCTTCCGCAGAACATAAATGCCAAAGCGTTGCAAGGACAAAAAGGTTTCTCCCAGTTTAATAACACAACCGCCATACTTCTCTGAAATCGCAAAGCACAATTAAAAAATATTATGTGAATAAACAAAACATAAGTGCATCTACAAACCCGCGACACATTAGATAGCATTTGTGACTCGGTGAGAAAAGTGCAAGAGACGTGCGCTCAAACGTGAGGGCATGTATTGCACGTAAAATAAAGGATGCATTTATCAAACGAAACAAGTAATTGAAACGTCATACTCTTCGCACCGACCAGATTTGTGCCCAGGATCAACAAGTCATATTTCGCATACAGGGAGCCTTTGGGGTATGCAAAGAAGCACAAGTTCGTTCAGGCTTAAATAGTGCCACATCGGCCACCAAATGAAGGGCTATCTGTAGTGACAGAAAAAAACAAGCCGCCGAAATTTAAGGAACTGGTTGGGTTCACACAGGCCTTTGAAGTGACAGAGGCAAAGAGAAAATTATACAATATCCCACCCGCGTATTGGAAGTTGAAGCACTAGGCTTATGTTGAGCCGTTGATTTGCCTTCTTGTTACTTTTGAAGGTTTGAAAAGTTGAATAATGGTTGGGAATCGGTTACGTCGTAATGCCTTGCCTAGCTAAACAAAAAAGCCAACCGACAGTAAATACAGAATGTGTAACTTTCTGATCTCCTGTGGTGGTGTCGTATACTTCCAACTCTTGCGTATCGGTAACATATCTATCCCATTCGTAGTCTTTTTAAATGGCTTTTTACAATTGTTTTTATGTCAAGTGAGTGAAGTGCAAACGGCACTTTTTGAAACACACAGTCTGGCGAAAGAAACACAATAAGAACCTTAAGACAACCACGGCAGAAATATGTACTCTACTAGAATTCAATTTTTTTACACAAGGCTCATTGAGAAAATAATGCTGGAGTTCATGAAGAAGCTTACAGTCAATAAAAAAACTGGCCAATAAACTTTTCTCAAACTCCGCGAATATTTGATGGACGCACTAGTTGACCAAACTAAATAAAAAGCCAGGAAGCTAAAGAACTTAGAAATTAAGTAAAATAGCTAGGACCTTCCTGTTGGAAATATTTCAGTTAAGGTAGTAGCAGCGTCCGAAAGTTTCTACGCAGAGAGTTTGTAAGAGCTGGTGTACTCTTCACCCGAAATAGAGATTACTCGAGAAATAAAAGGAATATTGGAGCTTCGACACCCAAGTGACTCCTCACCTTATACTTTTTACGGAAAGTCCGTTGGCTCCTTGACATGTGGATTTTACCAATGGTGCCATATAGATACCAGTCTGACTATGCTCTGCTATTCCGCAAGCCAAGTTTGTTCTCATCTGTTTGACTCTTGAAGGTGAAAACCTCATTTCTTTCCCCTGCCCAAAGCCGTCGCGGTTGTCTGCTTAATTAAGGAAATGACCGCCGCTGTCAAGAGTAAATAAACATACGAGTGATCCAACGGGATTGTATGCCAGGTCTCCGGAGTGACCGATCCTCGCATGTCTTCACGGCTGGAACGAAAGCAATTGACTTTGTTGTTAAGTCGTCGTGGTAGATAACAATCCGTGAGATTGGTTATGAACCGGGAGCTTGGAGGGGCTGACGTTCTTGCTGCCCTCAGAAATGCCCTATATTTGGAAAGCTGTGGCGTGTGCAAGTTCTTGTTGATTAGTCCACGTTGTAAAAGGCTGACACGAAACCGAAGGAAAGGCGCAAACACTTTGGGGCAAAAAAACTACCGGCAGTCGCATTGATTCCCGCGTAAACCCGAAGAGCTAACGACTAAGGGACGCCAATAGGCTGTAACAGTAAAAAAAGTGTTCGGCCACTTTCCCAATGGAGACGAGAACACAAGAAAAAGCGGAGCTGGTGCTGTTCACTTGCTTCAACATGGCCTTTCTTAGATCTGCCCCTTTCAAAGGGAAGGATGACTAAAATACGGTGCTTTCTCATGCAAACCAAGCAAAATCAATCTCCACAATTCGCCCCCGTAAAGTTTGAAATCCAGACTGCCAATTCCGAAGCCCAACTCTCCGTTTGCTCACTCAAATACCAAAACCAACGTTCGCCCTGCGAACCGAAAGGAAATGCTGTGCGCTTCTAATGTTATATTAGTGCGAACGGATAGAGACGGATTTGAAAACAGCAGGAACGCAGGTTCAATTGCCACCACGGGAAGCGTTTTATTCTTGAAGCGCGCACTCCCAACAGCTGCTCATGGTATCTTTGCCTTTCACCATTCCCCCTCACATTTCTTGGACAAGTATTTCGCCCCCCTCTGCTTCACCGAGCGAAGTTTTCTGTTAACCATCAGCACTGCCAGAGCTCAAGAATAAAGAGCTCCGCTGTTAAAATGACTACTGTGCATACTGCAGTTAGTAGTGTCGCAAGTCTTTCGCCATAAAACCACCACAGGAGACTAAAGTGCCCAACGGAATGTTTTTGTTGTTTCCTGCACCACTGCAGCGAGTGGCGTTGCATTACCCTGACGTTACAAGTTCATTGTCCTTTCTCCCCTATTATTCTCGCCTTTTTTAACCCAGCACTTGATCGTGTACAACGAAGGAAGTACACGAGCAAACACTCCACTAGCCGTCGTTGAAAATATCGGTGTTTGTTTTCGCCGCACTTAGTCCTGCGGAGTGCTCGTACCCGGGAACGAGCGCCACCGTGCAGCCGGATTGACGACAAAACGAAACCTTGCTTGGTTGGCGAGTGGAATCATCCCGCTGGCGTCGACAAAATACGAAAGGGACTGTGTGGGCCGAAATTACAAACTAAGTTTATCCATCGACGACCGCCCAATTACCATTGGTGTCGACAAGCCAATAGCGGCGCAGAAATCAGAAAAAATAACAAGTCAGCGCTCAATGTACAATGGCGCCGAACAAAAATGAAGCAAAAAGCGCGTGACGTGCGGTTATAAATCCTTATACTGCACCACTAAAAATTAAAAAAAAACATAATAATGCGCAGAGAATTTCCATTGCCTTGAAACGTGTTTCCTGGCAAGCGCACTAAAAAACATCCACAAAAAACGCGCGTGCATCCGACATCCCTCACCTAGTATTGGTCGGCTTTCAGGTTCTGAAGGGGGGGAAGGGGGAGGGGGGAAGGGGGGGGAGGGGGCATTGTGGCGGCAGCATAGGACGTGATTGTGTAGCAAGTGGCTGAAGTGAAATGGATGTCCAAGGTTTAACCAACAGCCGATATAAAAACCCAAATCGGCGACAAAGATTGCCAGAATAAATGCTTTTAACTTCTCACCAAGGAAAAGTGTCTTCGATATTCTGCAACCGCTTCCCTTTCAGTTACCATATTATAATACGGAATGGATACTGTCTGCATATGAACAAGACAAGCAGCCGCATGACAAAAAGTATCATTTCACCGGGTTGGTATCAGTTTGCTACGCGGGCAATAATTCAAAAAGGACAGGAAACACGCAGATAACCGGTGTTCGCGTGACAAGCATTGATGCGGTGGGATCTCAAACCTAATTTTAGGGTTACGACTCTTGTGAACTAACTCTACGGCCTGTTAAAAGCTTACAAAAATTAGCGATTAAGAACCGTATTTAATTGATTGATTTGATTGATTGTAGGGTTTAACGCGCCGACACAACGCAGGCGATGAGGCGCGCCGTAGTGGAGGGCTCCGGATTAATTTTGACCACCTGGGGATCTTTAACGTGCGCCAAAATCTCGCACACACGGGCGTTTTTGCTTTTCGCCTCCATCAGAAAAGCAGCCACCGCGGCCGGGAATCGAACCCGCGACCTCGTGCTCAGAAAGAACCGTATTTAAAAAGTTCGCGTAGAGTAGTATTTCCTTCGTTTGAAAAGAAGTTTGCTTTCAGGTAGTAATAACTGTTTTATTCAAGCATAAAGTGTCTTTTTTACAACTGCATACCCCAACTTGACCTTTCATTGCCAAATTTCGCACGGGCGTAGATGAAGCACAAATCATAAACACCATCAACATCATCATCATCATCAGGCTATCTACGCCCACTGCAGGGCAAAGACACCTCCCATTATTCTCCAACTACCCCGGTCCTGTGCCCACTGCGACCAATTTATCCCCGCAAACTTCGTGATATCATCTGGCCATGTAAATTTCGGCCGCCCCCTGCAATGCTTGCGTTCTCTAGGCATCTACTCTGTTACCCTTAATGACCAACGGTTATCTTGCCTTCGCTTTACATGCCCTGTCCACGTCCATTTCTTTTTCTTAATTTCTACTAATATGTCCTTAACGCGCGTTTGTTCCCTGACCCACTCCGCTCTCATCCCTTAATGTTACACATCATCTTCCGTTCCATTGCGCGCTGAGTCGTCCTCAATTTAAGTTGAACCCTCTTAGTGAGCCTCCAGGTTTCTTTCCCGTAGGTGAGTGCCCGTAAGATGCAGCTTTGATATATTTTCTTCTTAAGGGACAATGGTAGGCTGCCATTTATTATCTGAAAATGCCTGCCGAATGCACTCCACTCCATTCTTATCCTTCGGATACTCTCGGCATCATAGTTGGGATCCGCGGTCACAACTTGGCCTAAGTAGATATATTCGCTTACTACTTCCACAGCCTCTCCACCTATTTCAAACCACTCTGCTGTACCGAGGTTATCGATCATTACTTTAGTTTTCTGCATAATAATTTCAGACCCATGGTTCTACTTTGTTTGTCGAGTGCGGTGAGCATGCTCTGCAATTCGTCCCCCGAGTTACTTAACAAGGCAAAGTCATCAGCAAATCTGAAGTTACTGAGCTATTATCCATTAATCCTTACTCCCACCGGTTCCGCATCCAATGTTCTGAATACTTTGTAAACATGCTGTTAATAACATTGGGGAGATTGTGTCTCCTTGTCTGACGTCCTTCCGTATAGGCAATTTACTGCTCTCCTTATGAACGATGATGGAATCACACATACCCTTTCTTAATCTCATGGGTCTTAAAAATTTGAAATCATCCATGGATTCAAATTATCCAAGGAGTCAATCACAGCACTGAGAGAGAATTCAGAAAAGCTCTTAGTTAGGGGAGGAAGCCGAGAGATCTGCCAAAAATTTTACACCGACGTTCTACTCGGACGGGAGAACTGTAATCTAGGATAGATAAGGGAACGATTCTTCTGTGCTGTAGATAAAAGACAGAAGAAAGACAAACAAAAAAACAGGGAAAAACAATAAGAAAGACAGCGTTATGTTTTTGATGAGTTTGATCAATGCCACGGTATGATTTTAAATCTCTTTAGTAACGCCAATCTCCGCCACCAGTGCTTTGCGGCGGCGAACTGAAGGGGAGAGCCATGGACCGGGAAGTACTTTTACGATAGCTGTTTCTTGGTTTAGGAGATCGATTTCTTGCACCAAAACATATCTTTCGGGCATTTAAAGGGGAAACATGAACAGTCGGCAGAAAAGGTGTGCCACCTTTTCCGGCAAACCGTAGTTACCGCAATAAGCATTCGTTGTTTTTACAAGTTGAAACTCCTATGATTTTGTAAGCGCCGCATTGAAAAGTGGTCATTGATATAGTGTCTCTAAAAGGAGCAAAACTAGCTCTGGCAGCTTCATCATGACCTCAAGGTCTTTGTAGTGCAATAAGTCATTCACGTGCTCTAAAAGCAATCAGGCGCATTTCTGCTCCATGAAAGCAAGTTCCTACGTCATCGCTCACGCATCATGCTCGGTGATTAATACCTTTCTTGCATTATGCATTTCAACTTACCCGTGAGCAGCTTCTTCTACTCATCGTTCCTTTGAATGTCATAGTGCCAAGGATGCCACACAATTGTTATTTAGTGTCCACTGTGGTTAGCTAGGTAATGCAAGTATGTTAATTAGTGAGTTAAGTGTTCGTGCAGGCTGAAGCAGTCCACGCGCTGTAGGTTCTCCGGAGCTGGCTTCGAGCCTCTGACGATGGTCTATTGCCTTGGTTGGCCGCTGGCGGTAGATGTAGCAGATGGCTTCGTTGATGGCGTGAATTTCGGCTAAGGTAGATTGTGTTGTCCGTTTGAGGCACATAACAGAACGTCTGGCCGTGCGAGAAATCAAGATTGAGGAGGAACTGCGTTCAGGTGTACATGAGCCGTCTATAGAAATGTGGCTTGTGCAAGAACACGGCCCGCTGCAAAACACGGCCCGCTGCAGTCAACTGCAGTAGGACACTTGGAGAAGTACTTCTCTTAGGGATAATTCTGGGGCTCTTGCGTCTGATGCGTTGCAGGAAACGGTCCAAAGTGGATAATACGGTGTCATTGTTTTTGATGACAGGGAGGAAACAAAACTATGTAACGTCTGCATTGTTTGACCGAAACTTCTGTCATAATTTTCTATCATGAAGGCAAATATATTGTTTTTTTTTGCGCGCAGAGAATTTCGCAGATGTCTCCGCATGATTTCATGGAGCCAGTTCACGCCCAAAGGCAGACAGCCGGATTCCGTGAGAGTACCGAAGCACGACGACCCCTCTTAGGAAGGTCGAGGCATATACTGAGGCACTAGTGTCTGATCGCATGTAGCTGCTTTTTTGCGACTGGAATATTCTGGAGGACGGGGGTAGTGTGGCTCCGTAGGCCGTCGACATTGTATTTGCAGAGAAGTGCTATCAAGCGACAGTCAGTTACCCATCGGCCAATAGCACGATATTCGATTATTTTTGACAGCGTGTTTATTCGCGAGCGGAGCCTCTTAACCTGTGGAGCTCAGCGAAGATTGCAGTTTATTAGAATTCCGAGGAAGCTTTAAGTTCGTACCTACTGCAGAGTATTGCCCAGGCGGACAAGTGCATATCACTTCATGTGCTTGCAAGTAAAACTGTGGAAAGACCTTCCTTGGAGGATAGAGGCTGTTTTCTGTGTGGAAGGTATGCCCGTATATTGTGCGATAGCTTTCTGTCCCTTTTGCGGTTTGGTGCGACCTCACCGCGCCAACACAAAATGCTGATTTCCGCAGATAGCGGAACCTGTACTCCAGGTTGGAAAGCCCCTTTAGGCGGATAATTCTAAGGTTAAATAGGTCAGGGGTCAAGACAGCTCGTTAAGAAACTCTTCCTTGTATAGCACAGCCTGAAGTTCTGCCTTTTGGAATGCACAGGAAGTGATCTGGCCCGTGTAGGTAGCTTGATATCCACGCCTAAGCTTTTCCGCCGAAGCCAATAGCAGCAAGAGGGGGTACGATTTCTTCATGACCAACTGATTAGATTGCAGATGTAATGTGCAAGAATTTTGAATTGGGAATACATTCCTTATGCAATTCGCTTTCTAGTGACACAACCAGAGCAATCCCATTATAGATGGCTTTCTTGTCTTCCCAGAAGCCCTTCATCGGACGTAGATAATGTGTTTTCCTCTCAAGGTACTAGGTCATGCTCTTGAGCATCACTTTTTTTATTTTACAGACGCAGCTTACTGAAGATATCAGTCAGAGTAAAACATTTCTCGCAGGTGGTTTCCACTATTTAGTAATGGTCAATACCTTTGCTAGTTTCCAATGAAAGACTTACGTGCTACAGAGCCAGTTGAAATATAGTATCCTACAACATGCGATCGACAAGGGCTGGGACAGCTGAGAAACGGCCTCGTTGGTCATACCGCCTTAACCCAGCGGAGAACGTTTGTTGTCACTGAAAATTTCTGCGTTTATTGCATGCATGAAAAAGGAAAGGTGAATAGCGGACAAATCTCCTGGGGTTGTTTCTGAGTAGGCAATGGAAGTCCTGATCTTTTGGACCGTAACTCACAGGATTATTCAGCCACCTTCTTCAGAAAAATGTCGTCGTGCAACAACACCGCTCTGAATGGGTACAGCTGGTGAACGTTGCTCCGTATACCGGAACCAGAAAGAACGTTTTTGAGACGTTTAACTTCAAGCAATCCAGCTTAGCCCAAAACATGGGCTAAAATGAAATTTTATAATACAGTAGTCGAATATCTCTTGGAGGCCGGGGTCTGAACTGCGGGTTTGGCGAGACTACCAAGTTGAAACGAACGGATAGTGCCAGCCTAACCTGACACGCGTGCTCACTGATACCATATCTTCCAGTTATGAAAGAAGAGACTAAACCTTATTGCTGCTAGTTTTCACAAGGGCGGGGTTGTGGTAGGTGGCATTCACTCATTGGCAACCACTGCTGCCTCGGAAATCATCCGGTACTAAAGGTCCAGAAGGGATATGGAGAGCGTGGACTCACAGTGCTTTTTAGAGGGGATTTACAATAACGGCAGAAAGGGCTTGTGTTGCGTGGCCTTATGATTCGACAATTGGGGGCGTGTTCCCATAGAGGTCAGCAGGCCACAGTCAAGTAGAGGTTTAAACGTTTTTGTTTCAAATGTGTTGAGTCTGGCACGTACCTCAAAGAGGCGCCTGTCACCCAATTACTTGTCTGCTGGTAGATGGAACCAGCGGGAAGAGAGTTAGTCTGTGGTGATGTGGATAAATATGACCAGGATGTCCCTCATCCGCGCCATGTGATAGAGGCAAAGATTTGACTTCCATTTGGTTTTGGGATCCTTGGGCGTTTTGGGGGGCCATCAAATATACCTAGGGACATGATACTTTGCGAATTATCATCAGTAAAAAACTGCATGTATCTCATCAAACTAGAAGTGATCTTGGTCCTTGTCGTTATCATCGTCAAAAGTACGGTACGAAATGGCCATGGGAGTAAATAAAAAACAAAAGGAGTTTGCATGCGATTTGAACGTGGGTGGCCCGAGGAGCACCCAGGGGTGCTAAGCACAGCGCAAACGCTGCACTTTGCCAATATCAAAAATATTTATACTGATGTATGCGCTTCTCCCGTTCGCACTCCTCTGCAAATGCCCGTCTTTTTTTTTGCGGTAGAAAACATGCCCAGTTACGCCTAATATTCTCTCCTAACTAGCACTAAGATGGTACCCTAGACGTGCGCCATGGGCACCATAAACCTGCATAAAATCTCCTTTATACGGTTTCGCCTACGGATATTACAGCTGGCGATGTTTCTTATTAGTTTTTTTTTATTGTCAAGAAAATTAAAGACGTGAATAAGAGAATGGGGGAGTGTCGTTATGTGCAGAGAAATAACAAGTCTGCTTAGCGTCATTTTGTTTATTTCGCCGGGCACTGTGTGTTTAATTGCTGTCTTTCGTAATGTTTATCTTAGCGTTTTTGTGCATTTTTACGTAATACAATAAACAAATTCGGGAGAACCCAACCTGTGCACTATTCTGCCGTGTAGGTTTGTCCCTCAGCAATTGTTGGCGGTGCGTCAGCTTTTATCACCATATTTCATACAACGGTGACGAATATCTCTAAGCTTAAAGCATACATGTTCACGCGCAAAATTGGAACACGTTTCTCTAATAAAAATTCAAGGGTACTTCCGAGCGGCGAACCCCCGTGCCGTTTTGTCATGCGCCATGGATGAAAACGCGCATCGAAAGCTTTCGCTCGAGAAACAAGACACTGATTTTGGCGAGTGTTGCGTGTAAGAGGGCAGAGGAAGCCTCCCTCGCCCTTCCCGTACCAATAACTTGAACTGAGAGGCTGCAAACAGTAAAGCAACGTCGCCTGCATCGCCATACTTCGCGGACGCTAGGCGACGGATCGAAGCACGTCATAATAATTTTACTACGGCAAGCGGTGTACAATAACCGGCTTGATACATGCGCTATACCCGAAAATTCCCAAGGAGGGTCACATAAGTCCACCTACAACACAAACGGAAATGTCATTGAAATATGTGTTTTCCCTTGCGCTTTTCTCATCTTGCAGGATGAATCACTCATAACGCGCGGGAAGCTCCTGGGAATACATGCCGAAGAAAGAAGTTGGCTCGACTGGCTAAATCCCCTTGAATACATTAAAGACTATATCATGAGAACCGTAAGTGCACAGAGCATTATTATAACTTAAACAAATATTATTGCAACCCTCCGTCTAACGATGACGATGGTTGAACGCGAAGCTTTCTCGTGATAGACTTAGGTTGGCCAATCCCACACTGCGTATATATGCTACTGTGGAGGTACGGTCCACTTTTCTAAAATAGCCATAGCAACTCTCAGGTGTGCACTCAGTAGGCCTGACGTTTGCGTAAGGTGTGTACGGCTGGAATCTGTATCTGTTGCGTGCCATGCGCTTCGACGATGTCGAAATGGAGCAATTGGATAGGCGCTGGCTTCATAACGTGAGGGACCCATGTTCTGTTCCGTCGACGGAAGCGTTTTTTTCTTTCACTTCACGCACGATCACTCATCATTATCGTCTGAAAAAGTTGCATTTCCTGGAGAGCGCATTGCCCTACAACGGCATCAGTGAGGACAGTGAAGCTTCGCTGTAAAAAGACCTGCCAGTGAAAAAACGCGATATACCAACGGGACTACTTTAAAGGGGCCATGCAGACAAAACACAAGTTTGCTTCATTCGAAAGGTTTTCCTTTTTAAAACCATACTGTCACGACTTTTAACACGCACTTCGCTCAAATAAACTATAATTAGGAAAAAAGGGAGTGGCCATGTGACCCACTAGCTCATTTCCCGCAACAGAACCTAAGGTGCCATATGCGCCCAGCTGTGCCATAGGCTGGGGCCGGCAAGAGCAGAGGCAAATTAAGCACGGCTTATAAGTTTGCCGAGCGAGCTATTCGCGTTCGAATGCAATGCATCTTCATTTTAAAGCAGTAAGAATGCTGTGGTAAACAATAGAAGTTAGGAAAATACAAGTACGCGTATAAGCACCGCTACAAACTGCTGTTGGTACTGAGCGCACTATGCTTGTTTAGCTCGCCTTAGAGTTGTCTCACACGACACTGGTCGATTGGCGTACGCGACGTTGTCTTACGCGACGCTTTTCGTCGAGGATACCCTCTATTTCCCGAAATTATTACTTTCTAAGTAACAAAAACAACCCATGTGCAAATACCGTCAAAAACAAAGCAACGACTGCGAAGAGTCCGTAGATAAGTATTGTAGCGCCATTTCGGAAGACTGACGGCAAGCAAGGCTGTAGAGCCAAATGACAACAGTGGAAGTTTATTTGAATACGCCCACTTATGACTTCATTGCTGACGTCCAGAAAACACACAATTTGGCAGGAGAATCAAAATTTAAACCTAAGTTAGTTATGTTCTCAGTGAATACGGCATCGTTTTGTATCCGGAGCAGCTCTAGGGTCCCTATAAAACACGAAATCTTGCGAATAAAACAAATTTGTATTTTTTCTCATGGCCCCTTTAAAGCGGGAATAACTGTGTAAAAGGCTTTTTGTGTATATGGAGATATTTCGCAACGAGTTTATACAGAAACCATTCCGTCTAACACATTTTTATTCTATTTTAATCTTTCCGCGCACAAGAAAGCTCTGAACAGGTACTCTTACGCAATCGGCATCGGCATGAGGCTATCTGTTCCTCATGTCCCCAAACTGCCGAAGTGGAGGCTTTCGTGACATGGCCAACACGCTGGCTGCGGTTGGCGTGCGCAGTTCTGCCATGTGAACACGTCACGGTTTTTGAACTGACGTCATGTTGACCGGCGCGTTGTGATTGAGGAGGCGACGGCCGATTTGGCCTCACATACACCTGTGGTCCGTCGAAAACGATTACATCACTAGGGCCCTTTTGTCATGGCGGCCGCTTCGGTGTTCATTTTCTGGAAATTGAAACTGACACAAATGCACGAGGCTGTATGTAATTATTTACGCTATGACCTACCATTTATAGTTCAAGTCTATGATTGATGGGGTGGTAGGCACCCATTACAGCGATAAAAACGCAACTCAAAACTTTCATGTCAGTACTTGTACCAGAGTAATTGCTTTATGAATTTTTTACCTTCCCGTGCGCGTATATGATACACGAGAAGTTTTGTACAACTATTCGTCAGCGATGTCAAGATACACCAAACTATGATTATATTATTCTGTAGAGAGGAAACTCTATTTCAGTATATTGCGAAACGCATGAACCCCTCCATAGAATGCGTGCATTGAAATGGGTCTGCAGGTCTAGTTCCTCTAGACCGCTGATCAATATTTTCATTTGCAAGGTCTGCAGAAAATTTATTGAACTATCATAGAAAGTTTACTTCACGCCAGAACCTCCTTCGCTTTCGTTTATTCACCCAATATACGTAACAGTTTATTTGCAATTGTACGGGTTTATTTGCAACCTGCTTTATTCGTTCTAATAGTCCGCACCCTGTTCCCCCGGCGGTTGTCACTCCATGCTACAAAACATTGATATAAACTACTCGGCTCGGCCATGTTTCAATTAAATTTTATATGATTCCGTATCTGTTCAGTTGATATTACCACATAATTACCACAGACGCTGGTAATGTGAATTTGTGAAGCAGGGTTGTAGTCCGGGAAGGCCTGGCCGCTTAGTTAATTTTTGTACTTTAAAGATCATCCTTGTCGAACAAATGCAGGAGGAGACATAAGTGCTCATGACCATGGATTCGCGTCCTCACTTCGGAGTATAGATCTGCTTCAGACGTTTGTCCTGAAGCGAACTAGTAGATATAGTACCAATGGAACAAGATACTGTAAAAAAGTGACTGTGACGGCCAGTGAGTAGATTTACTTAACTGTAAAAACAATAAGTTTTAGTACACATTACCGACTTGCTGGCACGATCTGCATATGATTCACGGAGTTGTGTTGCTTACCTTTAAAGTACCTCTGCAACTTTTTTTTGTGCGGGAAAGGGGGTATTTTTCGGGCATTACGTCGGTTTTTCTTGTTATGCAGAGATAGATGCAAAAATATTTACCATGATCCATGCAGATATAAAACAATTTACTCAATTTCTAAGGTATAAAAACAAGAAAATCGAACGCGGCTGTATTTTCGAAAACCTGGACTGCTGCTCCCTTTCCTTCTCATCTAGATGACGTCACATCGCGGGACGAATGAGGGCGGCGCGAAAAAGCGGGTTCCGGTAGTTTTATTCTCATGGTGGCCTAACCTGAAAGCTCCTTCACGCGCGTCTCTCCGGTCGTTGTTGACAGATGCTCGCTGGGCGGGTAGGAATGGAGAGTAGAGTTAGTGTCATTCCAGTTCTTCCACTGGAAAGCTTCGGAAGGCTCCTGGATCCCCTACCTCCTCTAAAGTCTCTTGTAATAGACCTTAAGCACCATTCCCATCCACGCGTCCCATTGTGTGGTCATGGTTTGCGTTTTGTAATCTGAAGCACCCGTAACGCCTGCATCGAAAATTGTCCGCTCCGTTTTCAGACATATATTCGTCCATCCAAGCGATTTCCGTTAATTGACTGCGCTTAACTGGCGTCATTTAACAAAAACTATCAGTGGGTCGTTGCGGAATGAAGCCTGCGTTAGCGATTGCGAAATATCTAGTGAAGGAACACAAATACCCTGAATTCGTGTTGCATATAAAGCAGTATATGTTGTATGAACCGTGCGCCTCTCACAGTGATAGCCGATTTACAGCAGAGTTAAAACACAAAAAAACACAGAAGCCCGACTTTTTTGTCACAGAAACACGACGTAAGTGGGTGAGCCGCTCCTGCGACGTGGCGTAGCATGAAAACTGGTCGACATCCAGCGAGCCAGTACGTGCAACGAGGCATTGCATCCGTCAAAAAATGTATTTGCTTGTTGGATTAAGTTTCTTGTCTGTCGGGATTGGAGTCGAGCGCCAAAGCCTTTTCAGAATGTCTCGGGCATTAGAAGGTCCTTAGATGAAGCAAAACAACAAAGGAAACTGTGGGTGCAATGATGTATTCTTTGCTTGATTGGCTACGCGCAGCGGTTGCGCAGTAGCTACCTGGACACAAAGTATGTGGCGCAAAATGTACACCATTTTGTTCGGGGAAAATGGCATCCTTTTGTTAACGGTTTGCGGAAGTGTGAAATGGATCTATAGTCTTTCCAAAGTGGTAAATCCTAAACTCTAGTTATATGTTTACCGTGTACAACATTCACGCTAAGGCAGCAATTAAATCCGGTTAGTTTCGTTTTTCAGCACCAGCCTTGTCATTGCAGCCATTCGTTTAGTTGAGTTCGCCAACATGCAATGGGATTCTGCTCTTTTTTATGATGTTTTGGTGGACACAACATCAATATGAATTTAATTGCATATTGGATGGGCTAACGCGGTGGATGGCAGGACACGTCTGTGGACAAAAATGTTCAATAGATTCGTTGCCGTGGTGAATGTATTGACACGTTGGAAGGGGGGCACGCTAGTGGCCTAAATTGGATGTATTACGTCGATGCCGCTACGGTCACGATTGATGTGCTTACATAGCGGATGTTTATCCTTCGACGTTGAAATTTTTGATCAATGGATGCAATGTCATGATGAATGCTCGATGGAAGTGGGGATCAATATAGAGGCGAGCACACTGACGTGTCCTGCAAGAAGACGAAGTTCGGGCGTAAGTACGTGCTGTCGTAATTCAATAACCTTGGCGACGAAGCAACAATGCTGTTCGTGCCGCACCACTGCACGCCCTGACGGCGATGCAGACACGACTGTTTTATTCTATCATAAACCACAACGGCACATCTCCCCTTCTCTCCATTACACCAAGAGTGCTAATTTAGAAAAAGAGGTTTGTTGTTTGCAAAGCTATAAAAGTGTTAAAGGACCTCCATCTTTCACAGCCCCATATAAAACGCGTACTGTGGCTTTCGTAAGCTCAATAAAAATGAGCTCTGTTGATTTTATGATACCTATTAATGTAACTAACCTAAATATTTCATCAATCTTTGGCAAGTGGTATTGTTACGGAGCAGCCTCCTAGGTAAATAAGCAGCTGTGACAGAGAATCTCCGTGTGCTGAATGAGACCGAATGGTGATGAACACGATAATTGTTGTGGCTCTCCGCCTGAGCTGAGGCTCCATCATCACTACCGTGTACTCCTAACCTCATCTACGCAGATGCAGCTTTATCACAGTCATAACAGTTCGTGCGGTAGCCCATGGTCGTCTTTTTTGTGTGTTTCTAACTAAAGTAAGTAAACTTTAATCCACAAAATGGTGCTGAATGATGGTCGATTACTGTACCTTAAGAGTTTGGACCACTCCTGTATATTATTAGTTTGAATTCTCTTCGGTCCCGCTGACTCCAAAAGGCTGTGCAAAGTCAGTTTAGAATTTTTAAAATTGAGCACTGTGGAAGCAGAGTTTCGAACCGGTATTCTGCAAACAAATATTTTTGTTTAGCACGCAATGCATCGCGTTCGTCTTGTTAGTAGCTGTTTCTTTCCAGAGAACTCCTCCTGACACCTTCTGATAGGCTGCGCGTACTCATCATATCCTCTATACTAGAGTTCGGGAAACTTTCGAGGGGGAGGGCCGAGCTGCATGCAGCCCACACGATAATGGCCGCACGTCGATTCGGAGTCCAGGGGGAAACGTTATTTTTTTATTGTTGCAAAGAAAGAAAGCGACGTCGTTATCTGGCTAAGTGTGAAGATGTGGGGTAATGTCAACTGGAAGCAAACTCGCTTTGTTCACTTCTACTCCGATTTGGTATCAAAATTGCCATGTCACGCTTCTGCTAGATAGGAAGTGAAAAGGGAAGGGGTGTTCTGACTTTGTGCCTGGGGCCGCATAAAACTTCTCCGCGGGCCCCATGCTGCCCGCGTGCCACAGCTGTCCGACCCTTGCTCTAAATGAAGGCATCGCATGTTATGTATGCTTGTGGTCCTAAGCGGCACTGATTAAGGAAGGAAGAAGACTCGGTGTACACGTACGCATTTGTGAAGAGTAGTAAACACGAAAGCATTAAATTAGTATTGAGCGCCGTCGATTGTCCCATTGAAAGCTGCTGAGTTCTCGGTCCGCTGCCCGCTAAAATAAAACCGGGTTAACCAAAGGCATTTTCGGTTTTCTTCGGGGCTCTTCAGGAGTCAGCGCGGTACATTTCCTTGTTATCTCTTGAGCACACCTTATTTAAAGCATCAAAGCCAATTTGCGCAATTTATTTCAGTTTTTTTTTAAACACGTGACTTCGTATAGCTGGCGCCCAAGGAATGCTCTTCTAAGTGTTGTATTTTTCTTAAGGCACGGGCAATGAGATCGCTACAGCCAACAGGAGTGGGACGTGCTGCAGTACTGAAACTGTTTTTTTTTATTCAGTTGGCTAGTATTGCTTCGGGAGCAATAACCATGGCGCCAGCCATACACCCTGCTTGGTTGATCACAGCTGGCAAGAAACCTTTCGTATTGTATAGTGTCTGACGTTCCCTCAAATGTTGCGTTATGTGTCGCTGAGGAAGAGGCAACTCTATCGAACCAAGGGCGTTTATTGAAAGCGGCCCAAACGTTTCGGAGCCTACAAAACTCCTTCATCAGGGGTGACTGTGTAAGACAATAAAGCAGCAGTTATATAAGGTATATTCTTTTTCTTTTTACTTGCATCTTCCCTCTGCGCGTCGGAGGCCATTGGCGTAGATAGTGGGAAGGGATCCCAGAGATCTATCTAGTCAGGCCTTGTATATGCCAGGACTCGACGAGTATTCTGAGTAATTGGTTTTAGTGTCAATTACCTGCGCGCCGCTCAATTAAAACTTTCGGTCAGCTTTTTCGCAGTGTTCGGACAATGCACTGCGCTTCCAGAGTGGTCCCTTAAATATTTTTGGATTACCAGATTCTCTACGATTACGGGAATACCTGCCCCCATCGCAGCTCCACTCGCTTGTTTAAATTATTCTTGCTTCTGGTAGAAATATGTGGCTTGCCGGCAGAACTGCAGAAGTTGCGCTATTTCGCCGATGCTAAGACAGGTCCTCAAGCTTTAATTCGGACATTTAAGGGTAGGACATTTTGGTGCAGAACGTTTCGGTGCGGACATTTCGGTGTACGGGCATTTCGGTACACGGACGTTACGGTGCGCGGACATTTCGCTGCAGGACATCTCGATGGAGAGACTTGGGTGCACGGAATGTCCAAGGAATTCTTTTAAAAGTTAAACATCAATGTTTTAATTGCGTCGGGCGATATGCATTTAATGTTCAAAATTTGTGTGCCTTTCAAAGTTTTCTTTCGTTCAACTTTTTAAAATTTTATTACACATTTGAACAGCCCAATTCCTTATTCTCAGTACAACTGAGGCGCTTTGATTTCATTTGATGCGTTTGCTTAAGCCCATTTTGAACTCTCCTCCCCGACCGCTCAGCCGCCACGAAAAAATGAAAATGAAATAAGCCAAGATGGCTTCAATAAAATCATGTGTTAACTCGCCTTTCCTGATTTTCTCTAAGACCCCTCGTCGTTGCACTGGGTGTAGGTTCTACTCGAAAATAATCAAGCCATCTCACTTACAGTGGCATTGCTGAAGAGCTTGGCCGAGTAGGGGAGTGGGGGTGCTGGGTAATCAGCCTCGTATGTCAGGGGTGCCATTTTTGCCTTTCCAATGTGCAAAGTGGGCCCCGAAAGCTAATAGACGACTGTTGCAGCTCTCGCCACACCTCCCGATTAAAATTTTCTTCCCACCCGCCGTGGTGGCTAAGTGGCTAAGGCGTTGCGCTGCTGAGCACGATGTCACGGGTTCGATTACCGGCCATGGCGGCCGCTTTTGTGATGGAGGCAAAAAGCGAAAACGCCCTTGTGTACGATATTTCGGCGCACGTTAATGATCCCCAGGGGGTCCAAATTAATCCGGAGCACTCCAGTACGGCGCGCCTCATCGCCTATGTTGCGTCGGCGTGTTAAACCATGCAAACAATCAATAAACTTTTCTTGCAAATATAATGGTGGAAGGCGAAGAGAAGTCGTCTGCATCCAACAATGTCCGGAGTGTTAATATACCGTGCTTGCAGAGTTAATTGCCGATGAGGCAACAGGGGGGAAGAAGGAAAGGGCGCGGTCGTATGACCGCGACGCGCGGAAGGGTGCAGCGAGCAAGCTTGTTCCTCGAGATCGGCAATACTGGGGCCTACGAGACTGGTCATTCTGTCCTCGGAGGCATCTTCTGTGGCTTTTCGTTGCGCACAAAAGGGATTTTGCCAGCTCATGGTGCATCTATAGCTGTAGCACTGCCAGGCATCAGGACACAGAATCTTCTTCGTCAGGACGGCTATCGTCGAGAACAAAGCAAAACTGGAGGAAGAGGTTTCTGCTTGGGTGGTGGCACATTAAAAAAACTCCACAATGCCTTAATCGCAACCTTGGAATTCTGAACTTTGTGTACACGCCCGCGCTGCGCTCTACATAGAGGTGCTTTGTGGGATACCTCACGCGTGTAAATGATATCATATGCCGCAACATTCTTACTCCAGTCACCCCTGAGAGACAAAGCTGGTTGGGAAACATCGAGGTCTCCGTTTATTGTACCATTGTTTGCTGTGTAATTATACCTTTTTAGTTGTAAACTCCCAACCAGACAGATCGCTGCCAAATGCTTGCCTTCATTGTATTGTGTCTTGTGAATCCTACTTATAATAACCTTTGCCGACCCAGTTACGCATTGGGTCCGCAGAATGACGATTATACTAATTTGTGACACACTTTTACATACATACACACTTTTACGTATATTCTAAGGCCCCTAGTCCCGCGGCTCACAAAAAAGTAACAAAAAAGAATTTGACAGCTTGAAAAACTGCGTCTCCTTCACTCGCGATTTCTATGCTTGGGGTTAAAGTCAAATGACATTGCGCTTTTGCCTGAACACTGGAGTGCCTGTTATTTGACCGCACAATACATACACGCCTTAGCAGGATTTGGGAGATATAGAAGCTACAGCAGTCTTCAAAAAGGCCCATTCTTCTTTCACGCTGACATTGCAGATTTCTCCACAAAAAAAAAGCTTCCGGCAACAGTATTTGCAAGTTTCTTTTAGCGTCACAGTGCTGCCCACATGAAACACTTCATAAGATTCTGGATTTTCGGCAGCAACAGAGCGTTTACAAACGTTCTGTTGCTTCATGTTTTCTTTGGGTAGTGGGAGTGTGGCCTTTTTATTCAAAGAAAATTACTTGCAAAATCAATTGTAAACACCAGCTGGCTTCCATAGCTGACGTGCATGCGGCAAAAAAGAGCGAATCTACATTGTAAAGTGTGGTAGTAACTAAAAGGTCTGCAAAAGGAGTGAATTAATTGGCAGCATTGCAGGTGTTTGCTGTTTGAGGTGGCAAACAGAAATATTGAAATGCTCAATTTATACAAGTAACTGCGAAAAAGCAAACGTTGCATCAAATTAAATGTGCCTGCACTGCTGTAGAGTTTTGCGGTCCATAACCCGCATTATGCACAAATATAGAATGGATCTTTAAACCAAGTAAGCGCAAGATAAGGCGTTTGCCGGGGAGTTTACGCGCGAAAACGTCCGTGCACCGAAATGTCCGCTCCGAAACGTCCTGCACCAAAACGTTCTAGACACCGTGGAGCTAAAGCTGTCGTCGTGCTCGAGTGCAGTTGTGGCGGTTGCGACAGCTAGGGGATACACGGGTAACTTCACGAGCAATGGATACACCAGCAACTTCATACTGCGTATCAAACGCCATCTACCCCGATCGGGCTGGAAGCATGAAGATTCCGCTCTACTGGCGCCGCCTGTTAAGAGTAGTCTGTGTGAATGTTGCCTTAGAGGCACTGGAAAATTCTGCGCTGGGCTCGTACAAGATGGTTCTACGAGTTTCTGTACGCTACGTGGACGATGGTATTTTATGTGATCCACCGCCGAGACGAAATGCCTTTCGTTGAGCATATGAACTCTTGTGTTCCAAGCATCCAGTTCACCATGGAACAAGAAAATAATGGACAGATTGCTTTCCTCGGCGTACTTATAAGACGGTCGGCCAAAGTATTCACAAAGAGATTTACAACCAGGGTGTATCGAAAGCCGACCCACACGGTTCGACTCTGCGCATCCTATAAGCCAAAAACGCTCCATCACCGCTGCACTCACGCAAATCACGAATCTGCTATGAGCCTGGTCGGCGCAACCAAGAGCTAGCCGTGTTAAGGAAGGACGTTCGCAGCAACGGCTACCCTGTACAGCTTCTGAGGACGCAACAATTTCGGGCTCCCGTTTCTTGCTCTGAAAGTGTTCGTGAAGAAGACCGGCAAAAACGCGCTGGCGTCCCCTACTCTTGAGGCATCAGTGCAGCTCTTGCAAGGGTGTTTGACACATATGGCGTTAAAATTGCTCATGTGCCAACGAACAGGCTTAAGCAGAAGTTGGTACACAAGAGGGTACACTAGAAAAATCAAGATTCCCCGGAGTTGTCTTCAAAATTCTGTGGAAGGATTGCGACCCATCCTACAGAGGTGAAACTGGAACTTTTAATAGAAGAAATATACATCCCCAGGACAATTTCAAAAAACGCAATGCGACCTCGACTACCTTGGCGGGTCCTCACCTAGCTACTAACCACGTCATCTATTGGGATTCTGCAAGTATACGCGCATCACAGAAGCGCCTGTCGACACGACTACTTTTAGGATCAGTACATATTCAAACAACTAAAAAGGCGATTATCTGATCGCGGCGTAGCCTTCCCGGGATATACATGTGCACTCTGCACCACCGAACTTATAGTCGCACCCTTTCACACCCCTCTTCATTGTGAACAAGGTACCCGCAGGGGCCCCGAAACGTCTGTATTTGTTTATTTGGTTTTGACAAGGCGAGTGCCTGTTTGTATTCCATCTGTCAACAAGCCTCCTAGCTGCCTCCTCCGTTTGCTGCCCCCCGCTGCTTTCCACCCTCTCCACCCGACGACCCACCCGTATTTCCCTCCCCCATGTTAAAGAAACGAATTAAGCATTATCCCGCATTCTTCTGAAGGAAGGCATTGTCATCTTCCACATGCCGTGTGAACGCTTGGAAGGTTGATGCCCCGACCGAAACAGCGGCCGCCAAAAGGAAATGCTCAAGGGGTGGTCTACAGAATTGCTTGTCAAAATGTCCCGCTATTACGTTGGCGAAACCA
This sequence comes from Haemaphysalis longicornis, assembly GCA_013339765.2. NCBI lineage: Eukaryota > Metazoa > Arthropoda > Arachnida > Ixodida > Ixodidae > Haemaphysalis > Haemaphysalis longicornis. The sequence goes on from CM023452.1 coordinate 160,282,781, forward strand.
GGAGCTCCCCGAAACGCCACCGACAACACAAAAAGAACGTTCGCAAGACGTAAATTAAGCGCAGTGTATTGGCCAACCACTGCGAAAACGCTCACCACAGGATATACTTGAACGGCGCCCAGGTGATTGGAAACAAAACCACTTACTCAGAATGCATACTGCTGGAGTCCTCGCACATGCAAGGGAACCGGGAAGGCCTGAATAGATCCCTCGGAGCCCACTGGGGTCTAGGCCATTTCGATGCAGGACATTGCGGTGCACGGACGTTCCGGTGAGGAAACGGTGCAGCAAACGAATTATCTGGCGCTTACTTGTTTTAAACAGCCCTTCTACATGCTCGCGTAACGTGGGTTTTGGAGCACAACAATCTACTTCAGTGCTTGCACATTTACCCTGATGCCATGTTTGATTTTTTGCCAGTTATTTTCGCAAACGGAGCATTTATATATTTTTGTGTAATAACTTGTTCAGGAAACGCTTGTTATGGAGCCAAATAAATAAATTCTTTCGCAGTCCCTTTTTATTTACAACCACACTTCATAACAAACATACGTTTTTTTTTCGCACGCATATTAGCTAAGGAAATCAGCCGGTCTTTACAACGCATTTTGCAAATATTTTCTCTAAAAAATGCAAACTCCCACTATCGCAACAAATGAGCTTTACAAACATTCTGTTTCCCCCGAAAAAGCAGGTAATCTGATGAACTGTTTCCTGTAGACAGCGCTGTGACGCTAAAACAAACTTGCAAGTACTGTTGTCGGCAGCTTTTTTTATGGAGAAGTCTTGAATATCACCTTTGAAGAAGAATGGACCTGTTTGAAGAGAGCTGCAGCTTCTATCTCTCTTAAGCTATGCTAAAGCATGTATGCATTGTGCGCACAAATACCAGTCACTCCCCTGTCCAGGCAAAAGCGCGATGTCACTTGCATTTAGCCCCAAACAGAGAAAACGCCAAGCAAAGGGTCCGCAGTTTTTAAAGCTATATTTTCTTTGTTTTCCTTTTTCATGCGCCGTGGTATGATGGGCCTTAGAATATCTGTAAAGTTTGGTACTGCAATGTGATTATCGTATCGTACATTAGTATGATCGTCATTCTGCGGGACAAATGCGTAATTGGGTCGCAGAGTTTCTTTAAGTAGGATTCACAAAAGACGATACAATGAAGGTTAACTTTTGGCAGCGATCTGTCTGGTTGGGAGATTACGACTGAAAAGCTATAATCACGCTGTAAACAATGGTACAATAAACAAAGTACTCGACGTTTCACAACCAGCTTTCTTTCTCAGCGGTGACTGGGATCAGGCTGCTGCGGTGTCTGATATCGTTTCAAGGCGTTAGGTATCTCATAAAGCCCCTCTACGTAGAGCGCACTCCGTGCGTGTACACAAGGGTGAGACTACCAAAGTAGCTAAGGTATTGTGATGTTCGCTGAACGTGCCACCACTGAAGTAGAGGCCTCTTCCTCCAGTTTTGTGTCGCTCTCGACGGTGGCCGTCCCGACGAAGTCGATTCTGTGGCCGGATGCCTGGCAGTGCTATAAATACAGATGGACCATGAGCTGGCGCAATCTCTTTTGTGCGCAACAAATAGCCACCGAAGAAGCCCCCGAGGGCACAATGACCGGTATTGTTGACCGGTATTGTTGACCACCACGAGGAACAAGCTTGCTCTCTTCACATTTCCGCGCGTCGCGGTCATACCGACCGTGCCCCTGTCCAGGAATCGCTCCTTCTTAGGCCCGGTGGCACGATCGGCAGTCAACGCCTCAAGCCCCGTATATTAACACTCCCGAAATTGTTGGATGTAGACGATGTCTTTCGCCTTCTACCATTATTGAAATAAAATTTTAATCGGCTCTGTGGCGAGAGCTGCAGTAGTGGTCTAGGAGCTTTCGGCGCCCAATTTGCACATTGGAAAGGCACAAATGGCACCACCTGACCTAGGAGGCTGGTTACCCAGCAACCCCCCCCTCACCCCGGCTAAACCCAGTCTTGGGCAGTAACTAGTTACTAGTAACGCGTTACCGGTAAGTAGTTACTTTTTTCAGTAACTTGTAACTGTAACTTCGTTACTTTTAAGTTAGAGGAACTTTTAACTATAACACTGTTCCTTTTTTTGTGCAGTAACTGTAACGAGAAATATCGTTACAGTTGGTTTGTTTCTATAAAAAAAATTATCCAACAGCAACACTCATTACAACTGATGTACAGTTTCCGCGTTTTACTTTTCCGGCCTTTCTTCCGAAAACCTCTGTCTCCTTCATCTATGCGAGCTCGCTGCTTTCGCATGGGTGAAAAACATCTGGACTAGAAATGTTTAACCGTGCACGTGTGAGTGGTGTCCCGCGGTGTCTACTAAGGGGTCGAAGTTTCTAAGTCTAAACTGCAGTATTTTCTTCAGCAGTGCGACATCGCTCTCACCCAGGCCATACATAACGCTGCGACACGTGCCTGAGCGTACGCGGATGCATGTTGACACGCCAGAACCTATAGTCCGACGCGCGGCTGCACCATTTTCGCCACATCTGGAGTGCGGTAAAAGTGTTTGACACAAAGGTGAACAGGAAAACAAACACCGACAAATGCTGCACAACGCACTGAAACCTTTGCACTTTTGCGGAAGCCTGGAAAACTCCGGTAAGGGGTTTTATTAGCGACGTCTTATTAGCGACGTGCAGCCCTGTTTGCAGGGTCATAAAACGCTGTGCGGAGTCATCCGGCGTCCTCGCACTCGTCCAGCCCTGTGCGCACTGTAGAGTGTTCGATTCACAAGTCGCAGTTGCCTGCGATCATTGTGCGCTGTAGAGACCCCTGGCCGTATTTTGGACCACGCGTTTGGGACCCCAGGTCTAGAGGCTTCATCGAGCTGTCGACAGTGCTCGAACGAGGTGGAGGAAGTTACAAATTTCATGCCTCTCCACACACACGATGACCCCAACGATGGTGGCCCCCGAGTGCCCTCACGCCAGCCAGCATCTTGGCCGGCAGACGTCTGACGACACTGCCACTGCCCGAAGAAATGTTCTTGGTAATCCTCGCGACTTCGTTTCGAGGGCTGTGGCCGAAGCGAAAACAGGAGCTACATCTGCTTCTGAATGTTGGGTGCAAGGAATACTTGGGCGAGCTTCGCTCGGCCTACTCCTCAACGCAAACGAATGGAGGGGTTCCTGGGATCGGCGACCTAAATTGGTATGGAAGGCTGGTATTGTGAGAGCAGTCTTTTCCGGTCGAGACGGCAAAATCCGCCTTGTGAGGGCAGGGGGGAGGAGGGTAAGGGGGCAAAACAGTAAGGCGGTCATTTCAGTTTGTATTCCCTTTGGAAATATCTTGTCTCATTCCGGGGATGGGGGTTGCTGGGGGTTGCGGCGGCAGAATGACTCCGAGGGCCCACGGCCAAACGTCGCTTCTGCAATGGCTCGAATCGGTCTCCGTCTCCGACCAACAACGCGCTTTTTTTTAATACCTTTCAAAAACGCCTCGACAACAGATGTACTCCCACGTCCGTCTCCCCTTTCCTCCAAAGGCCTTCCGTCGATTGTAGGCGAAAATAAATTAAGTTGACATTGAAAGATTGTTTCGGCTGTGTTGTACTCCAGCTCAAGATAGTATAAGTTCGGCCTCTGAGATTCCAACTTTAAAAAAGAACTTATTCTAAGCTACAATGATGTTTGCAAATAAATTTCTTACAGCGAGACTGCCGGAACAAAAATATGAAGTTCCTTGTGATGTATAAAAAAATTAGGCGCAAACAACGATTGTTGGTTTTAGATTCCCCTCGTGTAGGCTTTACTACGTGCAATTTTTAGAACCTGCATGCCTTCGTACGCTTCTATTAAATAAGCCAAGATTATTTAGCTATTACTTTTATACAGTAACGGAAAAGAAACGACGTTATTTTTTGCAGTAACTGTAACTGTAACTAGTTACTTTTAAGAAATTCGTAACTGTAACTGTAACAGAGTTACTTCTTTGGGTTAGGTAACTGTAACTGTAAACCTGTTACTTTTTTTCGTAACGTGCCCATGACTGGCCAAACCCTTCAGCAATGTCACAGTCAGTGTGATGGCATGATTTCTTTTAAGTAAAACCTACACCTAATGCGAAGACGACTGGGGTTTTAGAGAAAATCACGAAAGGCTGATGCACAAGTGATGTTATGAAAAGCTAGCTTGGTTTACTTAGTTTTCATTTTTTCTTGATGGTTCAGGGGTTGGGAAGGAGAGTTCAAAATGGGCTTTAACCAAACGCATCAGTTGAAATCACAGCGCCTCAGTAGTATTGAGAATAAAGTATTGGGGCTGTACAATTGTATAATAAAATTTTAAAAAGTTTAACGAAAGTAAAAATTGAAAGGCACACACATTTCGACCATTGTCATATCGACGGACGAAATATAAAATATCTAAGCTAAAATTTTAAAAGAATTCCTGGGACATTCCGGGCACCGAATGGTCCTCATCGAGACGTCGTGCACCGATAATTCCTTACACCAAACTGTCCGTGCACCGAAACGTCCGTATCGGCTTCCCACTATCTTCCCACCACACGCAAGGGCAACATGCGAATAAAAAGGAGGCGCACACCGGGGCGCACCGCTGCGCCTTTTTATACCCGATAAACCGCAATCGTGTGCACTATCTGTCGATGATGATGATGATGATTAGTGGCTTCCCCTTTGTAACGGGGTGGCGTCGCACAGCGGCCTTAGTCGCAACGCCGCCGTACAAACACCTCGCCAAAAAATACAAACAAAATAAATCAGAAAAATTATGCTAAAATAAAAAGATATTTTTACGAAATTTTTTGTGCTAGGACTGAGTATGTCTTCCAAGGATTTCTCTCTTTTCCCACCAACATTTTAACCTTCTTTTACTAACCTTTACTGCTGCCCAATTCACTTTTCCGCCAACCTTAAAACCAAGGGCTTCCGGAAGCTGGATGGCTCCATCACTGAGGGGACTGGACGGATTCTTTTGCACTCCGTTACAATATGTCGCATGGTTTCTGGCTCATTTCCGCAGCCTGCGCATAGTTCTGTACCGGCTCGCGGATAAGCGTTTTGTCCGCAAGCAACCCCCTCGCCGGTCCAAAAAGCAATGCACTCCCTTGGTATTATGAATAATTTTTCTTTGTGATCGCATGCTTCCCGATCATGTAGATATTAGGGACTTCTTCGCATCATCCTCTTTTTCCAGGTCGTTGTCTCTGTTTCTTTTACTTCATTTTTTATTGCCTGGTCGTTTCCCCTGCACTTCCAGGTTTCATACTTTGTCTTGAGCCTTCTGGTTCTTTTCCTCCATTGTGTGTCCACGCTTTTCATGTAAAGATACCGTAACACTTTGGCCGCCCATCTCTGATCATCCATATTTCTAAGTCGTTCTTCAAAACATATTTGCTCTGTGCTTCTCTCACTTCGAAGGATGCCCATCCATGCTCCCTGCACTGCCTCATTTGTTGTTTTCTGTGTGCTCCTAATGCCAATCGACCTACGGCCCTCTGATTTACTTCTAGCCCTGATTGAATCTCTGATTTGACACACCCTACTGCGTTTGAAAAGGTGAGTGCTGGTACCATTACTCCCTTCCAGATTCCTCTCACTACTTCATATCTGTTATATCCCACAGTGCTCTGTGCTTCATGATAGAGGCGTTTCTTCTGCCTTTCATTCTTAAATGCTCCTTATGAGTTTTAGATACGCCTGACCTTCGTTTAACCATATGCCCGGATATTTGTATTCCGTTACCCACGGTATTGCTGCTTTTTGAACGAATACCGATTCGTTACGGGTGTTGTCATTAAAAACTAGAACTCCCGACTTTGCTGTGCTAAACTCTAACCCCAGTTCAGTGGCTTCTTCCCGCAGATATCTGTTAGCTGTTGCCGACAATGTTTGCTATTCGGTAGTAGTACTATGTCATCTGCATATATCAGTCCCGGGATATGTTGTTCCACTTCCTGTCTTTTGAGGCTATAACATAGATTGAAACCTATTTTATTGCCTTCAAGCTTTCTTTCTAGTCTAGCCATGTACAGCATGAACAGCAATGGCGACAGAGGACAACCCTGCTTTAAACCTCTATTTGTGACTACCGGTTCCGTGCACTTTAGGTCCTCCCAGGTAATTCCCTGCAACAGCTATAAAGTCTGGCCTACTCCAATATGCACCTCTATCAGCTATGAAATGCTATCAATAATGGTAGCTCCTGAGCCATTGACACCTCCATGCATTGGGTTAGGACAAATAAATTGTCCTCTAAGCGTCTGTCGTCGTCTGAAACCATTTTGTAGTTCTCCCAGTATGCTGTTCCCCTCTATCCACGCCTGTAGTTCCGCTTTTATGGCTTGCATTGCCAGCCTGTATGCCACTGAGTTAACTGTAATAGGCCTATACGAATTGGCATCAGCCCTGTCTCCTTTACCTTTATATCATCTTCATCCTGCTCTTACGCCAATTGTCCGGTACTTGCTTAGTTTTATCACTTTTCGATTGCTCGAATCAGTTGTGCCTTGCTTTTTGGCCCCAGAGGTTGACCAGCCGTATAGGAATTTCATTCGTCCCTGTTGCCGTATTAGCTGGAACATTTTTATTTCCTTTTTTCCAGTGGAGATTCTCCAACTTTAGCTCTCTATCGGTACGCACTTCGCTTGCCGCACTCCCTGAATGCTGTAGCCCTCTCTCCGTTCTTAACTTCTCTTGTATCATTGAGCGTATGTGAAATACCGCTTCTTCCCCTTTTAGTACCTGGCCTTCGCCGTTTGTGACATGACGTTGTACTTGTTCGGTCTTTTTCCTTAGTTCCTTTACATAATTCCAAAACTTTCTCGGCGCGCCTTTATCCTTTGCCCGTATATCCGAAACCCATCACTCACTTTCTCGTTGAAGTGTTTGCTGTACGAGTTTTTGTACTTCCAGCTTCTTAAGGCGGTACCAATACCGCCAATACCACTTCAAAGTTATTTCCTCTGTTTGCATTCCCACTCGCTTGGCCTCCCTGTGCTCTCGATGCTTGCTGCCTTTGTGTGATAGCTTCGTTGATTTCCTTGTTCCACCAGCTTCTGGATTTTCTTTCTCCTTTCCAGTAGTTGCGTTCTTTCGTGTTCCTTATCTGTCCTGAATGAAACCAATCAGTTTGCTGTATTCCAAATCTTTCGTAGGTTGTCTCTCGATTTCCGTCTCCAGGCTTTGGGCAATATTACCCACTTGCTGATCGCTTAATTTCAAGTCGTGTACCACCGTTTTCTGGTTTTGACCTTCCATTTTTCCAAAAGTCAATGTTATTCGTTTATGGTCAATTCCTAAGCTGTGGGCACCTATTTTATCTATTTCCATTAGAGTCAACCTTTCATAAACTCCTTTTTAAAAGAGGCTGTAGTCCATACTGAACTGCTTTTCCCCTCGTTCCCAAGTAATTTGTCCCTCACATTTATTCTCTCTGTTCACTATAATGAGATTATGCTCTTCACACATATCTAGTACGAGTTTGCCGTTGCGGTCTGTGTATCCGTCCAGGTCCTCAATGTGGGCATTCATGTCTCCCACTAGAATCACTTCTTCCGATTGTCTTAACTGATCGAGGTCCCGCTTAATGCATCCTACCAGTTTGTCATTCTTTTCTCTAACCTCCCTGTTATCACCTGACCACAGATAGGCGACTCCCAACAGCATTTCTCTTCGCGTTATTGTGCCCTTAACCCACATATGTTCTTCGCTGTTTTCGTTTACTCTGTGCCAATTGGCTCCCTGTTGAATAAGCATGCCGACCCCTCCCCACTTTCTAGTACCTACCGTTCTGTTACAGCCTTGCCATAATATTCATGCATTGCTGGGGGCTCTTCTAAATCTCAAAGAAAAGTTTCTGTAAGCATTTCTACTTCAGTTTTTCTTTTTCTGGTTGACCCGAACCTCTAACCGTTTTTCCGGTGATCTGCCACCTTGCATGTTTATGTAGTTAATCTTAGTCACCACACGCTTTTTCTTTCGGTTAATTCTTTTCCGATGTTTGGGATATGAGTCGGTCACCGGGGCACAGTCGCTTGCCTCCTCGCTCTCCTGCATTGCTACCTCATGCCCCTTTCTAAGCTTTTATGCGCCCTGTGTGCTAACTTTGGCACTTTCCTTTGCGCTGTACTTTCGCCTTCGATCGCAATCGCTTGCCCCTTCAGCCATGCTTCCGGGATGCTCTTGGCCCCCCTAAAAAAGCTACCGCCCACGCAGCTAGTCCCCTTCCCACCGGCTCCGCTACGCCCTCAGTGAAATGTACTCCGTCTTGAACAAACGCCCGGCCCCGGCCCGCACGGTGCACTTCCCGGTTGAGGTCAACCACTTCAAAATTCATTGCTTTAGCGAGCGTCCAAATTTCCCTGTTGGCTTCTACTATCGCCCTTGCAACGTGGCCTCCTCTGCCCTGAACTTCCGGTACCGTGCAGACCGCGATCTGGACGTCGTCCGAAATCGCCCGGAGTTCGTTGACCCCCTTCGCCACCTGCTTCGCTATGCCTGGTCCTCTTCCCTGAAGCACGTTGTTTAAGCCCCCCATTATCACCACTAGGTGCTTCTCTGTCATTGTGTCCCACACCTGCTCTTTCCCCTTTTCCATCCCCACGCTAACCATCTTTCCAGGGAGCGTGCTATCCTAAACTCTGTTGACCTCACCTACTCTCTTTTTAATCACCTGCTCTGCCCCGCGCATGTTCGAGTGGACTACAATGGTGACTCGCCGCTCCCTTTGTTCTTTGGCTGTGCAGGTGTTTTTGCCGCGGAGGCTTTCGCGCAGATTGCCTCTGAGTAGCTCTTGCCCGGCGGCGACCCCTTCCATTCTCCCACGACAGCGTTAGGCCCCTCTGCGTCACCAGCGCTGTCATGTCAGCCCGCTGCCTCATGCTCGGTGGACCTGGCCTCCCCTTGTCTTCCCGCCTCGGAGCCAGGCATCCTCCGTGCGCTTGCCCCGTGGCGTACGCCATTGCTTTCCGAAATGGCATCCCTAGGCACACACACGCTTTTTACCTGGGCTAGCTTCCCGTTCAGCACCTCCCGCTGTTGCCTTTCGGCTTTCAGCTCCTCCACTAACCCGTCAACCTGTACCTTCAGTTGCTCCTTCTCCTGCTCTGGCCGGTCGAGGCGCGACTCCACTACACGCATTCTGCACATGAAGTCCTGTCCTTCGGCATCCTCTGCTGTCTCAAACCTTGTATTCTCGAGTGGATACTCCCGCTTGCACCTCATGCTCGCAACGCCCGGCTTCTTCTTCGTCAGCATGTTTAGGAGCTACCTAACTGCCGTCCACAAAGTTATTACTGCCGGTTTCTCCCGCACGTGCTATGCTCGAAAAAAAAGGACAAACACCGTGCGATGCTTGCCTACAGCATCTTCCTTTGTTGGCGCACTGTCAAAAAGGTGCTTAAACACACTACTAACAATAAACGTTACTTCTATTTGCTCTACAGCATTATCTCCCTAATAGAAAAACAAAACAAGGACTTATCGCATGCGCCGTCTGGGCCGTCGTCGCTGCGCTTGGAACACACGTCCGTCGTCCGCTGCGTCCCCTGCAAACTGCAAACTCGATAAAGTCAGGCGCCACGTGGCGGGCAATTTTTGGTTGCCCCGCCGCGTGCCGAAAGAGTTGACGGGGCGCCGGTGTGAAACCCGAAGATACATCGCGAACGACACCGGGAAAGCAACTTTCTTTGCCGTCTGCTGCAGCGGTGGCGCACGAAAGCACTCGAGTGAAGGCGGATGGATCTGTATATTTGTTTCTGATAAAGAATACTTGGTTGCGAATTCCTCAGGCAATGATGTCAAAGGTTCTGACCGGGCGGTGACAACGGCCAGATATGGCTAAAAAGGACGCGGACTTCGTATACAATAAAGAAGGCTGCATGCATGGCCATGCTAGTTGGAGATTTGCATTCGTTTCGTTCAATTGAATTGTCATGAACATTACGGGAAGTGCCTGGACCATGAAGACCAACATGTTTTGCTGTAGCGGAAGGGCGGAACAAAACAGGCATTCGCATTATGGCTCTAACGAAGATGAGAAGCAGCTTGTATGTAGCCTGGGTTGTGTGTACCAGTTATCATTGTCCTTAAATAAATATCACTTTTTACTGAATCTGTCTCACGTTACGCTGTGTTATTGCCACTTGTGAACGCTTTTGTGGTTTGCTTACACAGCTTAAGAGGTAACGCTTGGATGTAACTTAAATTTTGTCCTTCTCAACGCCCCGTGCCCGTGCGCACCATTGTGGGGCACTTTGCACCGCGCTGGTTTGGGGGGGGTAACCCCTGTGAGTGTTTATCAATGACGCTATTACACAGTCAACCCTGATGTAGGAGACGAGTAGGCCCCGAAATGTTAAGGCCACTTTCAATAAACGGCCTTGGTTGGTGTATTTGCCTCTTCCTCAAGTTTAACCCAACAAGACAGAGTTCTGGCGAAGATGTTCACATGCATACTATATGTCGTTGCGATAACTTTTCCACAGGATTTTAACAATAGCTATTTCATGCATGTTATTCCTGAAAAATTAGATCGAACACCTTTTGCCTTAAACGCTCCTTGCAATTTTTTGGAACTTTCAAAAGCACATCAACACCGCATAGTTTCGATACGAAAGGAACGCGTCCCACGGTATACATGAATTTACCTTGATTGAAACATTTCCTACAAAACATTCAAATTTATTCCAAACAGAATCACAAGAAAAAAACAAGGCAAAACACGGACGAAAAAAACTAAGATTACCTAGGGCGTAGAGGATGGGGTTATTTAAGCTTTTGGGCTCTGATAACATACGCCGTGGAGCCCCAAGTGCGGCAAGTTTATAGCCTTGGCGGTTATCCAGCACCCTTTTCACGTCTTTAAACCGCGACATACATAGAAGAAAGAGTGCTCAGGAGAGGCCACTACCACCCCAATGCATTGTTAGAAGTGTGGAGGAAGTGACGTCATTTTTTGTAGCGCATGGATAGTGTTGCCTAGTTTTTTACGCCAGCGACCGCTAAATCTGGGTAAATATGGCTTTGGGTCTGGGGCAACGCTTGAAGTATTTCAGGCTGAGTGCGCAACGCTGGCGAAATGCGAAATGTTGGTTTGGCACTTTCGGTGATGCAGCTCCGACATCATCACATGACCACAGGATAAACAGAACCACCAGGTGATACCACGTGCCATCGGCGGTTCTACGAAGCCCCAAAAAGCAATACACCGGGTAAGCCATCAGAGAAAAGACAATGCGACGGCAGAGCAACTTGGCTTGCGAGAGCTAGCCTTTTCGCGTCATGCTCCCTGCTACAGTTTCTTTCCTCCATGATAAGGGGAATGAGGGTTGCGGTTTGTGACATTTCGCGCTGCCTGCCTATGGTAATAGGCCAGCGCTCGTTGCGTTAGCCAATCCGCAGTGCCTGTTTCCGTATTATGTGTTACCGTCAAATGGCGTGAATAGCCCTAGTCATAACAAGTGTTGGGACTTCCTCGTCTTCACCCCTTCTAGAAGACGACGCTGATCATCATCATTTTCATCATGCTCTTCACGAGCTGCCGCATGCTGTCGTGGCTGCGTCAGCTCGCGCCACTTCTTCTTCTAGATTCCATTAAAGCCTCATCGCATCACGACGTGTCGCTCCCCTTCCTGAGCATCGCGCCGCAGCTGAAGGACCTAGAGGTCGAACACATGGTGCCGAGAACCCGGGACTTCTAGCCGACGCCAAGCACATCAACGCACGGAGCCGCGAAAGCAGAGGAAACGACGCGGCGCCTGCAATCTTGGCGAGTGTTCGCAGCTGCGTGCGACCAAATGGAGCGGCAACTTCGACGACGCCTCAGACTACGCGCGCAGCTGGATGACCTTCTAGCGGAAGCGGAAGGCCACTTAAGGGGAAATCTAGAGGCGAAACCATCTGCAGTAAGTGTACTGCTTGAGCGAATCGGCGCATTTTATGCACAGATTGAGACAGTTGATGACGCGATTTTTGAGGAGACACCAGACGACTTGCTCGAGAGTGAGACGTTAGACGCCGGACAGTACCGCGACAAGGTTGTCACCTTGAGGGCTAGTCTACGTTTGCAGATTCAGGAATGCCGGTCTTCCACGCCACGCCCAGCGACCGTTCATTCACATACCAAGGGCAAGCGAACATCCCCACAAACAGACCATCCACTACAGGACTTGGACGCATGGAAAATAACTCGGGTTCCCTTTGGAGCTAGTTCGAGTCCTGTCATTTTAACGGCTACTTTGAACCACCAGATTCAATCTGTGGTAAACTGGCACCCAACGACAGCCCGACTGCCGCAAGACTCCATGTGTATGGACATTTCGCGCTGCCTGCCTATGGTAGTAGGCCAGCGCTCGTTGCGTTAGCCAATCCGCAGCGCCTGTTTCCGTATTGAAGCAGAGCCCACTAATGAATCGATCAGGATGTACAAAAATGAGATCTCCCGAGAAACTTACATGAGCATTTGTAAACCGGCCAGCAATGACACTCCTGTCGTTCCGACCTTCGAGCATAGAATGAATTCACAGGGAAAATCCCTCTATTCGCCTCCCGGAACCCTAAAAGAGCTGAGGCCTCGGTGCAACAAGCAGCTGGACACCTCTTCGTTCAAGAAACACGGCATCGGTCATGTCATCGTGGCGCACCAATGCACCATCCAGGCGTCAAAGCCTACTGTAAATCTGCTTGAACGAGTTTCTCCAACCTCATCCCAGTGGAGAAAACGTGCAGAAAAAAAGGTGAAAGCTCAAGACAGAAGATTTTATACCAAGCCCAAAGTGAAACGTCGGGTACAAATTTACTGGTGGCAATGAACACCGGAGAAGAAACCAAAATGCTGAGAAGTTTAGTGAGGAAAAGAAAAGAATACAAAACTTCCCTCCACCGAAGGATGGACACTTGCAAACAAAGTTTCCCTGGTCAGCAGCTTCCAATGCCTCAAAAACCGTTATCACTCCTACCTTCACCGAGCGAGTGACCTCAAGGATCGAGTGGTTAGGCAGTGGAAACACCGATGGCGAAGAAAACGTTGTTTAGACGTTACTGAACTGTTGCCAGCTGCTGCACATCCAACCAATTTGAGGGAACAAGACAATACAGTGCTATTCGTTCGAAGACAGCACCCGAGATAGCTCTGTCGTTGAGCAAAAACTCATCGGCGGACGGAATGGGCATCGTTAGGGTGTACTCAACTTTTACGCAGCGACACCACAGTGAATAGATCCGTACTGCTACTCACCCTTTGGAAGCCACCAAGCGTCATCTGTCGGCGGGGGAGACTGTTGGGACTTCCTCGTCTTCACCCCTTCTAGAAGACGACGCTATCATCATCATTTCATCATGCTTTTCACGAGCTGCCGCTGCTCTCGTGGCTGCGTCGGCTCGCGCCACTTCTTCTTCTAGATTCCATTAAAGCCTCATCGCATCACGACGTGTCGCTCCCCTTCCTGAGCATCGCGCCGCAGCTGAAGGACCTAGAGGTCCAACAACAAGCATCCACTTGGTTTCACGCTTCCTGGACAGAAATGCCACTTACACGACTTAAACAGAAACTTGGGAGGCGGCTCTTTCCTGCTCATCCCTTCACGATCAGCTCTTAGTGATCGTAAGAGCGAACGCAGGAGCCGTTATACCTGGAGCTCAAGAATTCAGCTTCCACCCCTGAACTCTCATTTTTGCTCCCTTTCTCCATTCCCTCCATACTTTACTCTCATAAACGATTTTCCATTTATCCTTGGAGCTGGACAAGCCGCAGCCAAAATGCCTGCCTGATCATGATCTGGTGCCACAGAGGAAAGAAAAGATTGGGAGAGGCCCCGGTGGCTATCAGCAATTAGGGAGAACTGTGGAAGAAGTTACCATTTTTTCGCACGCTCATTGGAGGTCACTAACAACCTTGTCCTAACAACGGCGCCCAAGGCCGACCCACCGATTCTCGATGTCTCTGCGCGGCACAACTGTTAGTCAATGCATGCGGAGGTGAAGTCGGCGACAGGGGAGCGAGCGATGGACGACTAGGTGGCGCGTTTGTGCAAATTACAAGCAAAAAAGACCGACATCAAGCATTTCGCATCGGGCTCCAGCAAAGGTGACGTCAGGGACTCTATTTCCTCTCCTGTGTGCTAGAGGCAGAGTTATTAACTATCCTCCATTTTAGTTATGCATCTCTTGCGCAATTCACCTTGTAAGTCCCGGCGACGAGAGCGCTAGTATCCACCGTTCGGGCTCCGTGGCCTCGATGTAGAATACTGAGTGCTCGTGCTGACGACTTGGGTTGGAGACCCAGTAGGTCTATTTGCATTTTTTCATTGATAAATTTTTATTTTCTAAATTTATTGTTCTTTTCTCAACTCAAATCTACGAGTTGTTTTTGCTAATATAGGTGAGTTCGTATGTTTTATGTCGCTTTAAGTTTGGGCGCAGCCAATGACCACATCGAGTTACCGTTCCTCATCACACTAACAGACTTGTCACGCGGGTGCTCTGCGCAACGAAGCGCCGGAAATACGCGCCACGTACGCTGGGTGTTCGGTGCGAAGTACGTGCACATGAGCGCTCCGCATTTTCTGGGTTTATTTGAACTGCCGGGCGGTCGCCGCAGTCTTGGCCAATCTCCCTAAGTGGATGGGCTTGGCTTGACGAACCTGCGTAGGGGGCGCTAGGCGGCCTTTGCGAGCACGCACACATTACCGCTAGGCATTTTCTTGGTTTCGTTAACTGCCGGGCGGTCGCCGCGAGACCAGCGCTCACGGGCGCGCGCTCGGCTATTTCTTCGTATTTTTAGCTGTGGACACGTAAACACCCAAACATCTTAGCTGTTCACATTGTAGGTAGAACGGGGAAGTGAACAGCTAAGATGTTTAGGTGTTTACTGACTGCAGCGTGCACTGTTTTCAGTGTGAACCGCGTTGTCTACAGTGTGAACTATACATTTAAGTGTGAGCTGTGCATTTTAGTGCCACTGACTGACTTTTATGTGTTCATTTTGTGATTAGGACGCCAAGACTGCAACTGTGTTCATTGTGCGAGTTGTTACCATCCCCTTTTCCCCTCATCCTTACCCCCCCAGGGCCCCATGGCCTCTCGTCTAATAAAGTTTTTCACTCACTCTTAGCTGTTAAAACAAAGAACACACCAGGATGGGCATTGAACCCGGCACGTTGATCAGGCGTTCGCTACGCTGGAAACCACTGCGCTACCGTGCAAATGGTACGCCTTCACCAATAACCTGTATACTAAATGGAGGCCCAGCTTTCTTGTCTTATACAACGTTGTTTACTAACTTGCCTGTAGAATTCCTGGCTCGTAAACTGAAACTTCTTAATTACCGCTTGCGTAATGAGGTTCGCCGAACGTTGTTTACTAACTTGCTAGTACAATTCCTGGCTGGTAAACTGAAACTTCTAAATTACCGCCTGCGTAATGAGGTTCGCCGAAGCACCTACAATAGCTGATCGCGATCCACTCCGCTGCGTCGAGAAAGTGCTCATAAAAATAATCTCGCCCGGCTGCGACTCCAAGTTCGCACTGCGGGAATAATGCCTCGGCCTGCTTTGGTATTACGCTTTACGCTAAATACTTCAGCCGATATTTATTCCTAGTTGCTAAAATTGCCTTCCAGAACTCTTCTTCTCCACGTAACTGACCTTAGTTTTTCTACAAGTGTGCCTGTCGCACACACATATGCAGTTCGCAGTTCTGGTGCAACGACGTCGCCGAAGAGTCGTAAGGGCAAATACTGATCGCACTAGCGCTAGTGTTAAATGGTATGGGCTTAATGGATATTATTCAGTTTAGTACACTTTAGAAACTAACAAAACACAGCGAGGAATGTTTTCGGGACGCAGTTTTCGCTTCTCAACCGATTCCCGACAACACGTCGGGCGACAGGTCGGCTGAACGGTTTTGTCAGCGTTTTTGGTCGGCCAGCCAGTGACATTACGCGGACTGGCTATCGGCCGACGTGTTTGGGTCACCGTCGTTATAGTGTGACAACACGGTCCGCAAATGGGCAGTTGTCCTACGGGTCGGCGACTCGTCGGCGTAGCCGTTGTGTGGGCCTAGTGTGACCGCGCCTTTCAAGGATCTTTTGTTTCTGTACCACTTGGGCCGAACATTTCGTTGACTCTGCAGTACTATTTTTAAATCGTGCTTCTATCTAGCATGATCTCTGCGACAGGACAAATATTTTTGAATGCTAACACATATATGTGATCCACATAACCTCAAGAAATTAATTTGTATTGGTTTTAAACGGTTAAAATATTATTTCAAATCCTTTCACGATAACATAAAAAGTGGCCGAATAAAAAAATTGTTGCTTACCCATAACCCCACTTGATTCATTCCAGCGTTTGGCACCGACACGACCACTCGCTCCTGATGGTGTTTGCTATGGAAAATATGGATGCTTCAACAGAAGGGAGAATATGAGCCTTGCTGATGGTGGTCCTCAATCTCCAGAAGACGTGAATATCACGTTTTATTTTTTTTCTAATAGCTCAAGTGAAGACGTTGATGAGTTGTTGAACGAAAACAAGACAACGGTGAAGCCTGAAAAAACTTGGACGCTAGACAATTGGACATTACGAGCAATGCCAGAGGGATTAGATACAAAGAAACCATTCCTGGTGGTTACGCATGGCCTTACTGGAAGCAAGCGGACACCATGGATGATGCCCCTTGTCGTCGCACTTCTGGAAAATGTAAGACGTTTTTGTAATTTCTGGGTTATATGCGACACTAATTTTTTGTATTTTGAAGATTCCAAATGGCTCTAGGTGAAATGAACCACGCAAACACTTTTCCTGGTTTTTGTCCTATGACTAAAAGTTTGAGTGTACCAGAATAGAGCTAGAAAAAACGCTAAATGGCCGTAGCTCAGAAGGTGTCACCTCTTTCCAAGAGCTTGACAAACCTATTTTGAACAAGATATGCTCCAATCATAAGAATTGAGAACTACAGCAACGGATATGTTCGGTTCTCCCAACCCGATGTTTCCGTAAAGTTTGATTCCGTGTTGTCTGCTAGGAAGAAGAAATGCCTACTAAAAGTACAGAAAATCTCTGGTAATATCGACATACCTTCCTTTACTGTTTTGGGTTAACTATTTCCCTGGCAACACTTCAGCAAACGTTCTTGCTTTGTTATTCCCAATTTTCACTCTAGGTATTCAGCAAATTGGCTTCACTGTTTCTAGGTTCGTTAGTTCGACAACGGTATTCGTCTCCCTTTTCCAGCGTTGCAGTAATGTACACGGCGGCCTTCGAGTGCTTCCGGGTTTATTCTCTCGTTATGGAACTACTCGCTACCTTTTTTTCCTTCGAACAAAATTTTCTATACAGTGGTTCTGTTAAGGACTTCGAACGGTAACTGAAGGATGTCATATATGCCTTCACATTATTACGCATATCATCATAAATAACTGTTGTGGTTGTGTATAGCCATAGTAAGATAGCGGGCGCTACTTTCTTAATTTTTGGAAGACAATAGCGCTGCTATGCGCGCAAATTAAGTTCATTCAGTCTTTATCAGGCGCATTCCCGAAGGGGGCTTCCTTTTTTACAGAAGTCAGGACGAGTTTAATGTGTTATATATACCCGATGCAGCGACAGAGATGACAGGGCAATAGAAGGGAAGGGTTCATTCAGTCATGTCTTGGTTGGAGGGAGCGAAAACTGGATGAATAAAATTTTTTTCAAATCACGTGGTTCTAAGATGACTGAGGTTTACATATATGAAAGCAATGCATATGCTAACAATGAGCATAAGGTAGGAGAAAAACACGCAACAAAACAACACAATCAACTAAAAACGTCGCTAGTTCAAGAGTCCGGTGGTAGCATTGGTGAAGAAAGTACACAAAAGAAGACACGTCAATGCATGCATATTGAGCACATCTGGCCATACACGTCTGTAAAAATGGATTAAACATCGCGCGATTAAAACTTGTGAGCGCATTATACTTGGGTTGGAGAGGTCTGAGAAGAATTGGTCACATAAAGGCATCAACAAAGCGAGATGCGAGTGGAAATGGGCATACATCTATATACAGAGGGCACCAGGAAAGAAAAGAAAAGATATTCACACAAAAAGTTGATAGTGCTACAGTCAAGCGTTTGGGGCAGTACAGGTCAAGTGCAAATGACGACAATAGAAAACAGGTGAACGCACGCACACAACGCATACCTGAATGAACACAATGTGGCTCGAGGGAAACAAGAGACGTTCAGCAATTAATATTAAGAAAAGGACTAGCAAAAAGGAGGGGGGTGGAGAAGGACTACAACAAGCTCCTGTGCTCAGATATAATAAAATTGTGAGAATTTTAAAACTAACAGCAGCACCGGAGCCTTGTACCCAGAACAAGATATTCCTGGATTGACTGATAGGTTTGGGGTTTGAAGCCACTGTGCAGAAATACACTGTACTACCTCCCAAAATAATATTGACCACTGGGTGTCGCAAAATGCTGGTACGTTATTATCGAGGGAATGCAATAAACTGACATAACACCATGTGGGCAGGTCTGGAATTCCGGTGTATGAATAGGAGGAAGATACAGGGGAAGGAGGGGAGGACCTAAATATTTAATCTGATAGAAAACACGTAGGTTATCCAAAAATTTAATTCATGCCAGACTACGCTGGCAAATGTATAGACAAGAAGGGACTACCGGGCCTCGTGATCGTGATCATCTTTGTAATCATTATTTGGTAATGTGGCCTTCAACTGTTCTACAGAATGACCAGGATTGTTCAAATGCCTTGATAGAGGAACAGAGTGGCAGGTGTTTGCATGATAGTCATCACTAGCCTATCTACGCCCACTGCAGAGCAAAGGCCTCTCCCATTATTCTCCAATTACCTCGGTCCTGTGCCAACTGTGACCAATTTATCCCCGCAAACTTCATGATCTCATCTGCCCATCTAACTTTCTGCCGCCCCCTACAACGCTTGCCTTCTCTAGGGATCCACTCTGTTACCCTTAATGACCAGCGGTTATCTTGCCTTCGCATTACATGACCTGCCCACGTCCATTTCTTCTTCTTAATTTCTACTAATATGTCTTTAACACCAGTTTGCTCCCTGACCCACTCCGCTCTCTTCTTGTCCCTGAATGTTACACCTATCATTTTCCGCTCCATTGCCCGCTGAGTCGTTCTCAATTTAAGTTGAACCCTCTTAGTGAGCCTCCAAGTTTCTGCCCCGTAGGTGAGTACCGGTAAGATGCAGCTGTCATACACTTTCTTCTTCAGCGACAATGGTAGCCTGCTATTCATTATCTGAGAATGTCTGCCATATGCACCCCACCCCATTCTGATCCTTCTAATTATCTCTGCCTCATGGTTGGGATCTGGGGTCACAACTTGGCCTAAGTATATATATTCGCTTACCACTTCCACTGCCTCGCCATCTATCTCAAACTGCTGTGCTGTCCCGAGGTTATTGATCATTAGTTTAGTTTTCTGCATATTAATTTTCAGGCCCACGGTTCTACTCTGTTCGCATAGTGCGGAAAGCATGCTTTGCAATTCGTCCCCCGAGTTACTTAGCAAGGCAACGTCATCAGCAAATCTGAGGTTACTGAGGTATTCTCCATTAACCCTTACTCCCACCTGTTCCCAATCCAACGTTCTGAATACTTCTTGTAAGCATGCTGTGAATAACATTGGAGAGATTGTGTCTCCTTGTCTGACACCTTTCCTTATAGGTATTTTACTGCTCTCCCTAAGGAGGATGATGGTAGCTGTAGACCCATTATAGATATCCTCTAGTATTATTACATAATGTTCATCTACCCCCTGGTTCTGTAATGCCTGAATGACTGCTAGGGTTTCGACCGAGTCAAATGCTTTCTCATAATCTATGAAGGCTATATATAGGGGTTCAGTATACTCAGCGCACTTCTCTATCACCTGATTGATCGTGTGAATATGGTCCATTGTTGAATAACCTTTACGGAACCCTGCTTGTTCTTTAGGTTGACTGAAATCTAAGGTTTCAGAGATTCGGTTAGCGATTACCTTGGTAAATACCTTGTAGACGACTGACAGTAAGCTGATCGGCCTGTAATTTTTCAAGTCCTTCATGTCGCCTTTCTTATGGATTAGGATGATGTTCGCGTTCTTCCAAGATTCCGGTACACTTGCGGTCATTAGGCATTGCGTATACAGGTTTGCCAGTTTTTCAAGTACAATTTCTCCGCCATCCTTCAAGAGGTCTGCTGTTATCTGATCCTCACCAGGTGCTTTGCCCCCTTTCATTTCTTTCAAAGCCTTCCTTACTTCTTCGGTCGTTACTGGTGGGATGTCTATCTTCCCTGAGCTACTGTCTCGTTCGGCATTATCCTGTATGTTCCGGCTACTGTACATATCCCTATAGAACTCCTCGGCCACTGTGACTATTTTATCCTTATTTGTGATGACATTGCCTTGCTTATCCTTAAGTGCATACATCTGATTTTTCCCCACGCCAAGACGCCTCTTCACTGCTTTCAGGCTACCTCCGTTCTTTACAGCGTATTCGATCCTCTCCATATTATACTTCCGTATGTCAGCTGTCTTACGCTTACTGATTAACTTCGAGAGCTCGGCTAGTTCTATTCTGTCAGCTGCGGTAGAGATTTTTCATGGTTTGCCGTTTCCTGATTAGATCTTTCGTCTCCTGAGAAAGTTTACCAGTATCCTGTCTAGCCATACTGCCCCCGACTTCTACTGCACACTCCGTGAGAATGCGTGTAAGGTTGTCGCTGGCTTCCTGTGTCGTAAGCTCGGCTTCCTCGTTAAGGGCGGAATATCGGTTCTGCAGCGCGATTTCTGAATTCTTCTACTTTACTTCTTACTGTTAGCTCATTTATCGGCTTCTTACGTACTAGCTTGTTGCGGTCCCTCCTCAAATCTAGCCTAATTGGAGATCTTACCATACGGTGGTCACTACACCTTACCCTTCCGTGCACTTCCACATCCTGCACGACGCCAGGGTAATCGCATAATATGAAGTCTATTTCATTTTTGTGCTCCCCATTCGGGCTCCTCCAAGTCCACTTCCGACTCTCCCGTTTACAGAAGAAGGTATTCATTATGCGTAGGTTATTCCGTTCTGCAAACTCAATTAGTAGGTCCCCCCTGCTATTTCTACAGCCCAGACCATAGTTCCCAACTGCCTTGTCTCCAGCCTGATTCTTGCCTACTTTAGCATTGAACTCCCCCATAACTACGGTATACTGCGTTTTTACTTTAGCCATTGCCGAATCCACATCTTCATAGAAGCGTTCCACTACTTGGTCATCGTGGCTGGATGTGGGCGCGTAGCCCTGCACCACCTTGAGCTTGTACCTCTTATTGAGCCTTATAACAAGACCTGCTGCCCTTTCATTAATGCTATAGTATTCGTCTATGTTGCCAGCTGTGCTTCTATTGACTAGAAATCCCACTCCCAGTTCTCTTCTGTCCTCTAGACCACGGTAACATAGGACGTGTCCATTTTTCAGCACCGTAAAGGCTTCGCCTGCCCTCCTAACCTCGCTAAGCCCTATTACATCCCATTTAATGCCCTCTAATTCCTCGAACAACACCTCGAGACTTGCTTCACTAAATAAGGTTCGCACGGTAAACGTTGCCAGGTTCAGATTCCATTGGCGGCCTGTCCGGATCCAGGGATTCTTAGCACCCTCTGCTGCGTCACAGGTCTGACCGCCGCCGTGGTCAGTTGCTTCGCAGCCGCTGGGGACTGAGGGCCGAGGGTTAATTGGCGTATTCATGGGAGGTTGTGGCCGTTACTACACCAGGGTGGCCAATCCTGCTCTGCTGAGGGAGTGCATTGCCGGCAATGGTTCCCTTGGGGTCAGGCCGCACCCCAAGCCCCTTTGTGCAATTCCATCAATACGCGGATTTTTTTTTTTTGTTAATCCGGTGGGAATTGTCCGGCACCGGGATTCGAACCACGGTCCTTCTGCACGCGAGGCGGGTGTTCTACCTCTACGCCATCGCTGCGTTTGGATCAAATGTGGGCAAAGAAAAACTTGAGTGCAGTTGGCCTTTAAGTACCCAAACTAGCAACTGTTTTTGCATTAAATGATTTAGGGGCGTTTCTGGGTGCACGCAGGGGATCAAAAGGGCTGGTGGATAACTATCTCATTGGCATGGTTTGGATAGCAGCCACCACTGCGCACTAAGAATAGCAGCAAGCGTAAACATCGTCGTTCAGCCCGTAAAACAGCACAGGAGCCAATGCACGAGCTGACGCCGGCAAAGGAGCAGAGCGGCACTCCTGAAGCCTTCTGGCAGCTAAGCGATGTGCACATGCGCAGTTTCCTTCACTCACAAATGGGATGCATGTACACTCGGAGAAAACACCGTAACTGAGGTGGCATGCCTGGGGTACTTGAGGTGGCTGTGGTGGCAACCCTGCGTTCAGCGGTGTTCACCGCTGCCGATGCGGCGCTCGGCTCGGATGAAATAAGGCGTCGTTGAAACTGGCAAACAAACCGACTGTCATGCTGAACGTAGTGAAAGTATAACTGCTGACCGCTTTGCGCTAATCCCAAAACACCGCAAACTATGGACCGGACAGAGAAGTGGACCCGCAAGTCACCGCTGCCTCTGCACTGTTGTCTGCATCGATGTAGGCGAACTGTCCCCACTTTCGTCTCGAAGCCCTCGTCGTCCATCGCACACTGTTTTACAGCGCTTCAATGAATGCCACCACTGACCCCAGAACCTAAAAAAAAGCTAACCCGAAAGCTATTGTCGTCGCTACGGGGCTCTACCACGTCTATGTTGCTGCAAAGTGTCCCGTGACATCTTAAAATGAACCTGCACAGCAGGTTTTATAGAAATCATTTCAGTTGCGAGAAAAAAGTTTTCCGACGACAGCGAGCGTTGATTCGAGGTTTGCTTCAAGATGTGCGCTGTGGTATAAGTTATTTTAAAGAGTGAAGCTGCAAGCCACCACATCAATCGCTCGCTCAGCAACAACTCGCATGGGACAATCGAAGCAGCGGTTCACGATGCGTCAAACTGGAGAGACGTAACGCAATAACAACAATAAAAAGAAGGCCCTCCCTTAAGTCGTCTTTAGTTTTGCTAAGACATGCAGGTTTTGTTTTTGTTGTGGTGTTATCTGGGTGCTGGAAAGAGCTACTTGTCGCAGCCATCGCAGAGTCAGCGTTCTGATTTGCTCCTCTCAAGAGCCCTTCAGAAATGGTGTAGAGTTCTTTTTTTGCAAGATCGCCACTTCCTCCTTTTTTTTTTGCCCCATCAGAGTTGCACTCGGCACTCCAGAATGTCGAAGGGCTAACCGCAGTGCAACGTGACATCCCTGGCCGCACACGCTGTCGGGCATCCTTGTGGCCATAAGTACAGTGCTTAGCTTAAAGGCACACCTTTGGGTACGACCGCTGCTCCTTCCCTACAATAAAAACATACAAGATTGATTTTTAAAGACGATAGTCTTTTTTTGGTCTAGTTATACCCAAAAATATTGGTCTGTCTGTCTGTCGGTCCGTCGATTCAATCATCCGGCGAAAGGATAAAAGAAACCTGAAACAAGAAGTTCGTACAAGGAAAACATTTCCAAACCTCTAAATCTGGTGCCATACTTCATGCTTGTTAATACTGTGTGAAGAAAACATTACACATGTTTGAGGCACAACATAAATGCACAGCCGGCACTAAGCAGCGTTCTTTAGTTGAAAATACACGGGCGTTTGATATTTGGGATAGCAAATAAAAAAACGCGAGATCGTGCCCCACCTTAGACCTCGTGGCAGCATTCCAAGTCCAGCAGTAAAAAAAGGTTGCAGTAGATGGCGTGCGAGCAGTGGAGCGGGGTAAATTTAAATTGACTTGAGCAAACCGCTTGCGTGTTCATCTTGGGAGGAGCGAGACTGGAGGGAAGAGCGTGAGGTGGGGGCGCTTACGTAGCAGGGGCTGCAGAAGGCTATTGCCTTCGACGACGTTTGCAGCGATTGCAACGCTGGAAATTCTTTTTTTCTCTTTAAGGAACGCGCCATTTAAATTATTTGAACGAACTTGCAATAGGCCAGGGCAGCTCTCCGTTGAGCAGTGGGCTACCGCACCATTTGCGAGACAATAACAAGCCACGGTACGGCTCCGTTGGGCGCCTATCTCGTGCGGAATACGAGTCTCACCAAGCAGGGTTGCCCACCTGAGTCCGTGGCAGCTACGATGTGTGAAGCCCTATGGCGGCCAGTTTTGCCCGATGTGCAAGGTATTCGTGAATGATCAGGCTGCTTTTCCACCGTGTTGGATACAGTGGTTGCCGCGTGTGGCTGTGATTTTCTGTGTGTGCAATGCAGAGACACGCCTTCACGGGCCAACAACACAGAAAAATACCTTGTGAAATCTGCCACATCCGTGATGTTCCTGAGCTTTGGACGTCTGACCCGGTCGGCTGCGGGCGCTTCGTGGTGCCCCATACAGACGTTGTTATGAGCAGTTACTGCAAGCCCCCACTCACTTTTGAATTTTCCGAAGCCCAAAACCAACTCCTTCGTGTCTATTAAATCTATCTACAGCGTGTAAGGTTCACCGAGTAGCTTCAATGTAGGCAATACACGAAACGTTGATAGAGAAACACTGAAGTAAATTATTGGAAAGTTATTACAACCGAAAAGGCAGCTGGCTACCCCAAGCTTGGAGGGTAATACCCCTGAGTAATAAAAAGGTACAAGTGCCGTCTTTCGGAACCACGAGGTAACAATACAGGTAACAATTACATAATACAGGAAAACTACTGAAGGATGCCGCGTGCACTCAGTGAAGAATATACCACGCACAGTATATACACCTCTACAGACCAATAATGATTGCATTCTTCAGGTTTGTGCCCGAAGACTAACACATCATGCATCTGGAAAATCACACCTGCTAGCCATGACGCCACTCCGGCCACTGCGTGTTGAAAGTGCTCTGGACCTGAGGCTATTCCGAAGGAATCCTGTTAAAAAAATATCCTCCGAAAGGTGCCAGTGAAGTTGGCAGCAGCCAACTCTCCTCTTTTTAAGAGGAAATGCCAAAACCCTTTGTTGGCGTCGGTCCTAGAAAGCACTTTTTCTTCTTCAAACTGCGCAGGCGAGTGTTCGGATGCGGAAATCGGTAGCGCTTCTTGGCGCGCGTACCGGTTTACTTCCGGGAGGTCACCGCAGATGCCGATGTCTCCGAATTCTTCCTGTAATACTACAGGCGCACACTAATCAGTTGACTCCGCTACAAGTGTGACGACGTTGAACTTTTTTTTATTGCGATAGTATGCCCGTTGGCATAAAATACTGCGTCACAGGTATAGATTAACCCCCGTTTCGCGAAGAAACTCAAGCAGGGAGCGATGATGGGTCCCCAAATCCACCGATGAAGGTCAGGTGGTCTGCCAGGGTGGAGGCCTGTGCCTCGGAGGTGTCTTGTTCTCGCCGCTTCCAATGAAGGGCACGTCCACAGCAAATGTTCAGTGTCCGCCTCTTCGGCAGGAGCCGTGCAAAAGGGGCAGTTCTGTGCGAACGGGGCATGGTAACGTGGTGGCCACTCCCGGGTAACTCATGTTTGGTTTTGCCGTAGAATGGTGAGGGAACCCGACAAAATAAGGTAAAAGAGCAAGACACAACATTTTGTTGCCGCCACAGTTTGTAGACAGTCTAGCGAACAGTCGTGGGTGTTGCTGGAATGGCGACATTGGCTTCGCTTCTAAGCGTCACAGCTTCGGGAGTATATCCAATGCTCACAAAGCTGACTTTCCTAATAGCCTTTTTCCTAACAGGGCCCTTAATGAGAAGACTTCTTGCACTGTAGGCTTGCCAAAAGCTGTGGTATATAGTGGAAGGGTGCCTATCACTTTAAAGCCTTGCCTTCTGGTCTACACAGCTTCTTTCGGGGTGTACCAAGTTATTGCCGAAACAAATTGTCGATACGAATGATTGGACATGGCTGTTTCATTTGCTCATGTGCCTATTTTGAAGCGCAGTAATGTCTCGTAAACTCTTACCACTGCGGTCTACTTGTTGAAGAGAGATTTTGCCGCTGTTGTACCGAGCAAGGCGACACGCGTGCTTGCAGTCGGCTGTTTGCGGACGACAAGCATACCGAAGCGTAGCGGCCCCTTATGTGCCCGTTAGAGCTTTTCCAGGACAAGCTCGTGCGGCTGGTTGTCTGTACCGCACCATCGGCAACATTTGTTTTGAAGTCTTGTCTACAGCATTGTGCCGAGACGCCTGGGGTTGCGACGATGTCCCTGGTCTGGAATTTTTACTGCGGGCACAATATATGTTGTGATGTTTAGCCGCCTCGCAGTGAAGCCCCCATTGCTGGCTTCTGACGGCTTCGCTGAGACGTGCTTGAATAAAGGCGTTCTCGAGAGTGAGGCCTGTGTCGAGCTTCACCTTTTCGAACAACTGCGCGTTTCTAAGACCTACAAGGCCTACAGTTGGTCTAAGACCTACTAAGACCTACAGTTGGTCTCGCAGGCTCCCGTAGTCGCACGTCTGGAGGGGTTGCAAAGCGCTATCGAGGACTTCTCGACTGATTCTGTCGGTTGCTGGACGCGCTCGCCAAATGTCACTCTTTCGAAAATCGCGTTTCGCCGAGGTGCAAAATATTCACCACTTCTTTCGACGATTTCGGTGTTTTCCTCAGAGTTGACTTGCGAACGGTTGAAGGTGCGCCTGCAGGATGACCTCGTCTCGTCTCATCTTGTCTCGTATTGCCTTGTCTCGTCTCGTCTACCGACATAAGGTAGATGAGCGTGCGGACTTGCTACTGCCTGGCAGGTTTTGAAGCCCTGATGCCGAGTGGAACTGGAGGAAACACTGTTTCCACGATGGCCAAATGTTCACAGAGAGCGTGAACGATTCGGGCGGAGGTATCGTGAATGACGACGCCATGACAACGTAGAATGTCACTCGATGACTGACAGCATTATGCTCTTCGCGGAGTACAGTGTAAACCAGCGGCCAGACGGACCCGCCAGGCGTATACGAAAGACTCACATCCAGACGCGGCGAAGTTGAGCCGTAAAGTGCGTTCATTTCTGAAGCATTCAGGCTCGTCTCCCGGCGGCGCGGCATCTCTCGGTTGGCTGGCTGAGAACTATACATTGATTTTCTCCCCCTGGTCGCATAAAGGGAGCATTCAAGTAGTACGTGAGTCACGTCTTCAGTTTGATGTTTACACTTGCAGCAGGTGTCTTCAGTGGATGGAATACGGCAGAGGAATTTAAAGGACGCCAAGTCGAAGACAAGAAATAACGGGTCGACCGAACAACCCAGACGAAACATTCATGTGTATGTAAGGAGGGGGTACACTGGGTATAAAAGTGATGCGCGATGTGTACGTCAGCCGTGCTTTCAGAGTATAGCGCGTCCTCAGTTATCTTAGCAATCAATCCACATCACCTCTCGTAAAAGGAACGATGCTGCATACGGAGTTTGAATGAGCTGTAGTAGGCAGTTGGTCGGATATAGATTTTCCACGTATTGCAGTGTGCCCGGCAATCCACAGAAATGCTGTACGTGCCTGTCGTACTTCGTCGTCTTTTTTCGCCCTTTCGTTCCTTGTTTGTTACTCCTTCCGTCGCAAGCGCCGCTAGGAGCCGTGCGCGTAGAACACGTCCGCCCGCTCCGTCATCACGTGTGCGTCGACGTCGCCAACATCGCCACCGTCGCTCTTCACCCGGCTGCGGGGACGACGCAGAGCTGCACACTTACCGCGCACCCACTTGCGCCGTCGTCACACGGACGCAACACAATCGCGGCCGGCGAGTAGAGTAGCCTCCGCCGTGCGCGCTAGCCCCGCAAGGGTGCTTTACCGGGCGGTCCGCCACCGCAGTAGTTCCGAGTCGCTTCAGAGTCGACTAGGGCGACGCGACGCCCTCACAGCACCGGCACACCAACAAGCACCACGTGGATCCCGTTCCGGCGGTCGCCGTCGCCGCTTCCGAAGCCCTCAAGGGAGAAGAAGATGCCGCCGAGGGTCTCCACGACTCGTCGTTCGCTCCACGTCGATGCGATGACGCCGCCGCCGCGATGCGCGAGTAAATACTAAACAACAAACAAAATTACGTTTCTAGCCCCTTCTACAAGGTGCGATTTTCCATGCGAATTGTCAGATGCGATACCGCTCGTGCGTCAAAGCGATCTTACGTCGTTGCAGTGCAAAGTGCTAAATGTATAGAACGGTCGAGCATCCCCCGTGCACGCCGCTCGTGCAGCGTAGAAGGGCCGGACCTCCTGCCAATACCAACGCATCTAGGTGAAGTTACGGCATCATTATTTGCACTCTTGGCAACCATATGGCGTTGCTTGTATAAGCACGGCATAAGCTCAGGTGCACCAAAACAAACACATGAGCATTCACAACACCATGTCACGCCCCGTATTCAACAAATTCTTGGTGGGTGTGCGCGCGAATGGCGGACATCACAGCAGGAAGATGTACAGAAAACTCAAGAAGAACCGTCCGAGGAATACCCACGTGTGCTCGGCGCCTACAAGGGAACTCAGGGTGCTTTCTGTGTTTGTCTTCTCTGGTATGTGTGTGCATAATAATAATAATTGCTGATTGTTCCACTAAACCGCACATAAACTCATATTTACTGCAAAACGTTCTGAAACAATTTGCTCACTAAGCCGAAGAAAACCGATTTGCTTTCAATTCCGGCAAGCTTTGCTCGTGGCAGTCTGTATCCGGTCTGCAAACAATGCACCTCCGAAAAGCGACAATCGCGACGTTCGCAGGCCATGTAGCCGACATTTCCACGAACTAAGAACTTCGCAAGTGCGAATGTTCGTTCCGAGTTGACGAACGGGATCGTGAGAAAACTGCCTTCATTACGGCAGATGGTTTGTATGAGTTTAGAGTAGCCCCGTTTGGTCTGTCCTCTACACCTGCAACCTTTGAAAGCAATATAGACAGTGTTATTTTAAATTTCAAATCGCGCTCTTTTCTTGTCTACCGAGGCAACAGCATCTTTTCTCAAGCGTTCAACGAACGTATGAAACGCTCCAGCGCAGTGTTCGCAGCTCCTCGACGACATAGAATGCCTACCGGTAATATGAGTGGTGACAAAGTTTAGTTCCTATTTCTATGGTCCACCATTTCGTGTCGTGAGCGATTATCACCACATGTGCTACCCTGCTAGTCTCAAAGATTCCTCGGAACGGCTTGCCCTGTTGAGCCTCACGCTTCAGGGGTTCGATGTTATAATTCTCTATTAATCCGGGAAGCGACAAACCAACGCCGACTATTTGCCCGAGCTCCCCTTCAGCGGAATAGTGATATCTTGAGAGATGACAATGTGCTCCTCGGAACCTTGGAAGCCACACACATTAC
Organism: Haemaphysalis longicornis; assembly: GCA_013339765.2. Classification (NCBI taxonomy): domain Eukaryota; kingdom Metazoa; phylum Arthropoda; class Arachnida; order Ixodida; family Ixodidae; genus Haemaphysalis; species Haemaphysalis longicornis. The sequence continues at coordinate 160,312,119 of CM023452.1, forward strand.
CCAGAAACAGAGAGACGATTAGGAGCTTCAGCCAGTCATCGAGTATAGCGAGGGCGTAGACGGTATTTTTCGCGGCGCTTGAAGCGTTTCTTTTGTCTTTTGTTCTCCAAGGTTTTGTTCCCTAACAAAGGGCTTCCCCTTTCAGATGCTGCCAATTCATGGTTGTGCTAAAATGCCTTCGGGACAACGTTTTATATGATTGCCAGAAAGCGCCCTCGTCTGAGCATCTGGACTTCACTCATACGGTGGCGGACCCAGCCAGGGGGACTACTGAATGAACTTAGTCTCAACCGTCAAGCAAGACATCACAACGTGGCGCTTGTCTAAGCGTCGAAACACACCACCTGCTAGACCAGCCTTCTTCTTGCCGCCTCTCGATCCACCAAGGCTGCCGTTTCAGGAGATGAGCACAATTATAATAAGCCCATATACATTGTCATCAACCAGAAGCAAGTGTATTGGGATGACTACACTTCTCACGATGCTGTGAAGCACAAGCACTACCTCGCCGAACACCGGCAGAAATAACGAAGTCTTTTCTACACAGTATTATGCTTTGTAAGGTTCCCCAGCCTGCGTCATAAATACCAGGGGTACACCCTTTAACTCGGGGCTTACTGAAGAGGTCATGAATGTTGCGTACTCCGATCGCCCCAAAACACCTACACGCCATCTACAAACGAACGCTGTGACTAAGTGACTCAATAAGACCATTGCGAACGTTATTTCTTTGGACGTAAACGCCGACCACAAGAACTAGAACGACGGTCTACCCTACGTTGTATTTGCACACATCACGGCAGTAAAAGATACGACCTGCTTCACTATTTTCCGTCTAGTTCATGACGGCGAGATCAAGACAATGCTGGATGCGATGCTTTTGCTCACTGGAATGGAATCCGCATTTCTACGCGCTGAGGTATTTGCTCCCCCCGCCGAAATAGTCGGTATTTTGCGCGATGTAAGGACCGCAACAGTTCATCGACGCCCATCGATACAAGCAACGTCATAGAGGTGGTCTACCAGACTGGCGACCAAGTTTGGGTGAGATTTCCGCGCACGTTAAAGACCCCCAGGGGGTCAAAATTGGTCCGTCCCCTCCACTACGGTGCGCCACATCGCCTGCCTACCATCGGTGCGTTAAATCAATCAATCAATCAATCAATCAATCAATCAATCAATCAATCAATCAATCAATCAATCATTCAATCAATCAATCAATCAATCAATCACTCCATCAATCAATCAATTAATTAATCAATCGAATGATCAATCAATCAATCAAATATTCAATCAATCAATCAAGTTTTGGTGTAGAACCATATGTGCTTTCGAGAGCGATCCAAAAACTTTTTGGGGTGTCATTTCACCCCTTATAAGGTGCTTCGCCTACTAAGTAATTTTACCTATCACATTTTTCCCGAAGTAACTGTTCTATCTCGGCAAAAATTGTTTGCAGAAATTTACGGATCCAGAACATAGATATACTATTGAAGTTGAGGGGTGGTTCCGGCTCCAGTCGCAGTTAAAGCTCTTGCGCCCACAGACGTTTCACGCAAGCTTTCAATACGCCAGCGGCAAGAAGAGGGCTTCCCCTTTAATTTGGGGGGTGCAAAAAACTGCTAAATTTCATATGTGTGTGCGCATCGAGACGATGCTATTAGAAGGGTAGTGGTAATGGCGCAGTAGACGTGCTAATACTGCGCAGGTGTATGTGGGAAGTGGTTGAAAGGCCGCTAGCAGAACCAGCTAGCCCAAGACCAGTTTTAAGAGAGAAAGAAGACTTCTCCTGCTTTAGGTCCCGCTCGCTGTACTGCTCGACATTTCCCATAAACCTCTGCTTTCGAAAAGTGCTTCTCTGCGTTTTGACGATATATATCCTCTAGAAAGTGACCGAGAACATAAGCACCCATATAGCCATATCAGTGAGGCATTTGAGATCTAATCGGATGGCGGCGGTCCTGTCACCACTCTGGACGCATGTTTTGATTCATGTTTCGTTCGTATATAAATTTGAAAGTGTGACTTCCTAAATCCTAAAAAAAAGCGGAACTACTTTTCTGTGCCTCCCTTCCAGTGTAAACTGCCGGCCTTCATTGCTGTATGTGTATTATGTTTGCTGACCAGAATTCCGACGGGATTAAATATCACCTGCCGCAGTATCGCGTGCAATTGCGGACGTCTTCGTTGACGGTAGTGCGCGAGGAAGATGGTTGACGCATTTTTTAGTGGCCAACAAGGCAGCGAGTTTTTGGTTTCCCTATTGTCGTCACTGTGTTGTGCGTGAAAGGGCTGGCTGTGGGCCGGAGTACCTGGAGTGTAGGGATACCACCGGGAAGGTCGTAGTGCAAGCTGCATCTTCGGGGACACTGTCATAGTCGCAATAATAATGGGGCGTGATGTCGGTGTCACAGTCTCTGTTTTGGCGCAGGCTGATTATTGTTGGCAAATGTGAATTCTTGACCGTGTATGAATGCAAAAAGCAACGACTTTAAAACAGGCCTGTGTACATTGGAAATCCGGCTTCAGTGTTACAACGCATCGAATAAATAAAAAGAAGCTTTCAAGAAGCTTTTTAGAAAGCTTCTTAACATGCTTTTTAGGGGAAAAGCTCCTCTTGCTAGGGCCCTTTCCCGTCCCTCGTTGCTGCTGTATACGGCACAGCCCATTAATGATGATTGTGGCAGGATCCCCCTAGGGATGGGCCAACCAAAGATAGCCCGAAGAGGACAAAACGTTCAACGCGTTCGTTGCTACCCAAGAAGGAGAAGATGAAGAAGAAAAGGTTGTCGTTCGTCGCCTGCGAACTCAAGACACGTACCGGGGGTACACGACACAAGACGCTCTGCAGAAGGCGACGGCCAAGGTGGCTAAATGTCACACACCGAGTTCGCCAACTTACCGATGGAGATTCTCATCGTCCTAACAATCCCTACATAACCACCACAAACATCGACGTCGTCGACGGGCTTGTCAACGGAGCGGTGGAAAGCTTGACGTGTTCAGTCTTTATGTGATGTGCGGGCGAATGTTTCACGGTTTTACCGAGAAGCATTTTTGCTTCGCCTCTCTCATTATCATTCACTTCGTGGAGACGGCGTAATTTTTTTCAATTTAAGAACCGTTTTATTTCGTAGAATTAGGCTCTTCTTGGCGATTTTACCTTGAGAATTTTGAAGCCGTACGGCTGCTTTTCATACAACGTAAAATGTTTTCCTACGCCAAACGGTTTCCCAAAAAATGCGCAATATAGTTTTTGTCTCTCATGTTACACTTTCGAAATTTCGCTCTTGTGCTATATTTTTGTCAAGAGCAACTGCTCCATTTAAGCGGCGGCGGTCCCACGTTGGAATTTTAGACCAGGGGCGCTCTTCCTGAAGGCCCGTGAAAGCTGGACCTCCAGTTTCCAGTTACTGAAGTTACACAAAGTAGTCATAGTGGAGCATCCGATAAACGTTGAGAGCAACCGGCGCAATAGCCAGGAGTACGCATGGCATTATCAGCGGCCCAGTGGGGACCATTCACGTTGAAAAATCGCGGCTTGAGCAAGCATCCCAGTGAAGCGCCGTCTGGAATCGAGTGGTAATATTTATTCCGTTGCGTAAAGTTGATATCCCCGCTGTTTCTTTTAAAACTCCGTCCTGTCCCCAGCCTTCTTTGCAACCTCCGCGCTCTAAAATAGGCGCGAGGCTGCTCTGGTTTTGTCGATGTTCTGTGCTTCCACGGAATTGTCTTGTCTACGTGGTTTAATGGTGGCTCCAGTGCAGGTTGTCACAAATCCAAACCACGTAAGCGAACGAGTATACTGTGGCAAAAAGAACTCTTTCTTCTCCCAGCTCTAACAGACAAGTCCAAATTTCATTACGTGTGACTGGACGGCATGGTATCAAACATCGCCCAGAATTCAGCGGGTCATAAGCATGTTTGAACATTGAGGAGTGTAATTAGACGTTGAGTGTCATATGTCATCCACTGTGTTTTTACTATGTTTGAAGACGACTGCCCTGGGAAAATCTTATCGTTTGGACGCTCCTATCGTTCGGACTAGGGCGAATTCTTTGCTAGGAGAGAACATTCCAGTAACTTGGGCAGCACTCAGGTGACGGTGACTGGGGACTTCATTCATTTATCGTTTGCTGCTAAGCTGTGTTACTGGAGCACCAAATGCAAGTTACCTCGTCGTTACCTCTAAACTGGGGGGTTGATATTTCACGGTCGAGTTGAACTTGTGAGGATCGTGATGGCGGCTCCTGCGGTTTTGGTTTATTTTTAGTGGTCGCCGTAGCAGGCATATATCTATGCCGACATATCTTTTTTCTTCAGCGAAGGAGGAATTTTGAGTTCGTTTTCGTCTAATGAAAACCACTCCGCATCGGTTGTGCAGTCACCTGAAGACCGACCTCCATTGGGATGACCTCGAGGAGGCTTTCGCTACATGACCGCGTAAGAGCAAGTGTTGTGTGCGCTGTGGTTTTACGCGACGAGCACCTTCCACAGGAACGTTAGTAGCGACCGCAGTAGCGACCGTCACCAGTCGAAAGTCTGCCGGTATCTGCGCAATAAGACTACTGCAAACTAGTTTTTCCCCTTTTTAGCTGGTTCGTCAGACGTGGCTTCCGCAGGTTCTACCCCGCGCTTCCTTCGGCAGCCGGAGCGCGTGTTTCAGATATCGTCTAGTCACAAACTGCTTCGAACGAGGCGTTCCATGACCGTGCTTTTCATTTATCGTCAGCGGGGCAGGCAGTTTCGCTGGAGGTGTTGCGCGTCGCACCATTCATGCAAAAACGTTACTGGGAGCATTGTATGCAATCAATGGCGAGGATCTATTATCGGAGACGATCTCCACGCATTTCCCCAGGTTCAGTCCAGCGTCTTCGTCGCCTGGCAGGAAGCAGAGCATGCAAAGCCTGTGAAGGGGATAGTTGATACAGAAAGGAACAGCGTGGCTTCTGAAAGAGGGTCAGCGAGACCAGAAAGAAGGCGAAAGAAGAGAGGGGAGTGAGGATTGTTTTGATCTACTATAAGATGTATTGCGCCGAGGGAGAGCGAGAGAAAGAAAAAAAAGGAATACATATATATATATATATATATATATATATATTCAAAAACTTGGGTGCGACCACTTGGAAAACACTAACAAATACTTTATTTCGACAGTTTCGACCAGTGGTCTGGTCTGCTTCAGGGAAAATTACAAGTGACTGAAAATGCTCTACGATACTGAGATTATTGTACATGTTTGCTTTCATTTATTTGGTTCTTTTCTGGCAAGAAAGAGAGGTAGAGGGCAAAATTCCCCTCTCTCGTGAAGTGTGTATCGTAGAGCATATTCAGTCACTTGTAATTTTCCCTGAAGCAGACCAGACCACTGGTCGAAACTGTCGAAATAAAGTATTTGTTAGTGTTTTCCAAGTGGTCGCACCCAAGTTTTTTAATATTTAAACAGTAGCCAAGAATTCCTTCTCTGCTATATATATATATAATATATATATATATATATATATATATATATATATATATATATATATATATATATATATATATATATTATATATTTATTTATATTTATATATATATACCTACATAGCGAATCAGAAATGGAAAATCAGGGGATCAGTGAATTAAGTGAATTGGTGCCAAAGGCAGCTTAAGAGGGTTTAACGCTGGTCGACCACTGTTGACATGTCGTAGACGCACGAGTCACGGCCCGGGGGTTAAAAAAAAGGTCCTCTTCACCTCGAGTAGTCCGAGTGGCGCTGGCTACCACCCCTAAGTGCAGGAAACAAAAAAAAAAACCTTAACATAAATACCCGAGAAGGTGGTGGTTACACAGCCCCGCCGGTAGCGTAGTGGTTATCGCACCAGACAGGTTTCTGGAGGTGGTGGGTACGAATCCCACCCGGCGGCCATTTTTCACCACTTTCTTTCTGACTGAAAAAATTCTTCATCGCTTTCTATGACCTAACGCATACCCCCAATTGCTATCCAAGCTTTTCTTGACTGCCCACCCTTATATATATATATATATATATATATATATATATATATATATATATATATTATATATATATATATATATATATATATATATTAATAAACGAAAGCAGGTCTGCTGAAACGTTGGCAAAAATAGTGTTTTTACCTTGTTCAAAGTTTTCTTTTCTTATATATATATATACATATATACACAGAGAGAGAGAGAGAAATGTTTACTTGAGCTTTCTGAAGTAGGAGTGGTTCCCTAGTTCGGGAATCATCGCTACAAAGGCGATGAGGCGCGCCATAGTGGAGGGCTCCTGATTCATTTGCAGCCTTGGGGATTTTTATTCTAGCGCTGAAATCTCGACCACACGAGCGTTTTCGCTTTTTGCCTCCATTGGAACAGCTGCCGCTGCGTCGGGAATCGAACCCTTGTCCTTTGGCTCAGGAGCACAAGTCCTTAAGCCACTGAGCCACCGTGGCGGGTAGGGGAGCGAAGGGATTGGACTGAATAGAAAAACCCGCTACAGTAGAGAGCTTCGTCGAACTGGAGCGGCGAGGAGCAAAGCGAAATAATGCAAACAAATCAGGAAGTTGTTGTTCCCGCTATTCTTTCGTCGCAGCGCCTGTCCACTTGGGCGATTTTCCCGGCATTGGGAGCTTCGAAGAACTAATCGATCCGATTATCAAAATTCACATAACTGTGAACTGGAAAAGGAAAAGTTGTGGAATAGTGCGTGCCGCCCGGCCCGTGGACATGATGGCACGTGAGAAGAACAGACCCACACCAGCCGCGCATAATCCCGGTTCTAATTAGGCTGTGGCTTGTCCCAGTCTTCCTGGTGACGTTGTTCAACATGACAGGAAAGATAAGAAACTGACGCAAACAGGGTATAGCAGAAAAAATTCACACGAAGTAGTTCATGCCAAAGGATAAAGAAATGAAAGCGAGAATAAATACGCAAGTATGTACAATGCGCTAGTAAAGAATTTGATGTCTGTTGCAAAGAATTCACCTTCAAAGCACTTAAGCACACTTAAGTGCACCGAGGAATGTTTGTATCGAAAAGCAGATGGAGGGTTTCGATAACGTAAGATGGAGCAGCAATTATGTTGAATGTGGCGCGTTTCCGTCTCCCGCTTTCTTTTTTTGCCAGTCCTCCTTATTCACGTGATTGCGTTGTCTGCCACGGGCTGCATAAAAGGGCAGAAACTGCTTCTTTGGACGCGGTTGTAACATACAGACGCGGTAACGCGATAAAGTAAAGTAGTTGGATTAGGTTGCCCAGTACAACAGTGAAGCAAGAGAACGCACTTAAAAGGCGCCACGCCCTATCCCGTTTACATGAGGCACGCTGCCCTGTAGTGGTTACGTCACCTCAAAATGAGCAAATAGCTTTAATCGCATTTCTAAAGCGCTTGAACACCGCTTGAACTCCGCCTTGAAATATCACCATCAGGTAACGTTGGCAAGACCTTGTCGTGCGGGTTTCGCTCAATAGGGGGCCTTCTGGTATAGCACCGTGGTACAAATTTATGTTATGATGAGTAGTATCTAAGAGATATGTGCTGCTTTCTTTGAGACGTATCGATACATTGCAGGTGGTCGTAAAATATTATTTTTGCCGTGCCTTACTGAGAAATTGTTGACTCCCCTAGCTGCTCGTTGACAGTTTCAAAAGCTGTGGGGTGTTGATTCTGTCTCAGGAACTTCCTCAAATGCATTTAATTTTTAATGTGCTTGTACATTGCTTTATTCAGCCGTATGAAAAGAAAAGTTACGCTGGTTAGTGCTACAAAAAATGTGTGCATAAAGCCGTATCTGCTTTCTATTGCAGCTGAATTGCACTGTTCTTGTAATGGATTGGGAAAACGGAGCCAATGGATCCTATACTGACGCAGGGGTAAATACTCCTATGGCTGGAGTAACCCTTTCACTGTTCCTTCAAAAGGTGATAGCTGACACCGAGTGTAGCATCGGTCCAGATAACATTACACTCGTTGGATTCAGCATGGGTGCTCAGGTGATGGGGTTTGCCGGGCGTCACTTTCACAACGCAACAAAGATGCTGCTTTGGCGGATTACAGGTTGGTCGGCTTCAAATTTCTCCTGCAGATTTTATTTTACTTGCATTGCAAAAAATAGCTTCCATTGTTTTGTAACTTACATGTTGTTTCCAAATGAATTCCAGGATACATGCTCTATTTGGGGCGTATAGAGACTGAATTCATAAAAAAATAAAAAAAGGATAGCATCATCTTGCACTATGGTTTCACTTGAAACTTAAAACACCCATATTTCTTCTTATACTAAAATCCTGGGAAGGCAGAATTCCTGAAAACAACCACAGAGAGAAAAATACAAAAGTCAGCACAATTATATTTCCAGAAATGATGTAAATTGTGATCGTTGATTATAATTTAAAAACATACTACTAAACGGCAGCGCGCAGTGTGTATGTGCAGTGTCCCGCTTTCATTGCGATTCTCACGCGAGGCTAAAACAAGGTCTACTCCTCTGTCTAACGATGACGATGGTTTAACACGAAGCTTTCTCGTTAGGGATTTCATGGTTGTCGTCTGGGTTTCGGCTTTAACTCACAGACGATTCGGGACTTGACTTCGGCTCGCGTGACGTTTGGTCTTTTGATTGCAACGGCTAAGACTGTGACCGTTAACCATTCTGTTTCGCACAAAGAAAACTTCTTGTTGAACCATCGCAGTCATGAGACGGAGGGATGCGTGGCTCTTTATCGAAGTTTGCACATACACCACACCACTCAAATCCAAACTGCGACAACTGTGTCGGAGTGCCGCATAATAAAAAAATATGTTTGATCCTTCTTTCAAAGGAATCGGTAAAACGCGAAAGTGAAATGTTACTTCACCGGAGTCTTTGAATGTTTATTATGAATCGATATGAACTTTCACATCGCTACTTATATATCGGTGGTGTGGCACCGTTAGACGCATCAATATTGGACGCTGGATTACACGCGCCGGAGCATTGCGTAAATCCAATTGAAACCCGAGGCGCTCGCAAACCATGCGAACGAAACCGAACGGGTTGTCAACGAATCGTTTGGTGAAGTAACAGTACGCTAAAGCGAAAGAGCATGATTTGTGGGTCGGCAGCAGTCTTGGGGGTGTGCTTGGGGTTCGAAGTCCTGCTTCGACCACATTGGCCTGGCTCTGTGGCGTGTAGGCCAGACGGGTGCGTTGCGACGAGCTCAGCTTACGAAACGCGTCAGCGGCGTTCCACAAGCTCAGCGGCGTTCCACATTGGCGGCGGACGGATAAAGACAGCAGCTACGCTGCTACACGTTGCCCTATCATGGCGCCAACTATCGGCGACTATTAGCTTCATCACGCACTAATTCGCTTCACCTCTTCTAAGCAGCAGCACCATTTTAATGGAAACGGTAAGGTTAGGACATAAGGCGCGTCCGTACAGTTGTCCGGGCATGACTTCATCGTTCTGTCGGTAGAACGTTTCATACCACCCGTTACGGCCAAAAAAATCCTGGGCTCGAAACCTGGTGCCGTCGTGACGATGGAACGTTTTCTGATGATGTCATTTGCGTGACGGATATGGTGTCGGTAAGGTTTGTGTACCCCGCCATAAAACATTTTCGTGTTATAAAATTGCCGGAGTGCAAGAATCGGATAGACTGCGGCTTCTTTACGTGAAGCAGTGAGGTTATATTCGACCACGGGAAGCGTTTTTTTTTTTCACTTCACTACCGATAATAATCGTTTCCACAAAGCTGGGCTTTCCAGCAGTGCGTTTTCTTCACGACATACGCCATCAGTGAGACATAAAAAGCGTCGCTTTAAAATTACACTGAATTTTATTTATTTATTTATTTATTTATTTATTTATTTATTTATTTATTTATTTATTTATTTATTTATTTATTTATTTATTTATTTATTTATTTATTTATTCAACACTATAGGGGCCCGGGGGCATTACATAGCTTACGAAGCGAAAGAAAACACTTCTTGACAGCACTTTTTTGCGAATTAATCCACCCGTACCCTAAGGAGGACATCAAAACGAAAAAAAAGAAAGGTACTTGGGAGACAAGCGTCGAAACAATAGAAATGCACGAACTTAAAACGGTCGTGTGTGTCAGCGCTCGTGTTTGTCAAGTACTCTTCCCTGTGTCCGTGTGTAAACCGCGCTGTCTTCTCCTAATCATGTTAAACCAACACGGCCAGACAGCCACGTTAGTGCATTTCATTCGGCAATACCACAATAAGCATAAACAAAATTCTTGTTCATTGAAGGCTAAAAGAGTAGTTTGAATTGATGAAATATTGGTTAAAATGGCTACGTTTGGTGGCAACGAATTCCTTTCGGTGACACACAACAACAGGGGGGAATTTGGACAAATGTTTGTTCTGGAGAATATCGGATAATTTTTACGCGCTTTATCAAGGCGAGATGAAACATGAGGGGCGGAGGGAATGTGAGTGCGTGCAAACGCGCAGCTGCTATGACACAAGGAGTGGAAGTATGATAGTCTGGGAAACGTTCTGCGGATGGCGAGACATGGAAGTTCAAGGTATTTTTTAATATTGGCACTCTTTGCTGCTGAGATTATGACAACAAAATGAACCTTGCAGCTTTATTTTGGGCGGAGTTTAATAGCTTCGGAGGATTAAGGTGATGGGGTACCATGTTGCAGACCCATACTCTAATGAAGGTGTAATTATTGAAACATAAGTGTGAAATATGGTAACAGGGATAGCCTGCCGTTAATGGTACTTTAAGAGTTCAAATTGTTTCAGTGCTCTGCAAGTCATAAGTTCGATTTAAGAGTCCCCAGAGATGTTTGCATTAAGAATATTCCATAAATATTCTCATTTAGGAATGGGTTCAACTAACGTCGTGTAATTATATACTATTAGGTGATTGATCACTACTCGTAAAGAATATTACATATTTTGTTTTATCTGAGGTAAGTTCCATTTGGCATGTGCAACACCAGTCCGTTAACTTTGTTAGGTCGGACTGTAGACTAACTACGTCAGGCGGATTAACTATTGTTCTATAAACCCCACATTCATTGGTCAAAAGGCGAATGTCGTAGTGAATATGGTTAGCCATATAATAAATATGTATAAAGAAGAATAAGGGTCCTAGTACTGATCCGTGTAGTACCTCAGATTTCCGAAGCACTCTTCAAGGAAAGACATTATTGATTTTCACTACCTGAGTGGAATTACGTAGGAAATGGTAAATCCAACGAGTGTCATCAGGACCCAGCGAGTGATTACGATGTGTTACCAGCAGTCGCTTATGGGGTACCCACCAAAACGCTTTCGACATGCCTATGCAAATGTCATCAAGGTAAGAAAAAGCATGCAACGAACGGTAAAGATCAGTTCAAAGTTCAAACTGTTGTTTCTGACATGAACTATTGCGCCTGAAACCAGGCTGCGTGTCTAGAAGAACATTGAGGTCCAAGTGACTTATTATACGAGAAAAGAATATATTTGCGAATAACCTATAGTGAACTGACATAATAGAAATGGGCTTAATATTACTAGGGCTAGGGCTATCACCGGGTGTAAAAATGGTTATTTCCGCTATGCTCCAATCGCCGGTAACAAAAAGGGATTTACAAGCGTGAGTTTGAATAGTTCAATGGCGATGTCGTGAGGTTCCGGACTAGTGCCAGGAAAAACACGCTCGATTACGCAGGCTACGCCATTGGCGGTGATAGCTATTGCAGGAAACGAATGTAGTATTTCTTATCTATGACAGATAATGATTCAAAATTGGGAAGTTCATCGATGAATATACTACTAAAGTGCTTGCTGAGAACCTCGTCGAACTCGTTTACAGAATGAGAGACGAAGCTTTAATAAATACTGAAGAGGTTAGCCCCACAAACGGCGGTGCACGCTGCTTCAGATGGAATGAACATAGTGAGGCGAGAAAAGAAAAAGGAAAAGAAGTACCCGGCCCCAATGAATGTAGGAGAAGACAATGAAACCACTTCGGAACACAGCAAAAATATACTGCACTAGGACAAAAAATCTTAGGATCTCAAACTAGCGTAGCTGTCAAAATTGATAAAAAAAAGTAAAACAAATGACATTCGTGCGTACAACATGGCGGCCATCGAGGAAACTATAGAAATAGGAGAAAGCTTGAAGGCAACAAGGCGGAAGCTTGAAGGAAGTTCAAGTATGAAGAGATAATAAAAATTGCAGAACGGTTCTTCACCAGGTTATACGCCAGCGACGCTGGAGTGAGACAAACTACCGAGCCTACAAGCGTTGCTTCCGATGTTCCACCAGTAACGAAAGAGGAAGTAGAAAGGCAGTTAAGGTCATGAAAAGGGGGATAAGCTGCAGGCGACGACGTCATAACCATAGACCTTCTAAACCAGGGTGGAGCTATAACGGTAGAAAAGCTTGCTGAACTATTCTCACTATGTTTAAGGACTTTAAAGTACCAGACGCCTGGAAAAACAACAACATAGTTTTAATTCACAGAAGGAAGATCACAAAGACCTTAATACCTACAGAACCATCAGCCTTCTGTCGGTTGTATTCAAGCTATTTACCAAGATAGCACTTAGCCGCCTAACCACCAGTCTACACTTACAACAACCCAGGGAACAGACCGGGTTCAGAAAAGAATACTTTACAATGGATCACTTCCATGTCTTCTACCAAGTAATAGAAAAATGCGCAGAGTATATTAAAGCGCTTTACGCGATAATTATAGACTATGAAAAAAGAGTTGGATTCAGTAAGCACCGCCGCAGTCATGGACGCCTTAAGTACCAAGGAATAGAGAAGACACATTTACGACTCCTATACGACATATAGAAGGAATGCACCGGCAGAATTACACTTCACAAGCATAGTGATACTTCACCAGCCAAGTGATAAATTTCCGATCCGAAGGGGAGTGCGACGAGGAGGTACCATCTCATCAAAATTGTTCACAGCGTGTCTGGAGAGTGTATTCAGGAGGCATGACTGGGAAAACTTAGGCTTACGGATAAACGGCGAATACTTGTGCCATTTAAGGTTTGCCGATGACATAGTCTTGCTCAATGAATCCGCTGAGCAACTCCAAAACCTGATTGAGGAACTAAAATCACAGAGCTACGCGGTGGGGCTAAAAATAAACATGAATAATTATTTTTCTATCTCTTAGTAGGCCACTGGCCCCTCAGCGAAGTAATTCTAATCCGGAAACTTCTCGAGCGCGTTAAGCCTCTGACGTCCGTTTAAAAGCCAACTCAGAAGGCACGTGCGCATTCGCGTACGCACAGACTCCCGGGACCCAGCTCAGTCTCCGCCGCGGGAAGAAAATAAGCTGCGTGTTTTGTTACGATATGTTCCCCGGGCAACTTTTCATTTTCTGCATCGCGTGTAGAAAGACCGCGGTTCGAATCCCGGTGCCGGACAATCCCCCCCCCCCCCCAAAAAAAAAAACCTCGCAATTCTGGAATTGCAGTTAGGGCTTGGGGGGCGGCCTGATCCCGGCGGCCATTGCCGGTAACGCATGTCCTCACCAGAGCAGGATTGGCCACCCTGGTGTATTTACGGCTACAGCCTTCCATGAATACGCCAATTAACCCATGGCCCTCCGTCTTCAGCGGCTGCGAAGCAACTGTCCACGCCGGTGGTCAAACCTGTGACGCAGCAAGGGGTTCTAAGAATCCCTCGACCCGGACAGGCCGCCATTGGAATCTGAACCTGGCAATGCTTAACACGAGAACCTTATCTAGTAACCGTTAGTCTAGAGGTGTTGTTCGAGGAATTAAAAGGCATCAAATGGGATGTCGTAGGGCTTAGTTAGGTTAGGAGAACAGGTGATGTCTTTACGGTGCTTTAAAAATGGACACGTTCTATGTTACCGTGGTCTAGAGGACAGAAGAGAACTGGGCGTATGGAACATAGAATACTATAGCATTAACGAAAGGGCAGCAGGTCTTGTAATTAGGCTCAATAAGAGGTACAAGCTGAAGGTGGTACAGGGCTATGCCCCCACATCCACTCATGACGACCAGGTAGTGGAACGCTTTTATGAAGATGTGGAATCGGCAATGGCTAAAGTAAAAACACAGTATACCATAGTTATGGGAGATTTCAATGCTAAAGTATGCAAGGATCAGGCTGCAGACAAGGCAGTTGCGAACTATGGTCTGGTGTGTAGAAATAGCAGGGGGGTCCTATTAGTTGAGTTTGCAGAACGGAATAACCTACGCACAATGAATACCTCCTTCTGTAAACGAGAGAGCCGGAAGTGGACGTGGAGAAGCCCGAATGGAGACCATAAAAAACGAAATAGACTTCATAATATGCGATAACCCTGGCGTTGTGAAGGATGTGGAAGTGCTAGGAAGGGTAAGGTGTAGTGACCGTCGTATGGTAGGATCTCAAATTAAGCTAGATTTGAGGAGGGACCGTAACAAGCTAGTACGAAAGAAGCCGATTAAAGAGCTAACAGTAAGTCGTAAAGTAGAAGAATTCAGCATCGCGCTGCATAACCGATACTCAGCTCTTACCGAGGAAGCCGAGCTTACGACTCAGGAAGCCAGCGACAACTTTACACGCATTATTACGAAATGTGCAGTAGAAGTCGGGGGCACGATGGCTAGACAGAATACTGGTAAACTTTCCCAGCAGACGAAAGATCTAATTAGGAAACGGCAAATCATGACAATCTCAACCCCAGATGACAGAATAGAAATAACGGAGCTTTCTAAGTTAACCAATAGGTGTAAGACAGCTGACATACGGAAGTATAATATGGAGAGGATCGAATACACTGTAAAGAACGGAGGTAGCCTGAAAGCAGTAAAGAGGCGTCTTGGCGTGGGGAAAAATCAGATGTATGCACTTAAAGACAAGCAAGGCAATGTCATCACAAATAGGGATAACATAGTCACAGTGGCCGAGGAGTTCTATAGGGATCTGTACAGTAGCCAGGACATCCAGGATAATGCCGAACGAGAAAGTAGTTCAGAGGAGATAGACATCCCACCAGTAACGACCGAAGAAGTAAGGAAGGCTTTGAAAGAAATATTTAAAGGGGGCAAAGCACCTGGTGAGGATCAGATAACAGCAGACCTCTTGGAGGATGGAGAACAAATTGTACTTGAAAAAACTGGCAAACCTGTTACGCAATGCCTAATTACAGCAAGCGTACCGGAATCGTGGAAGAGCGGGAACATCCTCCTAATCTATAAGAAAGGTGACATGAAGCACCTCAAAAGTTACAGGCCGATCCGGTTACTGTCAGCCGTCTACAAGGTACTTACAAAGGTAATCGCTAACAGAATTTCTGCAACCTTCGATTTCAGTCAACCAAATGAACAAGCAGGGTTCCGTAAAGGTTGTTCAACAATAGACCACATTCAAACAATCACTCAGGTGATAGAGAAGTGCGCTGAGTATTCTTAACCCCTATATATAGCCTTCATAGATTATGAGAAAGCATTCGACTCGGTCAAAACCATAGCAGTTGTTCAGGCATTACGGAACAGGGACTAGATGAGCATTATGTAAAAATACTAGAGAATATCTACAATGGGTCCGCTGCTACCATCATCCTGCATAAGGAGAGCAGTAAAATACCTATAAGGAAGGGCGTCATACAAGGAGACGCAATCTCCCCAATGTTATTCACAGCATGTTTACAAGAAGTATTCAGGACGTTGATTTGGAAACAGGTGGGTGTAAGGGTAAATGGATATTACCTCAGTAACCTCAGATTTGCTGATGACGTTGCCTCGCTAAGTAACTCGGGGGACGAATTGCAAAGCATGCTTTCTGCACTAGACGAGCGGAGTAGACCCCGTAGGCCTGAAAATTAATATGCAGAAAACTAAAGTAATGATGAATAACCTTGGGACAGCACAACAGTTTGGGATATGGGGCGAAATAGTGGAAGTGGTAAAAGAATATATCTACTTAGGCCAAGTTGTGACCCCGGGTCCCAACCACGAGGCAGAGATAATTAGAAGGATCAGAATGGGGTGGAGTGCATACGGCAGACATTCTTAGATAATGAATAGCAGCCTGCATTGTCCCTGAAGAAGGAAGTGTATAACAGCTGCTTCTTACCGGTACTCACCTACGGGGGCAGAAACTCGGAGGCTCACTAAGAGGGCTCAACTTAAATTCAGAACGACTCAGAGGGCAATGGAGCGGAAAATGATAGGTGTAACATTAAGGGACAGGAAGAGAGCGGAGTGGGTCAGGGAATAAACGCATGTTATAGACATACTGGTTGAAATTAAGAAGAAGAAATGGACGTGGGCACGGCATGTATTGCGTAGGCAAGATATCTGTTGGTCATTAAGGGTAACAGAGTGAATTCCTAGAGAAGGCAAGCGTAGAAGGGGGTAGCAGAAAGTTAGATGGGCGGATGAGATCAAGAAGTTTGCAGGGAGAAATTAGTCACAGTTGGAACAGGACCGGGGTAATTGGAGAATAATGGGAGATGCCTTTGCCCTACAGTTGGCGTAGATAGGCTAGTGATGATGATGATCATGATGAAAACTATAGTGATGATAAATAAACATGCTGAACATGCCTGTTTTAGACTAGGAGACGAAAGACTGGAACAAGTACAAGAATTTAACTGCCTTGGCCAGATAGTCATTGAGGACCCAAACCACGAGAAAGAAATCAGGCGCAGAATAGGACTGGGATGGGGTGCATTCGGCCAGCACTCGCAAATAATGAAATTAAGATGCCTCTATCCCTAAAAAGAAAGGTATTCAACCAAAGTGTCCTGCCGGTGATGACATACGAAGCGGAAACTTGGCGACTAACTAAACAATTAGAAAGCAAGCTTAGGTCCGCTCAACGTGCCATGGAGATAATAATACTAGGAGTAACGCTTAGGAGCAGAAAACGAGCTACCTGGTTAGGGAGCAAACTCGAATTGATTATATCATAGTTCAGGTTGAAAAAAGAAATGAACATGTGCTAGCCATGTGGTACGACGAGCGAACAACAGAATAGAAACCGCGTGACCGGACCAGAAGAAGGGGAAGGCCATTAACTCGATGGAGAGGTGAAATAGGAAAATTAGGAGGCAAGGAATAGACACGGGCAGCCCAGCTGTCGATTCTGTTGGACACGGGGAGCACAGGACAGAAACGGGTGGAGGTCAATGGGGGAGGTTTTCATTCAGCAGTGAACGCAAATGGGCTGTTGATGATGATGATGATAATGAACGTGATGCAGGTCTGAAGAGTTTCCGCGTAGCAGTCACACAGGGGTTATTTTCAATGTTTCGGGCTCGGTTGTATGCTGCGGGCAGCAACCCAAGTCATGCCGTATGTATTCTTTCAGAGAACCCGAGTCCACCCAGCCTATCCTAAAAAGATAACTACGAGTGAAGGCAACGTTCAGGCGTAGTCGCTTAAAGACACCCTCAGTTCGCTTTTGTAGACCTTGCGGAAACTGGAAATTGCACTGATGGTCAATCGCATGAAGAGGCATGGCGGTCCTGCCAAGCTGACAGCCGCAGTTTCCACCCCATTGCCGAGACGTGCGTACGTCCTTATAGTCTGGAATACGGGATTCCAATAGACACACGCAGATTATGCGCCTCTTTCGCGGCTCCGTAAGAGACGACGTTCCCCTGGATGCCGGAATGACCTGGCAACCATTGAAGCGAAATGAGGTGCCCGTCTCGTAATCAAAGTGTATGCAATGCGTTTAGCTCAAGCACAAGTTGGCTGCAGCGGTGGGATGGCCTGATCAGTGCTTGTAAGGCAGCTCGCGAGTCGGTGAAGATTATTCATTGTCGAGCGGGACTACTGGTGATGTGAAAGAGTAGCGCCCTAATAGCAGCTGACACATTGATGTTCGACGACATCTTGTGAATGATTTTTTTTAGCAGTTAGTCTCACCGACGGAATTCACACTCCAACAGCTCACAAGTCAGACTTCACGGACCCGTCTGTATACACCTCAAGGTGCCAAAATAACGTGAGCTGATGTGCTCCGGCGTGAAGTATCGCAAGGCTGACTCTGGCAGAGATTTGTTGCCTATACCTCATATGGTTACACTTAATTCCCAAGGTGTATATTTCCATGACGGAAAGACAGACTTGCTTGGGCGTCTGAAGTTGGCCTGTAATAGGCTCCGTACATGAGAGGAAGACATTTGGGCAAGAGGATTGTCAGCACACCGGGCTGCATGATGGAGTCTGGCGCGAAGGAACTCTTCAGCTTGGTGTGTCTGAGCTGACATTCACCTTTCTTTGCAGAGAGTTTCATTCGAGGATGTGCACCTTCGAAGGCCCAGGCAGATGAGCAGAACTTCAGCCTGTTCATACTTTAGCAGTCTGAATTTCGTCTTAGACAAACCAGTCAGCGTTGGGAGGCTGTACCACTGAGGGCCAAGAAACAGTGCCTTATGAAGTTGCAATAGTGAAGGCACCGAGCATTAGCATGTTTTTGCTGTCAACATCCGGAAAATGGGAATAAGTGAGTCCAGGCCTTCACTGAGGTTACGGATATGGAGGCCCAAGGTAGTGATCTATATATTATTACTGAAAAAACTTTATGGTTGTGAACGTGCGGTATTTCTCTGTTATTCATGTCCAGAGGATAGCGGGGCAAATGCCGGCTCACAAAGGCAAATGCGGCACACTTTTCGGGCAAAAATAGCATCCCGCAGGTACAGAGGTAGTTTTGAATTGCAAGAAGAGCTTTCTGCAGTTTGGATCGTATACTTCTCCGGTTTTTGCTAGAAGCCCACTAACAAATGCTATCATCATAGAGAGATAGGTAGTACTTCGGGGATGCGGATGAGGCAGATCCTAAACAGAACAGGACTGAGGACTCCGCCTTGATAACCGCCCTGTGTAATGTCACGCCGCCTTGTGTCACCTTATTTGGAGGTCATAGAGGCATGTCGGTTCTGCAAGTAGTCACAGACTCAAGTGTGCATCCGACATCATAGACCTACAAACGTCATTTCCCTTCAAATAGATTCATGAGTACCGCTTTCAAAAGCCGCCTTGATGTCTAGGAAGGCAGCTTCTGTGATATTTTTGCAGCCTTTTGCCGATGAATGTCCCTCACCAAGGCAATCACACTGCCGATGCTACTTCTTCCTTCTCTGAAACCTGATATTTCTGGGGATACATTTCTCGGTCCTGAAGACCCAAGGCGAGTTGCTGCAGCACCATATTCTCCATTAGCTTCCCTACGCAGCTTAGTAGAGCACTAGGGCCGTAAAAGTTGGTGTCTGTCGGCGGTTTTCAAGGTTTGAGGGCCACTACTAGGCGAGCAACTTTCCACTTGCTTCCACGCAGCCTGCCTGCCACGACTTCTTGTAGAAGGTAAGCAGTTGCCCGAGGGCGTTACCGCCGAAATGGCGCAAAGCTGAGTACGTAACGTCATCGGCGCCTGCGATGAAGGAAGGCTAACTGACACTAACGCTCTGATTAGCTGATGCGCCGTGAATAATTCGTTCATGAGCGTAGCATTCGTGACTTCAGTACCTCTGAAATCACTGCAGAGCTCCGGGAAGCTGTAACGTTGGCGCAATATTCGCCATCTACATCCAGATCACTGACGCGACACTGGAGAGCTATTGATAAGAACGTAGGAGCTGGACTCGGTGTTGCTCTCGGGCGGCAGAAAACGTGCAAAGGCGAGTCAACAGTTTGTGGTTTTTAAGCGTTTAATGAAATTGCCCCTAATTCTGCCTTGCGAGATTGTTTCAGTACTTCTCAACGTGCTTCTGGGCATGCCTCAAGCTGGATGGTGCGCGTAAAAGTCCTCTGCAAGCAAGGGCGGAGACGGTGTAGTGTCCAAGAGGGCTTGCAGGCGCTTACATTTGAACTTTGCCTTAGGTGCAACGTATCTAGTGATTAAAGTGAGTCAACTGATTGTGCTTCACCGTTGCTGCGACATACACATTCAAATCATCTGGCTGCCCATTCTGCACACGAGAGGTCAAGTCATTAGAAATTGCGAGGAGCACTATACTGTTTTCTGAGCTCGTCAAAGACCAATAGAGAGAGTAGCCCGAAAGACGGACACCCCCACGCAGTCAGGAATTTGGAATGACGATGACTGGGAACTTGTGTTTATTGATGAGTTGCCTATAGTCAGACAACCGGGAAGATAGTCCGCGGGCATTCCACTGGAACATTGTTGCCTGATTCCCAAGAGTTTGCAATGGTGCGGTCATAGCACTCCCAGAAGAAGTTACAGCCAGTTTTGATGGAAGGGGATAATAATGTCAAGTAAACTAAAAATACCACAAGTCACAATAGCCGTGAAAGGTTCTAGAACTGACCATACTGCGTCAATGAGGAAGAGTATTGATGATCCAGAGTTCGTATATGGTTGCAAGTTCTGCCGGCTCGTACGGTCTTAGCCCTTTAATGCCGGTTGTAGCGAATTCGCGAGATACTGAATGAAGCTGGCCAACCAACTCGCGAAAGCTTTGCTGGCTTCAGCGGCGGCTGTGATGTGTTTGCGGCAAAGAAGTGGTGGTTGCGCTCCAGTCTTGTAGCGCCATCTCGTATAAGGTGTTGAAAATTAAACTCAGTATGTCCATCGGTGGCGGGCTGCGCGCGCCACGTGCGACAGCTCTCACTTCGTCGTCGTTTTCTGTCTAACCATAGTGAGTACAAGGTCCCCCAATTTTTTTCCCATTTGCACGCATTCAGGAGACTGCCCATGAGGTGTTACATTGTCGAAAAATACTTTTTTTGTTGCATGCTTCTTGTTTTCATGGTATGTCGCGAATGCGTGACACTCGGCCATTTAGGAAGTTTGCGGTGCGTGAAGGTATGATGGTTTTTTTTTATTTTATGGCAGAGGATGGATGTCAGATCGTTGTATGGAAGAAAAGGGATTCGCACCCGCCTGCCACCTGAGGATAACAGTGACGATAGCTGACTTAGTGACAGTGATTACGACGACGTTGACTACGATCCTCATGCACAAGCACGAGCTGCGCCCTTGGGAGAGCCTCCGTCAAAGCAGTGAAGATGAAAACGGTGACGTGGTGCCTTTTCCAACTACCTCGGCCAAACAGACAGTGAAGTAAAAAAAAAACAGACTGTCAAGAACAGCGGGAAATACCATCCTGGAATACCACTCTTCCTGAAAGAGATACTGTGCGAGCACCTACTGAATATTTCAATGAGTTTTTTTATGACAGCTTACTGTATCACATCGTGGAGCAGACCAATCTTTTTGCTACGCGAAAAAACCCAAACAAAGGGATGGCCCAAGTAGGCGATAAGGACCAAGTAGGCGATAAAGTTGCATTCCAGATATGGGCCTAAGTGCCTGTTGTCGCGAATTCTCGACAAACCTAGAACTCGGCGATTAAGTTGCATCCCAGATAATACAACTGTGGAATGTAATCACGGTGTCTGTTTAAAGCCGAAACACGAAAAAATAAGTTTTTTTGCGGACTATTTCATAATTCCCGCAGTAAAGGGTTAGCTGGCACTTGACCAGGCGCGTTGCCGTGGGGCACCAGGAGCAGTGGGAAGGGCTGGATCTCGAGGAAATTGATAAGGCGTATGCGGTGGTAGCGGCGGGAACTCAGGGAAGCCAAAATCGGTGTCCTGACTTTGCCTCTTCTGTGATTTTTTTTTTGGGTAGCGACCCATGGAGCGTTTCTTGGATGAGACCACCGCTTTCGCTGCCTTGTAGTTCCCATTGTTTTGGCTCGTGTACACGTAGATCCTTCTCTTTTGCCAAAACGTTGGACAAAAGCTGAAGTCAGCCTAATAATTCCTGCCACAGTTTTGACCGCGCTTCCGGGTTAAAGTACAGGCCTTCAGATCGTGGTCGTCTACATAGCGCGGGCAGCGCAATCTACGTTTGCGCGTACTAGCGATATGACCGAAACAGTGGCATCCGGTGCACTGCACTGGTTTTTCTTAGTCGTCGTACACCTGGTGTCGGTATCTGCCTCAAGTCGCGTGTCAATGGTGAAAATAATCTCTATAACCTGTGACGTTTCCATGCGTAGCGCCGATCCTACTGGTGTTCTCTGCCGCACGCTGTAAAATATTTCAATGTCGGAGATGCCCTGGGGTACATCCCTGATAATTCCAACAGCACAGCTTGCTGGACAAGGTTCGTAGCACGCGCGGGAATGTCCCCAATCACTGTAATTTGAAGGCGACGCTCACGCTCGGTAGCATCGGCATTCCTTGCGTCCATAGCCATGCGATTGAGCCTGATATTTGGTCGCAGCCGCAGCACCCCGTGTCGTGCCTTTGCTTCTAGGCTTTCATTCAGCGACAGTGCATTACAGCGAATAATAATTTTTTTTTTTATTCCAGTGTATTTAGGATAGCAGTGAGGCCAAACTTTGGGGCACATGGAGCTGCGCTGCTTGCCGCGACAGATAGAGAACATTAGGTTGCTAAACATAGTTTGGGAGGTACAACAAGTTGACACAACTCCTTGTTGGAGGGGAGTGTGCCGTCTTTGGCGTGATCGTAGGTCATGGTGGTCCAAGACTCGGGAAATTGACCTGATGTCGTGATTCATACCTTGAGTGGTGATGTCAGCGTGTGCGGCCATATTCGCATCCTGTGGTGCAGTTGCGGTATAGAGCAGAGTTGCAGGAGACGGGAGAGGAACACTCCGCGGGGCATCAGGAGTGGACGGTAGGCGTAGCGCTCCAGGATTAGCTGCAGCAATCGAGCCAAGATGCGTATTGGGCGGATGGGGAAGCTCCGGCGGCTTCGCGGAGTCCACGGGCAGCACCGCGAACTTCGGCGAACACTTTTATAACCACGCTGCCCGTGTGAACTCGTGATATAGCAGAAAATAATCAAGAAAGCACTGAGCGGGCCGAGCACCGCTACACTTGCTCGTCCTCTCCGATCTCGTTGAGTGGTACTACAATGCCATTCAGACTTTTTTAAAGCAGGGACTCAGGTAATGGTCATATCGTTCACTGTACACCAGGACTTCTTTGTGCCAACTTTTAGTGGTGTTTTTTAAGTCGAAGTAATATATTTGTCTTTTGCTTCCACAATCTCTGTCTGTGCCCCTTTATCAAGCTTTTCAACTGCAGTCAGTCGGCAACTGCATTGCTTCGCAAACACTTCCTGTACGCTCTCTTTTTAAGTGTGAATACACTTTTATAAGCGACCCCAAACCATCCACCGCCGGCGGCGGCGGCGGCGTCGGCGGCGTCCGCAGTGCTCCTCTATAAAGAAAAACAGCATCCGGCGCAGGTTTCGATCCGCGGACTTTGCGGCCGCAGCGCGACGCTCTACCGATCAAGCCACGGACGCGACGGTGATATCAGTGTTGACCCGCCTTATATCTTTAACGCATTCAAACTACGTCGTCAGCGGCGTGCGTTGGCGACTCAGCGGCGTTATAGCGGCTTGATAACTGCGTGGTGTACACGTGATACTACAAACCCGATGGAAGAGATGGAAGAGAAGGCGGCGAGGCGGTGGGCTGCGGGGGCCGAGCGCAAGCGCCGCAAGCGGGCCGACAACCGTGTATTCGCACTTTCACATTCTCCCCCTCGGGGAAATGCGGGGGGAATTTTTTTCTTATTTGAGCGCAGCTTAATATATCGCGTGAAACAAGGATCGTGGCTTTTTGTTGTAACAGTCAATGTGGGAATGCATGTATTTTCTATTTCTTTTATTTTGCCTCGATAGGGGCATCAGTTTTTATTGAATGATCTACTGTCTAAATTACTTTCAAATCTGAACGGGTAAATCTGCGAGCACACTGTCCATCTTATTAAGGTACGCGCTTGCGTAGTTCCGCAGGCGATATATTTCACTTTTATATCCGGACACGGCAGCTATAGCCGTCAAAGAACGAGTATATGATCACTAATCGCGTCCAAATCATAAATGCAAAGGTTTATGGGGTTATTTGTTAAAATTAAATCTAACGTATGTTTTCCACGGGTGTGTTCTTGAGCAAGCTTAGTAAGATTGTGAAGTTGAGTGAACAGAAGACCTCGGGTGTAGGGGTGTTAAATCATAAACTTCACCAGTCAAACTTCGGATATGTGAAGTCACCAACTGAAATTACAGTACGTGTCGATAATTTAGGAAACACGTGATCCGGTGATTCATTTAAAGATAAAAAAATCGGTTTCGCAATCTGAGGGGCGGTAACAGACCCCCATAACACAATTGAAAGAATCAATGGTAGCAGGTATCTTGACTAGTTCGACGAAGGTATTAACTGTTTTAGTGATGGCTGGTTCCCTGTTTCATAACGATAATAACGCCTCCTCCCCGAGATCCAATTTTGTCTTTGCGAAAGTCTGCAAACGGGCGAGGAAACGTGAATTCGCTGTCTGTGATGCCATCCGGAAGTCTGTTTTTTGTTCAAATGATCGTATCCGATGAGCAGGTATGCTGTACGGTTTTAAGGTACGGAAACCCGCCCGGATTAACGGTAGTTTTTGTGGTGCGGTGATTGGAGATGGAACTCAATCAGAATAATCCTCACGATAAGGAGGCGGCAAAAATTAGAACCACAGAAACGGTAAAAAAGCCGCACCACCAAGCCTACACCTAATATGATATTTAGTATATTAGTGTCT